>JAJDFG010001401.1:12500-32500 GCA_021039105.1 Scomber colias
AGTGTTTTGGATTTAAAAATATTCACTAAATAAAAGAATGAAAATAAAATAAAGATGATATGTGAGAAGTTTATTCTTCAGGTCAAATTCTGAAGCATAAATTAATAGTTTAATTTAATTTATAAATAGAAAGATAAATGTTTAGTTAAGCTGATTTAACTCCTTTACATCAGGGGGGTCAAACTCATCTTCATTCAAGGGTTACATACAGAACAATTTGATCTCATGTGCGCCGGATCATTAAAACGATTAATTTTTTTAATCGAGATTAATCGCAGAATTTCCATAGTTAATCACGATTAATGGCGTTTTGAATTGCATGTTTAAAATCCTGTTGTTTTCCATTTGAAGGCAGTTTTAAGCCCATAATGTAAAGCATTTCTTACCAGAGTGTCTTAACTGGGAATCAATCACGGCTCTGCTGCGACTCCCACACTCCAAAATGGTCCTTTGGTGGAGCTGAGGCTGGCTTGGCTGCACCTGGGTGTTAAGCGTGGAGGTGCTAACTCAAACTCCACGTACTCCGGTGGTAGTTAAACTCCGTTTGACACAGGTTGCATTTTACTTTTGACTTGTCAACTGAAGCGTCTGGAAGTGTTTTAAAGTTAAACAAGCCGTTCAAAAGTCCAGTAGCTCTCTTACTTTCCATCAGCGCGGTAGGTTTACTGCAGGAGGCCACTTCAAAGCATAGCGCTACAGCTAGAGGAGCCGTCTACGGGGGAGTAGAAGGGACAAAAAGGCTTGCAACATTAAAATGAGATTAAAACAAATGAACGCGTTATGGATTGCATTAATCTAATCGCGATTAATGCGTTAACGCTGACAGCCCTAATATAAATATATTTATTTATTTAAAAAATTAATAATCACTATATTATCATCAAGCTGAACCTTTTATAGAATATAAGAATAAACACATTAAATTTCTACATTTGCATATTTAAACATGTGAATCAGCTGCACAGAAATAAAAAAGATGCTTTTTATTTTTTTAAATATTCAGCTTAGAGGAAGGTGTGTGTGTGTGTGTGTGTGTGTGTGTGTGTGTGTGTGTGTGTGTGTGTGTGTGTGTGTGTGTGTGTGTGTGTGTGTGTGTGTGTGTGTGTGTGTGTGTGTGTGTGTGTGTGTGTGTGTGTGTGTGTGTGTGTGTAGGTTTAAGAGCATCAAACATCTTTCTGTTTACGCCTTCATGTTTAGATCATTAATACTGATACTGCTGCTGAGAGTCACTTCCTGCTTCCTCCTCCACACACACACACACACACACACACACACACACTCTCACACACACACACTCGGTGGCGGCCCAGCGAGGAGCGGAGCCGCTTCATGTTGTCTGTCTGTGGTTTCATCTGCTGCAGTTTGTCGACCTACTTTCTCTCTTTTTTATCTCGTTTCCTCTCCGCTGTGTTTCATTCTGAGCTGTTTCTCCTCTTCCTCCTCTTCCTCCTCTTCTTCCTCCTCCTCTTCCTCTTCTTCCTCCTAAAGGTTACCGATACTTGAGAGCAGCGACGGTCAAAGTCAGCTTAGTTAAAGGGAGGGAGGTTTGAAAAGAAGACAGGAAGGAAGGAAGACAGGAAGGAAGACAGGAAGGAAGGTAGACAGGAAGGAAGGTTTGATAAGAAGACAGGAAGGAAGGGAGGAAGTAAAGAAGAAAGGAAGGAAAGGAGGAAGTAAAGAAGAAAGGAAGGAAAAGAAGAGGAAGGAAAGATGTAAGGAAGGAAGGAAGAAATAAAAAATTAAAAGAAAGGAAAAAATAAGGAAGAAAAAGCAGACAGGAAGGAAGTAAGGAAAGACGGAAAAGCAGAGTGAAGGGAAGGAAGGAAAGAAGGAAGGAATGAAGGATGGAAAAGAAGGAAGGAAAGAAGGAAAAGCAAGAAGGAAAGCAGACAGGAGGTAAGAAAAAGAAGTAAGGAAGGAAGGAAAAGAAGGAAGGAAGTAAGGAAGGAAAAGAGGAGAGGAAGGAAGGAAAAGCAGGAAGGAAGGAAGGAAGGAAAAGAGGAGAGGAAGAAAGGAAAAGCAGACAGGAAGTAAGGAAGGGAAAGAGGAGAGGAAGGAAAAGAAGATGGGAAGCAAGGAAGGAAATGAGGAGAGGAAGGAAGGACATGAGGAGAGGAAGGAAGGAAAAGCAGGAAGGAAGTAAGGAAGGAAAAGAGGAGAGGAAGGAAGGAAAAGCAGACAGGAAGAAAGGCCTGATTGGACCCCAGGTTGGGCCCGTTGTGGCCCGTTGTGGCCCCCGGGCCTCATGTTTAACCCCCTGCTGTGTCTCTGTCTCAGGAACAGGACGTCCTGCAGTAAGATCTCGATGCGTCTGAAGGTGCTGCGACCCAACGAGACGACGCAGACGGGCGCCGGCTGCGAGCCGCCGGTTGCCGTGGCGCCCATCCAGGCGTACATCCCTCTGCAGAGCGGGAAGATACTCGACTGTCCAGACGTGAAGGATGGAGAGAAGATGGCAGAAAACAAGATGAACGAGAGCACGATGAAGGTCTCCTGGTACCATGTGAGTACTGAGGAGGGAAGGGAGGAAGGGAGGGAGGAAGGAAGGATGAATCACTGTCTGTAGGAAGGAAGGAAGGAAAGAAGGAAGGAAGGAAGGAAGAGTCACTGTTTGTAGGAAGAAAGGAAGGAAGGAAGGGAGGGAGGGAGGGAGGAAGGAAGGAAGGATGGAAGGAAGAGTCACTGTCTGTAGGAAGGAAGGAAGGGAAGGAGGAAGGAAGGAAGGAAGGAAGAGTCACTGTCTTTAGAGGGAGGGAGGAAGAAATGAATGAATGAATGAAGGAAGGAAGGAAAGAAGGAGGAGGAGTCACTGTCTGTAGGAAGGAAGGAAGGAAGGAAGGAAGGAAGGACAGGAGGGAGAAAGAACGAAGAGGAAGAAGAAAAGAGGAAGATGAGTAAAGAAAGAAAGAAAGACACAAAAAAGAGGAAGAAGAAAGTAAAATAGGAAGAAAGGAAAGAAAGAAAAAGAGGAAGAGAGAGAAACCGCACACAGTGTTTGAACCCGTGAAAGCGTTCCCACCCGTCTCTCTCATCTCTCCTCATCAGGAGTGCAGACCCTACCCGTTCTGGAGCAGTGATCGTGAGCTGAAAGGTTTGAGTCTTCAGTTTCACATCATGTACAACATCTACGAGGGTTTGTATTACTGCGTGGTTCAATATGAGAGGAGAGGACGCAAGCTGCACTTCACCCGGAGCATCAACGTCACCGCTAGACGTGAGACTCACAACACACCTGTTATATTTATTATACACTCTATAACACACCTGGTATTAAACATGTGCTTTAGTTTAAACTAGGGCTGTCAAACGATTAATTTTTTAAATCGAGATTAATCTCAGAATTTCCATAGTTAATCGCGATTAATGGCGTTTTGAATTGCATGTTTAAACTCCTGTTATTTTCCATTTGAAGGCAGTTTTAAGCCCATAATGTAAAGCATTTCTTACCAGAGTGTCTTAACTGGGAATCAATCACGGCTCTGCTGCGACTCCCACACTCCAAAATGGTCCTTTGGTGGAGCTGAGGCTGGCTTGGCTGCACCTGGGTGTTTAGCGTGGAGGTGCTAACTCAAACTCCACGTACTCCGGTGGTAGTTAAACTCCGTTTGACACAGGTTGCATTTTACTTTTGACTTGTCAACTGAAGCGTCTGGAAGTGTTTTAAAGTTAAACAAGCCGTTCAAAAGTCCAGTAGCTCTCTTACTTTCCATCAGCGCGGTAGGTTTACTGCAGGAGGCCACTTCAAAGCATAGCGCTACAGCTAGAGGAGCCGTCTACGGGGGAGTAGAAGGGACAAAAAGGCTTGACACATTAAAATGAGATTAAAAAAAATAACGCGTTACGGATCGCATTAATCTAATCACAATTAACGCGTTAATGCTGACAGCCCTAGTATAAGTTTAAAGGGTTAAAATGTGAAAATAAACGTATGAATAACTTCACACATTCTTTTTTTGTGGACCCAGCATCAAATTTCTGCTTTTAATCCATTTAGAGAGAATATATTAGATGATTATGGTAAAAATGTCTAAGTGGTGTAACCATAAAAACCAAATAATTGAACGTTGCTTAAAAACAGTAAATAGTCAATAAAACACCTTCCTACCTTCCTTCCTTCCTTCCTTCCTTCCTTCCTTCCTTCCTACCTAACACCATATCAACTAGTTTGGCATGATCTTACATTATAACTTTAAGTCCACTATACATATATACTTATATTCATCATTCTTTTGTGGTTACACCATTTGACATTTTCAGGAGCATTCAGTCTGACTTTTGGTTAAAAAATGGTGCAAATGTCGTTTAAATGATATAAAACCAACAAAAATACTAAATGTACATTTTAAGAAACCTGATGCTGCTTTTAAATCTAGTTTAACTGATTTATGAATTCATCATCTTACCAACTCTTGTTTATGTATCTCTGACCTTTGACCTTTCTCATTCTGGCAGAACCGACTAATTTACCCAAAATGCCGAGCATCCTGCACCCGACCAAGGAGCAGGTCGTCTCCGTCAAACAGAGTGAGTCTTTATATCTGAAGGAAGTGAATCAGCGTCATTCAGTAAAGTATTCAGTAATATCTGTACATCCAAAAAGAAGGAAAGATGAGGAAGAAGAAAGGAAGAAGGAAAGAAAGAAAAAGGAAGAAGAGGAGGAAGAAAGAACTCATTAAAGTTTACTGTCTGTAGTCATGTGAGTTATTAAAGGAGGAGTCACTGTCTTTGAAGGAAGCAAGGAAGGAAGGAAGGAAGGAAGGAAGGAGGAGACACTGTCTTTAAAGGAAGAAGGAAGGAGGAGACACTGTCTTTAAAGGAAGGAAGGAAGGAAGGAAGAGACACTGTCTTTAAAGGAAGGAAGGAAGGAAGGAAGGAGGAGACACTGTCTTTAAAGGAAGGAAGGAAGGAAGGTAGAGGAACACAAAGAAAGAAAGAAAGGAAAAGGGAGGAAGATGAAAGTAAAAGGAGGAAGATGAGTAAAGGAAAAAAGAAAGGAAGGACAGATGGAAGGAAGAGAAGACAGTTGGCGGAGGAAGCCTGGCAGCTCTTCCTCTGCCAACAACTTCCTCTTTAAATAGTTTTTTCCTGAGCGCCTCGGTCCAGATTCAACATACAGGAAGTTAATGGTGCGAGCAGAAGGAGGCAAGGCTGCGTATAAACGTACATGCTGATGGAGCTGGAGTCAGTGAGCAGCAGCATTACATCCAACCGCTGAGACAAGCTCAATAAACATGATTTAAGACTTAAATATGAACATGTCAGAATAAAAGCACAGGGTCCTGCATGTCAGAATAAAAGCACAGCGTCCTGCATGTCAGAATAAAAGCCCAGGGTCCTGCATGTCAGAATAAAAGCACAGCGTCCTGCATGTCAGAATAAAAGCACAGCGTCCTGCATGTCAGAATAAAAGCACAGTGTCCTGCATGTCAGAATAAAAGCACAGCGTCCTGCATGTCAGAATAAAAGCCCAGGGTCCTGCATGTCAGAATAAAAGCACAGCGTCCTACATGTCAGAATAAAAGCACAGCGTCCTGCATGTCAGAATAAAAGCACAGGGTCCTGCATGTCAGTATAAAAGCACAGGGTCCTGCATGTCAGAATAAAAGCACAGCGCCCTGCATGTCAGAATAAAAGCACAGCGTCCTGCATGTCAGAATAAAAGCACAGCGTCCTGCATGTCAGAATAAAAGCACAGCGTCCTACATGTCAGAATAAAAGCACAGCGTCCTGCATGTCAGTATAAAAGCACAGGGTCCTGCATGTCAGAATAAAAGCACAGCGCCCTGCATGTCAGAATAAAAGCACAGCGTCCTGCACGTCAGAATAAAAGCACAGCGTCCTGCACGTCAGAATAAAAGCACAGCGCCCTGCATGTCAGAATAAAAGCACAGCGTCCTGCACGTCAGAATAAAAGCACAGCGTCCTGCATGTCAGAATAAAAGCACAGCGTCCTGCATGTCAGAATAAAAGCACAGCGTCCTGCATGTCAGAATAAAAGCACAGCGTCCTGCACGTCAGAATAAAAGCATGTATTTCCTGTCTCAGACACAGATGTGCGTCTGAGGTGCAGAGGACTCTTCCCCTTCCTGGACTCACCGTGGGAGATCTGGTGGACGGTGGACGGGAAGACGACGGAGCAGCTGGCCGATCCTCGATTCTCCCAAACCAACGAGTACGTTCACTGTGTGAAGATGAGGAGGGGGGGAGAGAGGGAGAGAGGGAGGGAGGGAGAGAGGGAGGGAGGGAGGGAGGGAGGAAGGTAGGAAAGGAGGGAGGGAGAGAGAATGGAAAATAGGGAGGGAGGAAGGAAGGAACAAAGGACAGAAGGAAGGAAGAAAGGTGGATGGAGAGAGGAAAGGAGGGAAGGAAGGAAGAAAGGGGGATGGAAGAAGGAAAGAAGGGGGGAGGGAGGAAAGAGAGGAAGGACAGAAGGAAGGAAAGTAGGAAAGAAGGAAGGGAGGAGGGAGGGAGAAAAGAAAGACAGGAAAGAAGGAAGGGAGGAGGGAGGGAGAAAAGAAAGAAAGAAAGAAAGGAAAGGAGGGAGGAAAGGAAGGAAAGAAGGGAGGAAAGGAAGGAAAGAAGGAAGGAAGGGAGGAAAGAAAGGGGGATGGAGGAAGGAAAGAAGGAACAGTCAGAACAGAAGGGGAGGACGATTCGAAGAAACATGAACTAATTCTCAGATTGATGGTTATCAGAAAACAACTCTGTGATCAGTCGTCATAGCAACCAAACATCCTGCTAGATGAAGCTTGGCCTCTGTACTTCCTGTCAACAGTAACTCCTACTGTAACTCACCAGCTTCAGACATGACACGAAACAATAGTTTATTACAAGAAGTTAAATAATTACTGTTACTGCCATCACACACCAGAGTTAAGCTTTAACTAGTTTATATCTACTAGCAGAAAACAGGTACGCTGCAGCTCCCAATGCAGGTAGAGTTTATAGATGTGTAACTCTCACTGTTAGATTCTACCTGTGTGTGTTTCTGCTGTTGTTCACATTGGATCATAGCAGACTGTAGAGTAACTGGTGTGTAGTTTAGGACCAATCACATGTCACTGCTGTTGACAGATCTGGGTTTTTTTTTCCTTAAAGCTGTTTACGGCGTGCAGGTGGTCGAGTGGTTAGAGCGCATGCCATATACACAGCCGACCCCGGTTCCAATCCCGATCGGAGGTCCTTTGCTGCATGCCACCCCCCGCCCCATGTTTCCTGTCAGTCTACTGATAAATAAAGGTGTCTATGCCAACAAAATCTTTAAAAAATTTTTTAAAAAAGCTGTTTATGGTGTTTTAGGGAAATCTGACTCTCTGTTGAACAAAGTTAAACTGTGACAGAGAGCCGTTCACTGTAACGTTCATCAGGCAGAAATACAGAACGTTCAGTTCACATTCACCCAAAATATGAACGAGATCATGAACGATGGTTCAGGCTCAACACTGAATAGTCTGATTTTGTGGCTCTGGGTGCAAAAAGGATCAATTACAGGAATCGTTTGATGGGTTTCAATAAAACTCGAGTATCAATGAACCTGAAACACCAACAAGTCAAACTATTGATCCTTCAGTTAACCCAAAATCTGCAAAACCTCTCAGGAGCTCAGCAGGTCTCTGTGTGGTTAAAGTCAATGTGTGTGTGTGTGTGTGTGTGTGTGTGTGTGTGTGTGTGTGTGTGTGTGTGTGTGTGTGTGTGTGTGTGTGTGTGTGTGTTCTGGTTGCAGGTTTGTGAAAGACGACCACGGAGACCGGACAGAGGACAGGATACTGCTGATCAAAGACTTCCAGTCAGAAGACCTGAAGAGGAAGTACAACTGCTCCGTGAAGAACGCCGTCGGCTTCGAGACTCGTCAGGCTCAGCTGGAAGAGGAAGGTGAGGAAGAGGAAGTGTGTGTGTGTGTGTGTGTCTCTGTGTGTCTGTGTGTCTGTGTGTGAGCTCATCTTAAACTCATTTATATATATTTTTTACATGGATTAAGAAGTTGATTAAATAATGATAATAATGATAAAACTGAACCAATATAAATACGCTCAGATCAAATTTAACACTTTAACTTTAACTCCAACAATTCCAGATATTTTAAGACTTTTTCAGACTTTGAATATCAGAAACTTAAGTCCAGTAGAGGCTGGTTGGAGGTATTTCTCTAACTTGTTATTGTTATTGTTGCTGTGTCTCAGTGTCTCTGCCGGCGATGGAGCTGGGCTTTGGTCTCGGTGTCACTCTGCTCCTCATGCTGCTGCTCTTCATCATTTATCACGTCTTCTGGTTGGAACTGCTGCTTCTCTACAGATCCTGGTTCGGTACCGACGAGAGACACACAGGTAACACACACACACACACACACACACACACACACACACACACACACACACACACCTGAAACCAAACGAGTGACCAGGCGGGGAGTTCTGGTCCTCTGAAATGAGGCCAACGCGGAAGTTGCGAGGGCTGGATCTGGAGGACATTGGTCAATCAACCTGTCAATCAGGACGTAGCCACGCCCTAATGCATACCCTGCTTTATCGTCACATATAAAATCAGGGAGGCTAACATTTCACAAATGAACATCATACTGCATTGAAGAAGGCTTTAAACTAGCGATTGAGACCATAAACACATTTTGAAAACGTTTACTGAGGTTAGAAATCAAGTGAGAAGTTGGTGAATTCTCCATTGACTTGTATAGAGACGGTCGCCCCCTGGTGGCCTTTTGATAGAATGCAGCTCTAAGTTACTTCCTGGTTGGCTTCATTTCAGAGGACAGGAACTCCCCGCCTGTAGTTAACACTAAATGAAGCAGACATGAAAAGGAAGTCCATATATGGTGCTGTCAGTCTTCAGCATTGATCAGTGAGGAAGTGACGAAGATGTAAAAACAAGTTGATCAGATATCAGCTCAGGTTTCCTGGAACTGAACGTCTTCATTTCTCAAAACATCAACTTCCTGTTTAGATAAGATCTATGACCTCTACCTACGAAATTAACAAGAAATCTATGTGTGGGGGTGTGTGTGTGTGTGTGTGTGTGTGTGTGCGTGCGTGTGTGCGTGTCTCTCTGTGTGTGTGTGCGTGTCTCTGTCTGTGTGTGTGTGTGTGTGTGTGTGTGTGTGTGTTTGTGTGTGTGTGTGTGTGTGTGTGCGTATGTGTTTGTGTGCGTGTCTCTGTGTGTTTCTGTCTGTGTGTGTGTGTGTCTCTGTGTGTGTTTCTGTCTGTGTGTGTGTGTGTGTGTGTGTGTGTGTGTGTGTGCGTGTGCGTGTGCAGATGATAAGGAGTACGACGTCTACATCTCGTACGCCAGGAACAGTGAGGAGGAACAGTTCGTTCTGTCGACTCTTCGTAGAGTTCTGGAGAACGAGCTCGGATACTCAGTGTGTATCTTTGATAGAGACAGTCTGCCTGGAGGGAGTAAGTACACACAAAGTACACACAAAGTACACACTCACTACACTCAGTACACACTCAATACACAGAGTACACCAGTACTGCAGTACATACTCTGACACCACAGTACACTGACTGTGTACTATAAACAAAAGTACTACTGATACACACAGTAAAAGATAAAAGTACTACACCTGCTGCTACTAGAACTACTTCTAGTATTCTGGTATTAATACTACTACTACTACTACTACTACTACTACTAGCTAGCTACTACTACTACTACTAGCTAGCTATCACTACTGCTACTAGCTACTGCTACTACTACTGCTACTAGCTACTACTACTACTACTGCTGCTGCTACTACTACTGCTACTAGCTGCTACTACTACTGCTACTACTACTGCTACAAGCTACTACTAGCTACTGCTACTACTACTGCTACTAGCTGCTACTAGCTACTACTAATACTGCTACTACTACTAGCTACTATTACTACTAGCTACTACTGCTACAACTGCTACTACTACTAGCTACTACTGCTACTGCTACTACTGCTACTAGCTACTACTACTACTACTACTAGCTACTGCTACTACTACTACTGCTGCTTCTACTACTAGCTACTACTACTACTGCTGCTACTACTACTACTACGCTTAGTACTACTTAAACCACTAATACTTCCTGCAGTCATTTCATGGTGACACAGTACTTCATCTCTTCATACTCTGCTGCTTCTTATACTGACAGTATTCTTGTTACTTCTACTAGTCCTGTTTCTACTCTATAATGTTTCTTGTGTATTTACATAAAACTTTGCTACTACTATTATAAATACTACGTCTACACCTCCAAGTTATCCTCACTGTCCTCCTCCAAATACTACTTATACTGTCAGTACTTCTACTACTAGTACTCTCTCTACTACTGAAGCAGCTAGTATTCCTGCTACTCCTACCACTGCTCTTCTTCCTAGTACTTCTACTCTTCTTACTACTAGTATTCTTCTGATACTAGTACTGCCACCACTAATACTGTTACTGTCTTTCTACTTCAATCCTTCGTACTTCCTGCTACTACCAAACAGTACTGCTAGTATTCTTTCTACTAAGTGTACTCTTTGTTATCCTCTCCTTCCTGTAATACTACTGTTCCTGTTATTACTGCTGCTACTACTACTACTACCAATACTTCAACGATTAATACTACTACCAGTATTCTTGTTACTTCTACTTCTCCCCTCTGCAGTTGTCATGGTCGTCCTCCTGCTATCGCTACTACTTAATGTTACTTCAACTTCTACGACTTTTACTGCCACTACTTCAACTCCTCCTCATACTGCTATCGGCTTTACTTGTAGTAGAAACTCTGCACTTTTATTTACAGTTAAAACATTTCACCGTCTGTTTCAGCTTCTGTCAAACTAACAGAGCTGCAGCGGCTTCCTGTCTAAGCTTTTCAAAATAAAACCTTTGTTATTGAGCCCTATCTCATTATTATTAAAAATCATTTCCCCTTGATTTTATTAGTGTTGAGATCGTTTGATTAATTTCGATTAATTGAGCAGCCTTAACACTCAGACAGGAACACACTTCATCCCTCCATCTTCCATTAACCCTTCATTATCCCCCCCTCCCCTCTCTCCCTGCATTACCACCCCCCCCCCCCCATCTCCCCCTGCCCCCTCTCTCCCTGCAGCCATCACAGACGAGACTCTGAGTTTTGTGTCTCGTAGCCGGCGCCTCCTGGTGGTGGTTAGCCCCGGCTACGCCTCCCAGGGTTCCCAGGCCCTGCTGGAGCTGAAGGCCGGCATCGACGGCATGGCGCTGGGCGGACACCTGCGGGTGATCCTGGTCCAGTACAAGCCGATCCGGAGGAAGGTTTGGGTCAGAGAGCTGAGGAGGGCTCGCGTGGCCCTGGCGCTGGTCCGATGGCAGGGAGACAAGTCCCAGGAGCTGACGTCCCGCTTCTGGAAGAGGCTGAGGGTGGAGTTACCTGTGAGGAGGGTTGGCAGCGGGGAGGAGGGGAGCGGGAAGGAGGGGGCCCTGATGAGGATGTTGAGTCAGAACAGCACCAACTCCCAGACGGGCCTCATCACCAACACGGTCAAAGAGCCGCAGAAAGTCTTCAACTCTGCATCGTAGACGAGTCGGAGGTCTGCAGCAGCATTTCACTGAGAATAGTCACATGTTCTTAGCTTTGACACGTTAACAAGACACGACAGCGTTACGTCTTTATGACCGAGACCTGGAGCTGCGACAGACCAAAGATCTGTGAGACAGCTCGGACAGGAAGTCACACTTTTACTTTTATTCTTGGAAAGGTTTTCTTGGTCATAATGAGGGTTCAGGTTCCTTCTCTTCACTTCAGTTTCTACCTCTGGCTCATTTTTAAAGCCAGTTTCAGTGTTTGTCTTTAAGACTCAGTCATGCTTTTTAGTGCCTTATGAAAACAATCAGTATGTATTAATGTGTTCTGGTGACACAAACAGTATTAAAAATAAGGTTGAATAGAAAATACCAAGATTTACATTTGGTAATAAGAGCTGCAACTATCTATTACTTTCATCATTGAATAATCTGCCAATTTTAATTATTTTATCAATTAAATGTTAAACATGGTGAAAGAAATGTCATTCACAGTTTCTCAGGACCCAGGATGATGTTTTTAACCAGCTCTAAACCTTCTGTTATTCAATCTTCTGTCATATATGACGAAGAAAACTGAAAAATATCACATGTGAGAAGCTGGAACCGACAAACATTTGGCATTTTTAGTAGAAATGTACTAAATAATCAATCACCATGAGCAAATTATAGCCTGAAGTCATTTCAGTTAATTAGTTAGCACTTCTGCCCCCTACAGGTTGTAGTGTGCATTGCAGCCACAGCAGCTTCCTGATGATGATGATGATGATGATGATGAATCGTCTTCATCAGCTGCAGAATTTATATGTGAAATCGGTCCTGAGGATGGGTTAGGGTTCGCCGTTGGAGGAAAGATGATGAGGACATTAAAATCTCCAGGCTTCAGTATTATTGCTCTTCCTTTCATTATCAACCTCATCACCATAAATCCCTTTTCATCAGCTCACCACCTCTTCATTATCACTGTATATTCTCTGTTAGCAGGGTGTAGATGGTTGTGGGGTACGTCTCTCTATCGGAGGGAGAGACGATTTAAAAACTGGAATAAGACGAGCTTTTAAAGATATTTCAGACTCTGCTTGACGCTTTCTTTTGTACAGATCATTAATGGGGCACACTAGTGGACCAAGTTTCAGTTCAATCGTTTCAGTAGCTGTTGAGATATTTCATTCAGGACCAAAGTGGTGGGCTTACCAACGTTATCATCCCTAAAGCTGTGCTGCTAGCGTGCTGAAGAATGTATCGACTAAATATATTTAAAATGACACAGAAAAAAAACAACACTACAAAATTGAAGTTCTAGTTTCCTGTGGTGGAGTTAGAGGGTTTCCTGTTTACTTCAATATGTTAAATAGAGTTTTTTTCCAGGAGCAGCATCAAGTAGCCATCGGAGCATTTTAATACATGTCACCGCTCTGTTGTGCTGGTTGCTTCACTTTGGTCTCATATTTTCTTCAGAGTATTTTTTGGGGAATCCATCATAACAGTGAAATAAAGTTTGATCCATGTACTGCAATGTTTTAAATGTTAGAGTTAATGTATTTACAGAGTCTAATCGTTACTTTGAGTTGTTACCATTACTGCGCACTTTCTATGTTTTGTTCTGTTTTGACTTTTCTACATTCAGCATTTAAATAAATCAAATATATCAAGTTATATTTTTCTTTTTAAGAATGTACTGTGCTATTCAGTTTAACTTTTATAAGAATAACAGAATGGTTTTTTGGGAGAATGCACTTCAATCCTGCACTTTGTCATGCTCTACATTTTCTATTTTAGCAATCTACAGTATTTCATCTTTTTTTAAATAAATTGAATTTTTCATTAAGCATTATGTTGTCATCATCATTCATTTCATTGCTTCATTTCATGTCTATCACTTGATCTAATACAAACATTTATAATATGTAGTTATTATTATAATTCACACTAGGTTACTAATTTAATTCTTGCCATTTATTCTATTTTAATGTATTTAAAATACGTTTAAATCAGTTATGCACTGTTATGTTAGCATCAATTAAGTTTACTGATATATTGTTCTTGTATTAACTGTTGAATTATCAAACTTGGTTAAAACATCTTTTTTTTTTTGTAATTCACTTTTTTTATTGTTTTTCAATACAAACAACTTTATCACATAGGAAAATACACGCACCATACAAGTGAAATAGCACCAAGACAAGAAAGAAAAGAAATAAAGAAAACATATTTGAAACAGGCCCTACCAATAAAAAATTAAATTAAATAAAAAAGCACCAAAAACAAATAAATGAATGAAAAATTAAAGAAATGAAAGGAAAAGAAGTCGCAAGGTAAGCAGTGTCATTATCAAAAATCAGCATACAGCATCATTACACCTCCCAATATTATATCACATTATCCTTATAAAACCTCGCTATTCACATAACATCTCATTCACAAGTGGCCTAAACCCCCCATGGTCAGACATCATCACAAAAATTCAATGCCTTCAAAAATTCAGTGTAAAAAAATTCAATGTCTTCAAAAATTCAGTTTAAAAAAAATTCAGTTTAAAAAAATTCAGTGTAAAAAATTCAGTCTTCAAAAATTCAGTTTAAAAGAATTCAATGTGGGTTGAGCATAGCTCAGCGGGTAGAGCACCCACCCATGTGTTAAGGCTATAGTTCTCGTTGCAGGTGATCCCGGTTCGAATCCCAAGCTAAGCGGTCTTGTCCTGTCTGGAAAGATGCTTCTGTGATTCAAGAGATTTGTGCTCCAGGAAAAGCTCCCAGCATGCTCCACTGGTCACATCTACACTCAGGGCTGGAAGTTCTCCACCAGCGCATCAATTTCACTATTGCCAAAATCAGAGGAAATAAAAAGCAGTTAAATATGCATCATATATCATCACCCGGAGCATTTCTCCATTTAACACCAGAGCTGCAGAAATCTAATATGCATTTAATATTAGATTATTCATCACATTCTGTTCATGTCTTCCCAAGCATTTCTCCATTTAACACCATATTTATTAATGTGTAGACGGTGCAGTGGTTGTTAAATATAAGTTAGGCAGATATACCCTCATGTTATATGTGTTTACCTCTTGATCTCAGTAAGTAAGAGTGCTACACTGAGCTTCATCTGAATTTGAACTAATCTGCTGACTGGCCAGTTTGAAGCAGGCCAGCTGTGCAGCCTGCAGGACTCCAACACTTACATCCTTTAACCTGCCTCCAATCCGGTCAATCAGCCTGTCCATCAGCCTGTCCATCAGTCTATCCTGAGAGGAGATGACCTGCTCTTCAGCTTTCCAGCAATCAGGGTCACTCCTCTGAAAATGTTGTCCTCATCATCTGTCTCACAATCCTTTTTTCTCATCTGTAAAGCATTTAATGGACATTTCTTTCAAATAAATGATACCTGGTTTTGTATTTCATCAGATCAGCTTGGGTGGAGCAGAGGCAACAGAGCCTCTGCAATGGTAATACTGGATCTCTGGAGTGACTGATAGCAATGGCAAATCACAAACCATTCAATTTAATACCATTTTAATATGAATGTTAATATTTTTGTATAATTTCAGGCTAAAATTGCATTTTAATGACATGAGCACACAGACAGGCAGCATTAAAATAACTATATTAATGATTAGTGATTTCATATGAAGGAGCCAACCTGCTCTAGATGTTCAACAGGGGTTTGATATCCTCACAGGAAATGAATCCAGCTCAGTGTCTCTCTCCTTCCTGCGTCTTTTTGTTATTTTATAAGCCCCACCCCCTACTGTTCCCTTTCTTCCCTACAGCCAATGAACACAGGTGGCACTGATTGACACCTTCAGCAACCAATCAAACAATATAGCCTCAATTAAAGGAACAATCTGGGGTTTGTTGTTTTTGAACATTTTTACCAAAGTTCATGAATCTGTCTTTTAGATGTTGAGCTGTGAACAGGAAACGTTCAAACCTGATGATGAGACTCAGTTTGTATTCTCTCTTCTTCTACTCACATAAAGTTGTTGTGTTGTCAGATCTGTCGGAGGCCATCGTGCAGTCGATGCAGCGAAGTCGCCGCCTGCTGTTCATCCTCAGTCCCGACTTCCTGGCCGAAAAGAGCTTCAGCCTGCTGGAGTGTCGCCTGGGTCTGTACGTCCAACACGGCCACCAGTCCTCCATCGTGGCCGTCACCTTCCGATCCGTCAGTAAGCTCCCCTGCGTGGAGGTGGCTCAGCTCCGTCAGGCCGCCGCCGCCACCGTGACGTGGCGAGGGAGCCGATCGGAGCCACTGCAGTCTCATTTCTGGCTGCGGCTGAGGCTGGCGCTGCCGGTGAGGCCGCTGGCTCTGGGCAGGAGGCTCATCGACAGCACGTCGTCTCACTCGGACCTCGCCGCGCTCGCCCTGCAGAGGGCGCAAAGCATCCAGAGCCAGAGACAGAGAGACAGAGCAGGAGCCAATCAGAGCCGCAGGAACAGGCGGACCTCGGCCAATCAGAGCAGACAGGCCCTGCACAGAGGGAGGGGGAGGGGGAGGAGGGGGGCGGGGTCTAATGGCAGAGAGGAGGAGCCACTGCACAGCTGCTCGGAGTGCGCTAAGTTCGTTGGTCAGGTGGAGGACAGGGGGGCGGGGCTAACAGTGGAGATGGTGTCATATGACAGGACTGAGATCAAGTCTGACCCTGTTCTAGAAACAGCCCCGACCGCGACCCCTGACCCCGCCCACAATGCTCACAGTACTCCTGACCCCGCCTACAATGCCCACAGTACTCCTGACTCCACCCACAATGCTCACAGTACTCCTGACCCCGCCCACAGTACTCCTGACTCCACCCACAGTGCTCACAGTACTCCTGGACCCGCCCACAATACTCACAGTACTCCTGACTCCGCCCACAATACTCACAGTACTCCTGACCCCGCCCACAATGCTCACAGTACCCCTGGCCCCGCCCACAATACTCACAGTACCTCTGACCCCGCCCACAATGCTCACAGTACTCCTTACCCCGCCCACAATGCTCACAGTACTCCTGACCCCGCCCACAGTACTCCTGGCCCCGCCCACAATACTCACAGTACTACTGACCCCGCCCACAATACTCATAGTACTCCTGGCCCCGCCCACACTACTCACAGTACTCCTGACTCCGCCCACAATGCTTATAATACACCTGGCCCCGCCCACAATACTCACAGTACTCCTGACTCCGCCCCCCTCACCCACCTGGCTCCAGATGGAGGAAAACACAAACAGCAGCAGATGATTGGCTCCAGGTGAAGGGGGGGAGGGGTTTGTGGTAAGAATCATGCATGTAGCTGAGGCTCCTCCCCTGACACTAACTCCGCCCCCCCAAAAAACCCAAACTGACCCTTTAAAACAAACTCACAACACATTTAAAGGAGCAGCACGTAGGATTCAGCGGCATCTAGTGGTCAGATTGCAGATTGCAGCAAACAGAATACACATCACACCTCCTTCTAAGCGTGTCGGAGTACGACGAGTATTAAAACCTTTTATAGGACACTCATTGAAAGGAAGGGAGGGAGGAAGGGATGAAGGAAGGAAGGAAGGATGGAAGGAAGGAGGGAGGAAGGAAGGAAGGGAAGGAAGGAGGAAGGAAAGGAAAGGAAAGAAGGAAGGAAGGAAGGAAGGAAGGTAGGGGGGAGGAAAGAAAGAGAGAAGGAAGGAGGGAGGAAGGGAAGAAAGAAGGAAGGAAGGACGGACGGAGGAAGGAAAGAAGGAAGGGAGGAGAGAAGGAGGGAGGGAGGAAGGACAGATGGAAGGAAGGACGGAGGAAAAAAAGGAACGAGGGAGGGAGAAAGGAAAAGAGGAAGGGAAGAAAGAAGGCAGGGAGGAAGGAAGGAAAGAAGGAAGGAAGGAAGGAAGGATATTTTAGGATATTTACAGAAGTTACCAAATATAATTATTTGCCCAATAAAGGGTTAAAACTCTAACCCTTAAAAAAATTAAAACATATTAAATGTCTGCCAAGTCTGTTCTTCTAGATGTCACTATATTCTACATACTGCCCCTTTAAATGATGTCACTGCTTCAGATTGAATCCTCAACTATGATTTTATTTGATGAGATGAAAGTTTTCCTGCATGCTGTGAACTCTGCTGAGATCTGCTGGATGATTTTAGGCCTCAAGGTTTTTATAAATAAAGATTTGTATTATTAAAAATGTCTTTTTATTGAATTCTTGATATTTTCCATTTGTGTTGAGAGGCGAGATTACGCAATCACTGTAACCTCGCCTCTACCTTAGCTTGTTACTCTCTTAGACTCTAACTGTCCAACACTTACTGATACGTAACATCAACCTGTCTCTCCTCTCTCCTTTCCTTTATCCTTTCCTCTATCCTCTATCCTCTATCCTCTCTCCTCTCTCCTCTCTCCTTTCCTTTATCCTTTCCTCTATCCTCTATCCTCTATCCTCTCTCCTCTCTCCTCTCTCCTTTCCTTTATCCTTTCCTCTATCCTCTATCCTCTATCCTCTCTCCTCTCTCCTTTCCTTTATCCTTTCCTCTATCCTCTATCCTCTATCCTCTCTCCTCTCTCCTTTCCTTTATCCTTTCCTCTATCCTCTATCCTCTATCCTCTCTCCTCTCTCCTTTCCTTTATCCTTTCCTCTATCCTCTATCCTCTATCCTCTCTCCTCTCTCCTTTCCTTTATCCTTTCCTCTATCCTCTCTCCTCTCTCCTTTCCTTTATCCTTTCCTCTATCCTCTATCCTCTCTCCTCTCTCCTTTCCTTTATCCTTTCCTCTATCCTCTATCCTCTATCCTCTCTCCTCTCTCCTTTCCTTTATCCTTTCCTCTATCCTCTATCCTCTATCCTCTCTCCTTTCCTTTATCCTTTCCTCTATCCTCTCTACTTTCCTTTATCCTTTCCTCTATCCTCTCTCCTCTCTCCTTTCCTTTATCCTTTCCTCTATCCTCTCTCCTCTCTCCTTTCCTTTATCCTTTCCTCTATCCTCTATCCTCTATCCTCTATCCTCTCTCCTCTCTCCTTTCCTTTATCCTTTCCTCTATCCTCTCTACTTTCCTTTATCCTTTCCTCTATCCTCTCTCCTCTCTCCTTTCCTTTATCCTTTCCTCTATCCTCTCTCCTCTCTCCTTTCCTTTATCCTTTCCTCTACCCCCCCCTCCTTTCCTTTATCCTTTCCTTTATCCTTTCCTCTATCCTCTATCCTCTATCCTCTATCCTCTCTCCTTTCCTTTATCCTTTCCTCTATCCTCTATCCTCTATCCTCTCTCCTCTCTCCTTTCCTTTATCCTTTCCTCTATCCTCTCTCCTCTCTCCTTTCCTTTATCCTTTCCTCTATCCTCTCTCCTCTCTCCTTTCCTTTATCCTTTCCTCTATCCTCTATCCTCTCTCCTCTCTCCTTTCCTTTATCCTTTCCTCTATCCTCTCTCCTCTATCCTCTCTCCTCTCTCCTTTCCTTTATCCTTTCCTCTATCCTCTATCCTCTATCCTCTCTCCTCTCTCCTTTCCTTTATCCTTTCCTCTATCCTCTCTCCTCTCTCCTTTCCTTTATCCTTTCCTCTATCCTCTATCCTCTATCCTCTATCCTCTCTCCTCTCTCCTTTCCTTTATCCTTTCCTCTATCCTCTCTCCTTTCCTTTATCCTTTCCTCTATCCTCTATCCTCTCTCCTCTCTCCTTTCCTTTATCCTTTCCTCTATCCTCTCTCCTCTCTCCTTTCCTTTATCCTTTCCTCTATCCTCTCTCCTCTCTCCTTTCTCCTGTTGTGATATCTGAGAAGACAATAAACGTATCTACTGTATCTTATCTAACTTATCTTAATATATCTGGATCTGCTGTTGAGAAATAGACATTATTCAGGATTCTCCCTTTTCTTCCCCCCATCCCTCCTCCATCCCTCCTCCATCCCTCCTTCATCCCTCTCTCCACCATCCCTCCATCTCTCCTCCATCCCTCCATTCCTCCTCCATCTCTCCTCAATCCCTCCTCCATCCCTCTCTCCACCATCCCTCCATCTCTCCTCCATCCCTCCATTCCTCCTCCATCCCTCTCTCCACCATCCCTCCATCCCTCCTCCATCCCCCATCCCTCCACCTCTCCTCCATCCCTCCTCCTCTCCTCCATCCCTCCTTCCCTCCATCCCTCCATTCCTCCTCCATCCCTCCACCTCTCCTCCATCCCTCCATCCCTCCTCCATCTCTCCTCCATCCGTCCACCTCTCCTCCATCCCTCGATCCCTCCTCCATCCCTCCATTCCTCCTCCATCCCTCCATCCCTCCTCCATCCCTCGATCCCTCCTCCATCCCTCCAT
The DNA here is from genome assembly GCA_021039105.1 of Scomber colias. NCBI lineage: Eukaryota > Metazoa > Chordata > Actinopteri > Scombriformes > Scombridae > Scomber > Scomber colias. The sequence goes on from JAJDFG010001401.1 coordinate 32,297, forward strand.
TCCTCCTCCATCCCTCCATCCCTCCTCCATCCCTCCATCCCTCCTCCATTCCTCCATCCCTCCCTTCATTTTTATTTCCCTGCAGAAAGAACATAAAGTGATTATCAGTGATTAAAGTTTGACCTCGCCTCCAGGAAACTGCAAATTAACACAAAGTGCTGCATGAAGATGAAGATGAGGAAGAGGAGTCATCTCACACTGCTG
>JAJDFG010001402.1:0-10000 GCA_021039105.1 Scomber colias
GGAAGGAAGGAAAGTAGGAAGGAAAGGAAGGAGGAAAGAAAGAGAGAAGGAGGGAAGAAGGAAGGAGGAGGAAAGAATGAAAGAGAGAAGGAGGGAAGGAAGGAAAGGAGGGAGGGAGGAAGAAGGAAGGAAAGGAGGGAGGAAGGAAGGAAAGAAGGAAGGAAAGGAGTGAGGAAGGAAGGAAAGGAGGGAGGAAAGAAAGAGAAGGAGGGAAGGAGGAACGAAAGAAGGAAGGAGGGAGGAAGGAAAGAAAGAGGGACGGAGGGAAGGAAGGAAAGGAGGGAGGAAGGGAGAAGGAAGGAGGGAGGGAGGAAAGAAGAAAGGAAGGAGGAAAGAGAAAGAGAGAAGGAGGGAAGCAAGGAAAGAAGGAAGGAAAGGAGTAAGGAGGGAAGGAATGAGGAAAGAAGGAAGGCAGAAACAGTCAAAACGGACGAGGTCAATTTGACCCAGGAGGACAACAGGAGGGTTAACAAACCAAACACAGCTGAAGTGCTTTTATTGACACAAACCTGTTTCTTGGTAACAAAGGACGAATGATGTCGTTACACCTATAAAGAGATTAGAAGCTCATATTTAAAGGATTTAGATCTGAGCCTTCTGTCTATATTGTTATCTCCTCTAGATTTATTAAGACTCATGTAAAAGATTTAATGCAACATAAAAAAAACAGGAACATTTTAGGAGACCGGACTGTTTTTGTTGGAGGGCCAGAGTCAAGGAAGGAAGGGAGGGAGGAAAAAGGAGGAAAGGAGGGAGGGAGGAAGGAAGGACAGGAGAGAGGAAGGAAGGAAGGACAGGAGGGAAGGAAGGGAAGGAAGGAAGGAAGGAAAGGAGGGAGGAAGGAAGGAGGGAGAAGGAAGGGAGGAAAGAAAGAAAGAGAGAAGGAGGGAAGGAAGGGAAGGAAAGGAGAAGGAAAGGAGGGAGGAAAGAAGAGGGAAGGAGGAAGGAAAGAAGGAAGGAAAGGAGGAAGGAAGGAAGGAAGAAAAGGGGGGAAAGAAAGAGAGAAGGAGGGAAGGAAGTAAAGGAGGGAGGAAAGAAGGAAGGAAAGGAGGGAGGATGGAAAGGAGGGAGGAAAGAAAGAGGGAAGGAAGGGAGGAAGGAAAGGAGGGAGGAAGGAAGGAAAGAAAGAGAAGGAGGGAAGGAAGGGAAGGAAAGAAGGAAGGAAAGGAGGACTGTTTTTGTTGGACGGCCAGATTTGGCCCACAAGCCACTATTTGCCTACCGCTGCTCCACACTGAGCATCTATGGTAAGACTTTGGGGGAACTTATAAATCATTGTCATTTTGCGTCATCACTGACAGCGGTAGAGTCAAACGGTAATTTTCTCATCTATAAAATGTGGGACATTGCGTTGCGGCGTCGTTGGCAGAGAGGAGTGTAGATGCCTATAACCCTATTGTGGCATTTTTGAGGGCACTATATAACGGATAAAGTTACACACTCGGAGTTTGGGCAGTCAAATAAAATAAGGGGGTAAATATAGTGCACTATATAAAAAAAGTAGGACTTATTTTTGAGATACGTTTCTATTTTAATTCTAGCACACTTACATATTTTAACCCTCCTGTTGTGTTCGAGTCAAGGAAGGGAGGATGAAGGAAGGAAAGGAGGGAGGGAGGGAGGAGGGAAGGAAGAAAGGGAGATGGAGGAAGGAAGGAAGGAAGGGAAAGGAGGAAGGAAGGAAGGAAGAAAAGGAGGGAAGAAGGGAAGGAAGGAAAGGAGGAAGAAGGAGGGAAGGAAGGAAGAAAAGGAGGGAAGAAGGGAAGGAAGGAAAGGAGGAAAGAAGGAGGGAAGGAAGGAAGGAAGAAAGGAAAGGAGGAAGGAAGGAAGGAGGGAAGGGAGGAAGGAAGGAAGAAAAGGAGGGAAGAAGGGAAGGAAGGAAAGGAGGAAAGAAGGAGGGAAGGAAAGGAGGGAAGGAAGGAAGGAAGGAAGGAAGAAAGGAAAGGAGGAAGGAAGGAAGGAGGGAAGGGAGGGAGGAAGGAAGGAAGGAAGAAGGGAGGAAGGAAGTAAGGAAAGGAGGAAAGAAGGGAAGTAAGGAAAGGAGGAAGGAAGGAAGAAAAGGAGGGAAGAAGGGAAGGAAGGAAAGGAGGAAAGAAGGAGGGAAGGAAGGAAGGAAGGAAGGAAGGAAGGAAGAAAGGAAAGGAGGAAGGAAGGAAGGAAGGAAAGGAGGAAGGAAGGAAGGAGGGAAGGGAGGGAGGAGGGAAGGAAGAAAGGGAGATGGAGGAAGGAAGAAAGGAGGAAGAAAGGAAGGAAGGAAGGAAAGGAGGAAGGAAGGAAGGAAGAAGGGAGGAAGGAAGTAAGGAAAGGAGGAAAGAAGGGAAGTAAGGAAAGGATTACATATTTTAACCCTCCTGTTTGTGCTCCCGGGTCAAATTGACCCTATCTCTTTTGACTGTTCCTTCCTTCCTTCCTTCCTTCATTCCTTCCTCATTCCTTACTTCCTTCCTCTTTTCCTCCTTCCTTCCTTCCTTCCTTCCTTCGTTACTTCCTTCCTTCCTCATTTCCTTTTTTCTCACTTCCTTCCTTCCTTCCTCCCTCCCTCTTTTCCTCCCTTCCTTCCTTCATCATTTCCTTCTTTCCCTGCTTCCTTCGTTCCTTCCTCCCTCCCTCCCTCACTTCCTTCCTTCCTTCCTCCCTCCCTCTTTTCCTCCCTTCCTTCCTTCATCATTTCCTTCTTTCCCTGCTTCCTTCGTTCCTTCCTCCCTCCCTCTTTTCCTCCCTTCCTTCCTTCCTTCCTTCTTTCCCCGCTTCCTTCGTTCCTTCCTCATTTCCTTCTTTCCCCGCTTCCTTCCTTCTCTTTCCTCCCTTCCTTCGTTCCTTCCTCATTTTGTTCATTCCTTCCTTCCTTCCTTCCTTCCTTGACCCGGGAGCACAACAGGAGGGTTAATTAGCAAAAACCAAAACACACATATCACCACACTTATAACACAGTTGGTTCTCTTGGTGTCTAAAAAGTTGACGTCAATGCTTTCTTTCTTTCTTTCTTTCTTCCTTCCTTTCTTCATTCTGTCCTTCCTTCCGTCTGTCCTTCCTACTTCCTTTTATCCTTTCTTTGTTCCTTCCTTCCATCTGTCCTTCCTCCTTTTCTTCCTTTCTTCTGTCCTTCCTCCCTTTCTTCTTTCTGTCCTTTCTTCCATCTGTCCTTCCTGCCTTCGTTTTATGCTTTCTTTGTTCCTTCCTTCCTTCCTTCCTTCCATCTGTCCTTCCTCCTTTTCTTCCTTCCTTCTGTCCTTCCTCCCTTTCTTCCCTCTGTCCTTCCTTCCTCCCTTTCTTCCTTCCTTTCTACATTCTGTCCTTCCTTCCATCTGTCCTTCCTGCCTTCGTTTTATGCTTTCTTTGTTCCTTCCTTCCTTCTTTCCTTCCTTCCTTCCTTCTGTCCTTCCTCCTTTTCTTCCTTCCTTCTGTCCTTCCTCCCTTTCTTCCCTCTGTCCTTCCTTCCTCCCTTTCTTCCTTCCTTTCTTCATTCTGTCCTTCCTTCCATCTGTCCTTCCTGCCTTCCTTTTATCCTTTCTTTGTTCCTTCCTCCCTTTCTTCCTTCTGTCCTTCCTCCCTTTCTTCCTTCCTTCTTTCCTTCCTTCTTTCCTTCCATCTGTCCTTCCTTCCTCCCTTCTTCCTTCTTTTCTTCATTCTGTCCTTCCTTCCATCTGTCCTTCCTACTTCCTTTTATCCTTTCTTTGTTCCTTCCTTCCTTCCATCTGTCCTTCCTCCTTTTCTTCCTTCCTTCTGTCCTTCCTCCCTTTATTCCTTCTGTCCTTTCTTCCATCTGTCCTTGCTCCCTTTCTTCCCCTCTGTCCTTCCTCCCTTTCTTCCTTCCATCTGTCCTTCCTGCCGTCCTTTTATCCTTTCTTTGTTCCTTCCTCCCTTTCTTCCTTCCATCTGTCCTTCTTCCCTTTCTTCCTTCTGTCCTTCCATCCATCTGTCCTTCCTCCCTTTCTTCCTTCCTTCTTTCCTTCCTTCCATCTGTCTTTCCTTCCTTCCCTTCTTTATTTCCTTCCTTTCTTCCTTCTTTCCCTCCATCTTTTTAATGAACCGGCCCACATGAGATGAAATCAGTCTGTATGTGGCCCTTGAATGAAAATGATGTAACCAGTGAAAGATTTTATGTTTTTTAAGGCTCAAGGTTTGTTTATATCATGTTGTTGTACGTCATGCTGAGAGGAGTCATTAGTCATGTAAAACAGACCACACCAAGCTGTGATATTGGGGTGTGGTTCTTTTGGCTCTGGCCAGAATCCACTGTGGGTGTAGTTTCATTTTAATATGTTAGACCTGCATGGTTAATGGAGCGCTCATCAAGGTTAGCTTACCACTCATTATTCAGTTGTGTACACTTGTCTTCTGTGGAAAATAAGAGTGGTGGTATTGATCTCACAAGCATTATCTCAGCATCAGTTTGGAGACCACACATTAAAATAGTCTCTGTCCTTCCTTCCTCCCTTTCTTCCTTCCTTTCTACATTCTGTCCTTCCTTCCATCTGTCCTTCCTGCCTTCCTTTTATCCTTTCTTTGTTCCTTCCTTCCTTCCTTCCTTCCTTCCTTCCTTCCTTCCTTCCTTCCTTCCGTCCTTCCTCCTTTTCTTCCTTCCTTCTGTCCTTCCTCCCTTTCTTCCCTCTGTCCTTGCTTCCTCCCTTTCTTCCTTCCTTTCTTCATTCTGTCCTTCCTTCCATCTGTCCTTCCTGCCTTCGTTTTATGCTTTCTTTGTTCCTTCCTTCCTTCCTTCCTTCCTTCCTTCCTTCCTTCCTTCCTTCCTTCCTTCCTTCTGTCCTTCCTCCTTTTCTTCCTTCCTTCTGTCCTTGCTTCCTCCCTTTCTTCCTTCCTTTCTTCATTCTGTCCTTCCTTCCATCTGTCCTTCCTGCCTTCGTTTTATGCTTTCTTTGTTCCTTCCTTCCTTCCTTCCTTCCTTCCTTCCTTCCTTCCTTCCTTCCTTCCTTCCTTCCTTCTGTCCTTCCTCCTTTTCTTCCTTCCTTCTGTCCTTCCTCCCTTTCTTCCCTCTGTCCTTGCTTCCTCCCTTTCTTCCTTCCTTTCTACATTCTGTCCTTCCTTCCATCTGTCCTTCCTGCCTTTGTTTTATGCTTTCTTTGTTCCTTCCTTCCTTCCTTCCTTCCTTCCTTCCTTCCTTCCTTCCTTCCTTCCTTCCTTCCTTCCTTCCTTCTGTCCTTCCTCCTTTTCTTCCTTCCTTCTGTCCTTCCTCCCTTTCTTCCCTCTGTCCTTGCTTCCTCCCTTTCTTCCTTCCTTTCTACATTCTGTCCTTCCTTCCATCTGTCCTTCCTGCCTTCCTTTTATCCTTTCTTTGTTCCTTCCTCCCTTTCTTCCTTCTGTCCTTCCTCCCTTTCTTCCTTCCTTCTTTCCTTCCTTCCTTTCTTCCTTCCTCCCTTTCTTCCTTCCTTTCTTCATTCTGTCCTTCCTTCCATCTGTCCTTCCTGCCTTCGTTTTATGCTTTCTTTGTTCCTTCCTTCCTTCCTTCCTTCCTTCCTTCCTTCCTTCCTTCCTTCTGTCCTTCCTCCTTTTCTCCCTTCCTTCTGTCCTTCCTCCCTTTCTTCCCTCTGTCCTTGCTTCCTCCCTTTCTTCCTTCCTTTCTACATTCTGTCCTTCCTTCCATCTGTCCTTCCTGCCTTCGTTTTATGCTTTCTTTGTTCCTTCCTTCCTTCCTTCCTTCCTTCCTTCCTTCCTTCCTTCTGTCCTTCCTCCTTTTCTTCCTTCCTTCTGTCCTTCCTCCCTTTCTTCCCTCTGTCCTTGCTTCCTCCCTTTCTTCCTTCCTTTCTACATTCTGTCCTTCCTTCCATCTGTCCTTCCTGCCTTCGTTTTATGCTTTCTTTGTTCCTTCCTTCCTTCCTTCCTTCCTTCCTTCCTTCCTTCCTTCTGTCCTTCCTCCTTTTCTTCCTTCCTTCTGTCCTTCCTCCCTTTCTTCCCTCTGTCCTTGCTTCCTCCCTTTCTTCCTTCCTTTCTACATTCTGTCCTTCCTTCCATCTGTCCTTCCTGCCTTCCTTTTATCCTTTCTTTGTTCCTTCCTCCCTTTCTTCCTTCTGTCCTTCCTCCCTTTCTTCCTTCCTTCTTTCCTTCCTCCCTTTCTTCCTTCCTTTCTTCATTCTGTCCTTCCTTCCATCTAAAAATCTGAAAATAAGAGTGCTGATATTGATCTCACAAGCATTATCTCAGCACCAGTTGGGATGAGATTAAATTGACAAAACTGAATTATTGAATGCTGACCACAGTCTATTGCACCTTATAAGTAGCTATAAACTGGTTGTGTGTCAATAATCAATAGAGTTGAAGAAGTTTAAGTTATTGCAGAACCTCCACAGATGTTTACCATTTAATAGGCTTAATGATACTGATAATATTAACCCTCCTGTTGTCCTCAGGTCAAGGAAAGGAGTAAGGAAGGAAGGAAGGACGGAAAAGAGTAAGGAGGGAGGGAGGAAAGGAGGAAGGAAGGTAAGGAGGAAAAGAGGAAGGAAGAACACACATTAAAATAGTACATGGTACCAAAGAGGGTCAATAAGTTGGAAGGACAAGAGTATTATCAAGCAAAAAAGATCTAAAAAATACACTTGTGTGAGCGACTGCTGATAGATATTAGCTCCAATTGACTCCCATTCAAATAGCCTCAACTTTTCTTTGAGTCAATGAGTCATTTTTTCTATTTGTCAGGCAGATAATAGTCAATATCAGGAGACAGCTGCAACTCAACCATGCTGTTCATATTGTCCACTGAACGCCAGCTGATTCAGCAGCTACAGGACTTCATCCTCAAAGTCAGTGAGAAGTTTGCCCAGAAGGAGAACGGCTGTGCCTTTCTCTTCAAGTTAGCTGTTAGCTTTGTGGTTGAAATCTGATTTTGATCATCCTGCCTTTGTGGTACTGGTCCATGCATTGGCATTGATTCATATAGAGGGTGTCTAAGAAAGTTGTTGACCAGACTTTGATCGGTGTCCCTAAAAAGTCTGTGTGCTTCTTTGTGGCCCTCAGTGGTGTTGAGCCCTTTTCTGTATATACAAGACCTGCTAGAAGCCACTCTGTCATTAAAAGTGTTTTTTTGAGGCCCATGCATGGATCCATGACGTGTTAAAAAAAAAAACATCAGTAGCAAGAGCGAGTACTGTAGCTTTTGTGGTATGTAACCCATCTAGAAGTGGTTGGTGCCCCCCTAATTTTTTACATATATAAAAAAAAGCCACTGCACCCGTTCACACTCACATTCGTACACTGATGGCAGAGGCCGCCATGAAGGGTGCCAGACTGCTCAATAGGAGCGATACAGCATTTAAAGTGCCCACAATGTTTCTACTCACCCATTCACACACACATCGTCGAACACTGATGGGGCAATTTGGGGTTCAGTACCTTTGCCCAAGGACGTGCTGGTTGGTGGATGAGCCATTGCCAACCACAGGATTTGACCCATACTAAGGACTTAAAGCCCTCCAACTTTATAGAAGCGCCATGTCTAACTACTGGAGTACACAGTTAGATGAAAATTGGACACAACTCCACAAAAAGCCAACACAAAGTCCTCTCTGGACCTGTGAACACTGAGTTACTCTGTTCTGCCAAAATGTTTCCAGTAAGGCTCATCTACTAACCACACATAAAGTGGTTTATATATGGGTTAAAATAACACTACCAAGCATAGGTTTAAGATCTGCTAAATCCATGTATTTTTTTAAAAAAGTTGTGTAATTACACCAAAACCAGAAAAACACCAGTTTCTGAATTGCTACTCAAAGCAATTTTTAGTGTTTTTATTCAATGTTTGTGGGGTTTGATGACTCTGGAGTTCCTGCAGAGACTCTTTGAAGCTCGGAAAACACACTGAAAACATGGTGGGACACTTTTGGCATCGACGACGTTTCTTACAACAGTTAAAGAAAGAGAAACGATCTGCATGTAACATGGAGACGGGTGGCTTCCTATTGGTTTGGCTCAATTGGAGCAACGTTTTATATTCTGTACCCAGCATCCTCTAGGTCTAGGATGAGATTATATAACTAATATATATTTTTTATATAACTGTACTTTCTATTGAACATGCCATGTAATTTAATTAAGAGATCCAAATAAGTTTAAGTTCTTTTATGACTCTGCCACTTTTTCGATGCCATTTCATATTTCTCTGAATTTGAATCTAAACCTGGAAAATAAAACTGTAAGAGTAGAAAGACACAGCAAGACGGAAAATACTAGTTGGGTAAAGATAAATCTCCCAATAAAATAATTTAAATTAGTAGTACTTTTAAAAAAAAATAGTGATTTCAATGTTTTAAATGCTGTCACTGTTCAGCACTTTACCCTGGATTTACACTCAGTGAAGGACTTTCTGCTGCCTACCTTATTTATACTTAACGTCCATAGCTTCTTTTATACTAAATGACCTGTTATGTGTCTTTTAATACATCAAGCTTTGACTGCTGAATCATCAACATAAAAACCATACTGTACATGGGGGTCAGGTCAAGGAAGGACAGAAGGAAGGAAGGAAAGGAGTAAGGAGGAAAAGAGGAAGGAAGGAAGGAAGGAAGGAAGGAGGAAAAGAGGAAGGAAGGAGGGAAGGAAGGAAAGGAGTAAGGAAGGAAGGAAGGAAGGAAGGAAGGAAGGAAGGAAAGGAGTAAGGAAGGAAGGAAGAAAAGGAGTAAGGATGAAAAGAGGAAGGAATTTAGGAGAGAAGGAAGGTAGGACGGAAGGAAAGGAGTAAGGAGGGAGGGAGGGAGGAAAGGAGGAAGGAAGGAAGGAAAGGAGGAAGGAAGGGAGGAAGGAAGGAAGGAAGGAAAGGAGTAAGGAGGGAGGGAGGGAGGGAGGAAAGGAGTAAGGATGAAAAGAGGAAGGAATTTAGGAGAGAAGGAAGGAAGGAAGGAAAGGAGTAAGGAAGGAAAGGAGTAAGGAGGGAGGGAGGGAGGAAAGGAGGAAGGATGAAAAGAGGAAGGAATTTAGGAGAGAAGGAAGGAAGGAAGGAAAGGAGTAAGGAAGGAAAGGAGTAAGGAGGGAGGGAGGGAGGAAAGGAGGAAGGAAGGAAAGGAGGAAGGATGAAAAGAGGAAGGAATTTAGGAGAGAAGGAAGGGAGGAAGGAAGTTTTCCTGATTATTCCATCGGTTTCTAGTTTTGGAAATGGATTTGCATCGTTGGAAATCTTGTGTTTGAAGCATAGCTGATGGAAGACGACATTTATTTATAATGTGAATAAGCTGCCTGCACACACACACACACACACATACACACACACACCCTCGGCGTGGCGGCTCGCTGTGTGTCTGGGTGTGGGCCATGACGCGTGCTGATGATTAACATGTTGCATCGCAGCGTGACTTTATGAAACAGCAGTGGTTGCTCAGAGCTGATGACGCCAATCAGGACTATGAATATAACACCGGCACAGAGCGGAGTCCACTCTGTGCGTCACACACGTTAGAAATGCCACCAGCATCTCTCTCTCGCTTCCCCCCCACACACACACCACACATTCAAGTATTTCCTTTCTCTTCCTTTTTTCTCACTTCTGTCAGGGATGCGGAGTCGTCATCTGCTCTCCGATCTCAAATCATTACTACAATACCAATTTATTTCTTTCCTCCTCTTTCCTCCCCCCTCCATTAACTACCATCCAAAACTTTTTAGCCCTCGTGTCCTCCTCCTGGGTCCCTATCTGTTTTAACTGTTCCTTCCCTCCTTCCTTTCTTCCTCCCTCCTTTCCTACCTTCTTCCTCCCTTCCTTCCTCCCTTCCCTTCCTCCCTCCTTCCTTCCTTCTTCCCTTCTACCTCCCTTCCATCCTTCCTTCCTTCCTAACTTACTTCCTTCCTTCCTTCCATCTTCCCTTCTACCTCCCTTCCATCCTTCCTTCCTCCCTCCTTTCCTCCCTTCCTTCCATCCTCCCTTCCTTCCTCCCTGCTTTCCTTCCTTCCTTCTCCATCCCTTCCTTCCTCCCTGCTTTCATTTCTTCTTCCCTTCCTCCCTCCCTCCCTTCCTTCCTTCCTAACTTTCTTCTTTCATTCCTTCCTTCCTTCCTTC
>JAJDFG010001402.1:15000-35000 GCA_021039105.1 Scomber colias
TTCTTCCTCCCTCCCTTCCTTGACTCAAGGACAGCAGGAGGGTTAAAGGACTATATTCTTATTTTGGTAGCAGTGTGAGTGTGAGTGTATAAGTGTTTCCCATTAATTAACGGCCCACATAAAGTCTAATTAGTGCCACCACAGTTTCATAGTGAGCCAAACATGTCTGATATTCACTCTCCAACACATTCAGCCAAGCCTCTCGCCTCTCGCCCCTCGCCAGAGCTAACTCTGCCCCAGTCAACTAGCTGAACTCTGATCATCACTTCTGCTCTCTTTGATTCAGAGCTGAAATATCAACGTTAGTCTTTTCTTGATGGTTTGTTAGAAACATTTATTAACTGGTAAAATGTATTTCCTGTTCTCTGTGGGTGTGACCTTTTTATTTAGAGCACAATTTAATTTAATTTTATACATATATAGCTTCTTAATTTTGCTCACTGAGTGCACCACAATGATGCATTTGACTTATAAATTGTGTCCCCGGACCCCCGAAGAGGGTCGGACTGAGGTCCAACTACTGTAGTCTCTCAAAATGTTGTGGGAAGGAGAGAAGGAAGGGAGGGAGGAAGGAAGGAAGTTAGGAGAGAAGGAAGGGAGGGAGGGAGGAAGGAGGGAGGGAGGAAGGAAGTAAGGAGAGAAGGAATGGAGGGAGGGAGGAAGGAAGGAAGGAAGGAAAGGAGTAAGGAGGGAGGGAGGACAGAAGTAAGGAGAGAAGGAAGGGAGGGAGGAAGGAAGGAAGTAAGGAAGGGAAGGAGTAAGGAGGGAGGGAGGAAGGAAGTAAGGAGAGAAGGAATGGAGGGAGGAAGGAAGGAAGGAAGGACAGAAGTAAGGAGAGAAGGAAGGGAGGGAGGAAGGAAGGAAGGAAAGGAGTAAGGAGGGAGGGAGGACAGAAGTAAGGAGAGAAGGAAGGGAGGGAGGAAGGAAGGAAGGAAAGGAGAGAAGGAAGGAAGGAAGGAAGGAATTCCATAAAAGCAGTTCTACATATATATATATATACTTTTAAAGAACATTGGTCTACAGAAGGCTAATGTAGCTGCTTCAGACTTATGTGACCTGAACATATATTAACCCTCCTGTTGTCCTTGAGTCAAGGAAGGGAGAGAGGAAGAAGGAAGGAAGGAAAGAAGGAAGGAAGGAGGGAAGGAAAGAAGGACAGAGGGAAAAATGAAGGAAGGAAGGAAGGAAGGAGGGAAGGAGGGAAGAAGGAAGAAAGGAGGGTGGGAGGAAGGAAGGAAGGAAGGAAAGGAGGGAGGAAGGACAGAGGAAAGAAGGAATGAAAGAAGGAAGGAAGGAAAGGAGGGAGGAAGGAAAGATGGAGGAAAGAAGGAAGGAAAGAAGGACAGAGGAAAGAAGGAAGGGAGGAAGGAATGAGGGAAGGACAGAAGGACAGAGGAAGGAAGGGAAGAAGGAAGGAAGGAAGGAAGGAAGGAAGGAAGGACAGAGGAAAAAATGAAGGAAGGAAGGAAGGATGGAGGAAAGAAGGAACAGTCAAAACAGACAGGGTCAATTTGACCCGGGAGGACGACACAAGGGTTAAATAACATTTCTCTACAGATGGCTAACGTAGCTGCTTCAGATGCAGGTGGTGACTTTCGTGACCTGAACATATATTAACACACACGAGAGGCACAAACTGAGGAGGGGCGGAGGAGGGGGGGTGGAGGGGGGGCGGAGGGGAGGCTGACGATGCAACTCCCTCCAAAAACAGGACGGGAGGTTCCGGTAAAAAACATCCAGAGTACAGCAGTAAACAATTTACCTGCTTCCACATCTGGTTCTGATTCACTCACTCACTCACTCTCTCTCTCTCTCTCTCTTACTCACACACATGGGACACATACACCAATTACAGATACACCAATGAGTCACAAATTACACCTGTTTTTCATGTAATTCAACCCAGAGCTAATAAAAAAAAGAAAAAAAAAAAAGAGAAGAAAAGAGACAATCAGCAGTTTTGCCATTAGACTGTTGCCAGCTGCTACCTGGAAGTCCTTGGCTGGATTAAAAGTGAATCATGTTTTCAATTTAAAGGTGTGGTTTCATCCCTTTTTCTTTCTTTCTTTTTTTTTTTTTTTGATGAAATAATGTTTTGCGTTTTTTTTCTTTTTCTTAAATCCCAGTATCACTATGACTCAGGGGTGTTTTATAGGGCTCTTAGTGTCTTGATGCCCTTCCAGGAAACAGAAGGAAAACAACATTCCTCATTTCTTCCAAATGACCACATCTCTCTAGCTCCAGCTCCACCAGCCTGGCCTGCAGTACCGCCGCCGGCCAACAGAGGGCAATGTGGAGCTGTGGCAGCGTTAATCCCAACTCCTCCTCTCCTCTCCTCTCCTCTCCTGTCCGGTCCGCTCCCCTTTTTTTTCTTCTTTCCTGTCCTGTTTTTAAAATTTTAACACAAGCAAGAACGACTTCTTTGTGTCTCCTCTCACCTTTACTCTTACTTGGTCTTCACTTTGCTCTCCTTCCTCTCCTGTTTTTCTTCTCTCATCTTTACTCATCTGTCCTCTCCTCGCCACATGTTTTCTTCACCTCTTTCTTTTGATATTTCTCTTTTTTGGCAACCCAGTCTCAAAATCTCAAAATGTGTAATAGCAACGTTGGTCCACAATGTAAAACGTGTTCGTCTCACAATAACAGCTCTAAAATTAAGAGGTTGCTATTTTATATTAGGCTATTCTTCTTTCTCTATTCATTTCTCTCTGCGGAAAAACCAAAAAATTGCCGACTTTTCTTTTATTCTAAACGGAAAATATTATATTTTTAGATAGTTTCAGTTAGGGCTGGGCGGTATATCGAGTTTTTAAGATATATTGATATATTTCAAATGAGATACAGGATGAGATGTTATCGTTTATATATCATTTATATATCGATATAGTTTATTTTGTATTAAAATAACTGCATTTTTGTCATTTGGAGTCTTTTTTCATGCACATTACATTGTTCAATTACTGAGTTCTTCTCTCCTGTGACTTTCTCCCTTCCTTCCTCCCTCCTTTCCTTCCTTCCTTCCTTCCATCCTTCTTTCCTTTCCTTCCTTCTTCTTCCCTTCCTCCCTCCCACCTTGCATCATTCCTCCCTCCCTCCTTCTCTCTTTCCTTCCCTCCCTCCCACCTTCCTTCATTCCTCCCTTTCCTCCCTCCCTCCTTCTCTTTCCTTCCTTCCCTCCATGCCTCCTTCCTCCCTCCCTTCCCTCCCTCCTACCGTCCTTCCTCCCTCCTTTCCTTCCTTCCTTCTTCCTCCCTTCCTTCCTTCCGCCCTTCCTCCTGTCCTTCTTTCCTCCCTCCCCCTTCCTTTCTTCCTCCCTTTCCTCACTCCCTCCCTCCTTCTCTCTTTCTTTCCTTCCCTCCCTGCCTCCTTCCTCCCTCCATGCCTCCTTCCTATCTTCCTTCCCTCCCTCCTACCGTCCTTCCTCCCTCCTTTCCTTCCTTCCTTCCTTCCTTCCCTCTTTCCCTCGTTTATATCGATATAGTTTATTTTGCATTAAAATAACTGCATTTTTGTCATTTGGAGCCATTTTTCATGCACATCACATTGTTAAATCACTGAGTTAAGTTGTCAAAAACTCTGGTTTGGGGGCACAGACCAACTATTCATTAAATTTAAATGTGCTATATCGGGATATATATCGTTATTGGGCGATATTACGAGATTTAGCTCATGTTGTTTCAGTATTTAAATGCACTTCTATAATCTTCACTCTTTTTCAGTGTATGTGTATAATTTTTTGTTTTCCAGCTATTATGAATCTTTTTTTTTCAGGCTTTCTGTTGTTGCTATGGTGGTTGCTATGGAGGCTGTTATTGTTTGAATCACTCTGCCTTACTGCTGCCTGACTGACGGAGGTTTGAGAGTGGCTGTCACACCTGTCAATCATGACATCACGCCTCCTTTGCGAGTACCTAAACCAGTGGTGTCAAACATGCGGCCCGTGGGCCAGAACCGGCCCGCCAAGGCGTCCAATCCGGCCCACTTTCCTTCCTACCCTCCTGTCATCTGTCCTTCTTTCCTTCCTCCCTTTCTTACTTCTTTCCTTCTTTGTTTCCTTCCCTCCGTCCTTCCTTCCTTCCTTCCATCTTTCCTTTCTTCCTTCCTTCCTTGTCTTCTTTCCTGCTTTGTTATCCTTCCTTCCATCTTTCCTTCATCTTCTTTTCCTTTCTTCCTTTCCATCCTTCCTTCCTTCCTTCTTTGCTTCCTAATCCCTTTTCCTTCCTTCCTCTGTCCTTCCTTCCATCCATCTTTCCTTCATCTTCTTTTCCTTTCTTCCCTTCCTTCCTAATCCCTTTTCCTTCCTTCCTTCCTTCCTTCCTTGTCTTCTTTTCCTTTCTCCCCTTCCTTCTTAATCCCTTTTCCTTCCTTCCTTCCTTCTTTCCCTTTGTCTTTCTTTCCCTGCTTTCTTTCCATCCTATCACTTTTCCCTTCTTTCCATCCTTGTTTCCTTCCTCCCTTCCATCTTTTTAGTGATCTGACCCACATGAGATCAAATTTGGCTGTATGTGACCCTTGAACGAAAATTAGTATAAACTGTCTTTTATATATTTATGTATATATGAATAAAATATAGCATCTTTTCCAGGGTGGATAAAGTAATGTCGGCCATTTTTGTTTGTGTGTGCAGACAGTCATGTGACAATCTCTCAGTTTTTGAGCCATTAACTAACTAACTCATTTTGTGCTGTGCTGTTACAGTTTGAAGCTCTTCCTCAAGAGTTTCCATTCATCCATCCTTCTCTTTCTCTTTTATCCTCTCTTCCTGTTTTATGAGAAGGGATTTCTATGTTTTCCCTCCATCTCCTTCCTTTTCAACTTTCTTTATCCTATTTTCATTGTCATTGCACATTAAATTGTTAAATTACTGAGTTCTTCTCTTCTTCTTCTTTACTTTAATTGATTTTATTTAGTTCTACTGTGACTTTCTCCCTTCCTTCCTCCCTCCCTTCCTTCCTTCCTTCTTCCTCCCTTCCTTCCTTCCTCCTTCCTTCCTTCCGCCCTTCCTTCTGTCCTTCTTTCCTCCCTCCCACCTTCCTTCCTCCCTTCCTTCTGTCCTTCTTTCCTCCTTTCCTTCCTTCTTCCTCCCTCCCTTCCTTCCTTCCATCCTTCGTCCTCCTTTCCTTCCTTCCTTCCTTCTTTCCTTTCCTTCCTTCCTTCCTCCCTCCCTTCCTTCCTTCTTTCCTTCTTCCTCCCTTCCTTCCTTCCGCCCTTCCTTCTGTCCTTCTTTCCTCCCTCCCACCTTCCGTCCTTCTTTCCTCCTTTCCTTCCTTCTTCCTCCCTCCCTTCCTTCCTTCCATCCTTCTTTCCTTTCCTTTCCTTCCTTCCTTCCTTCCTTCTTTCCTTTCCTTCCTTCCTTCCTCCCTCCCAACTTTCTTTATCCTATTTTCTCCGTCTGTTTGTTTTCTTCACTTTGTTTCTTCTCGTTTCCTGCCATGTATCCCCTCCTCTTGTTTTGGAAATTATGGGTAGAGGAAAGTTTTCTGGGTTTGTTCTTCTCATCCGTTCTTATTCAAAAATCTGAACTCATCGTCTGGCCTCGTCCTTTTTTGTTCTCCTTCGTCCTGTTTTTTGTTACTTACCTCCTCCTTTTTTTAAAATGTCCTTTCTCTTTTCTTTTTTTTTTTGTTGTTTTTCCAAATATTAACTTTCCCTTTTTTCTCCTTTTTTTTTCTAGTCTCACCCACAGCTCATCTCTCATCTCTCTCCTGTAGTTTTGCTAGTTATAGAAGCAGTTACAGTTTTCTGCTGTTACAGTTTGAAGCCGTTCCTCAAGAGTTTCCATTCATCCATCCTTCTCCTTCTCCTGTTTTGTGAGGAGGGATTTCTATGTTTTTCCTCCATCTCCCTCCTTTCAACTTTCAAATCTGAACTCATCGTCTGGCCTCGTCCTTTTTTGTTCTCCGATGTCCTATTTTTTGTTTCTTACCTCCTCCTTTTTTAAAATTCTTTCTTCTTTTTTTTCTGTTGTATTTCCAAATATTAACTTTCCCTTTTTTTTC
This sequence comes from Scomber colias, assembly GCA_021039105.1. Classification (NCBI taxonomy): domain Eukaryota; kingdom Metazoa; phylum Chordata; class Actinopteri; order Scombriformes; family Scombridae; genus Scomber; species Scomber colias. The sequence goes on from JAJDFG010001402.1 coordinate 21,000, forward strand.
TTGTCTCACCCACAGCTCATCTCTCATCTCTCTCCTCTAGTTTTTGCAGGTTTTCTGGTTCTGTCATCTCCTCCCTTTCTTTTTGCCATATTTGCCACCCTCCATTTCTCTCCTTTCTTGTCTTTTCCCATTTCTACTCATACTCTCATTTCTACATCTCACCAAATCTTTTCCTATTGTTTTTGAAATTGCCTTTTTTTTGTCTCATCTCTCTCTCTCTAGTTTTAGCAGGTTTTCTGGTTCTTTTTTACCATATTTGCCACCTTCCATTTCTCTCCTTTCTTGTCTTTTCTCATTTTCTACATCTCACCAAATCTTTTCCTATTGTTTTTGGAAATTAAATTGCCTTACCCTAACCCTTTTTGTGTCTGCTACAACATACATATTTACTCTGCAAATTACAGTCACACTGAGCCTGATTGCATCCTGATACACAACTCAAAAACCACAGACTCTAAACAACAACCCACAGTAGCTTTCCTAACGTCACCTCTTTATTTAACTTACAAACAAGAACAAACGCGCTCAGCCGCAGCAGATTAAACAGCATGTTCGGAGGCTTACTGGAATATCTTTGCATGATTTCCAGCTAAGAACTCTTTATCCTATATTTATCTTATACTGGCAGCTCCGTCAGTTCAGCCTCTGTCTCTAACAAGCCGTTGTAGCTCCTGTCTCTTTAAGCCCCCCCCCCCCCCCCGCCCCGTTTCTTCCTCTGAGCCCTCTCTTTTCTCTTTTTCGGGAAGCTACCTCTTTGCAAACATCTGTTCTGTCCGGATGATGCTACAATAAACAAACAGCAGTAGCAGGATATCTTCTTCTTCTTTACTTTAAACGAAAGCGTCTCAAATACATCCGTACACGCTCAAACCGAAATATGCGAGGTGGGCGACGTGATGAAGACATGAAATATTTCTTAAGCTTAAGCAACGGAGGCTAAAGAACGAAATGGTGGTGAAGAGTCTAAGGAAGCTTAGAGGTAAGATTGAAACACTTCTTGACTTTTGACTTGCAGGGAGCTTTTTATGTTTGGACATTTGACCATGTTTAACCCTCCTGTTGTCCTCAGGTCAAGGAAGGACAGAAGGAAGGAAGGAAAGGAGTAAGGAGGAAAAGAGGAAGGAAGGAAGGAAGGAAAGGAGTAAGGAAAGGAGGGAGGAAGGAAGGAAAGAAAGGAGTAAAGAGGGAGGGAGAGAGGAAAGGAGTAAGGAGGGAGGGAGCAAGGAAGGAAGGAAGGAAAGGAGGTAAGGAGGAAAAGAGGAAGGAAGGAAAGGAGTAAGGAGGGAGGGAGGAAAGGAGTAAGGAAGGAGGTAGGAAAGGAGGAAGGAAGGAAAGAAAGGAGTAAAAAGGGAGGGAGGGAGGAAAGGAGGAAGGAAGGAAGGAAAGGAGGAAGGAAGGAAGGAAAGGAGTAAAGGGGGGGGGTTAAGGAGGGAAGGAAGGAAAGGGGTAAGGAGGGAGGGAGGGAAGAAAGAAGGAAGGAAGGGGGGGAAAGCAGTAAGGAAGGAAGGGAGGGAGGAAGTAAGGGAGGAAGTAAGGAAGGAAGGAAGGAAGGGAGGAAGTAAGGAAGGAAGGAAAGGAGTAAGGAGGAAGGAAGGAAGGAAAGGGAGTAAGGAGGAAAAGAGGAAGGAAGGAATGAAAGGAGTAAGAAGGAGGAGGGTGCAAAGAAAGAAGGGAGGAGGCGAAGAAGGAAGGAAAAATTAAAGAAAGAGGGAAGAAGGAAGGAAAGAAGGAACAGTCAAAGGAGAGATGGGGTCAATTTGACCCAGGAGGACGAAATGCCGGACTTTAAAACTCCTGCTAGTGAGATGGCATAAAGGAGCATTTCTGATATTTTTAAGTACAGTTATTTTTTGTCCCTGAACTCAAACATACAACCATCATGTGTCCTTTGTCCTTCATCTCCGAGCCAACACCGACTCTCTTTAAAACACAACTCTATGAATGAGATCAGTATTTTTTGACTGCTAAGAGAAGATGATATAAATGTGATTTCCATTGGACTTTAAATAATAGGGGGGGAATTCACGTGTCTCCTCTCTTTTACTCGTCTCGTGACCCCCCCCACACCCCCCACCCCTTTTTTTCCCTCTCCTTGTCTTTGTTCTCTGTTCTTTGGTTCATTTCACCATCGCTCTTCTCTTCCATTAAAGGACAAAAAGAATTCATTTTAGAATAAAGGAAAAAAAAACACAAATTAAGCTTATCTCCAGTTTCCTTTTTGGACACACGCACCCTTTTTCTTTTTTTTTTGTTTTTTAGTTGTTGTTTTTTTTTGCTTATTCCACCTTTTTTTTTTTTTTTTTTCTTTCTTCCTGGCAGCTAAATATGGAAAGTTGTTTATTCCAATGAGCAGATGTCTCCGTGACACTCAAACACACACACACACGTGCAGACCACCCATGGCTTCTTCTACTGGTAAAACACATAAACCTCTTTTTTTATTTTTTTTTAATGTCACATCAAACACACAAAACATGATCAAACACACACACACACACATACACACACATAAATGGAGGTATGTATGTTTTCCAGTAAGTGAGGCATTGATCAGCTGCTTCATCACAACGGTCCCCCCCCCCCCCTCACTCCCCCTCCTCAACCCCCCCTCCCTCCCTTGTTGAAAATCCTCTCAAGCCTTTTTCTTCTTCTTCTTCTCTGCCGGAGAAAACGATCTGTGCAGGTTTTTTCAAGCGTTGGCGGAGACGCTGGATCGCTCAGTCGGAGAACAGACTAAACCACTTTCAGGCCAAATTGACCCTTTGTCAAGTCTCGCCTCTCCTCCGCACTCCTTGGTTACGGTTGCCACGCAGGACAAACAATAGCCTCGGAGAGTCTGTTTCCATTGAAAACACCTGTTGATTTAATTGACTCGTATTTCTATTTAGCCTCATGCAGCCAGTGTGTTTTTAGAAAAATGTGGTTTTAGGATTGAGGTCCAGTAACCGAGCGTTATTATGATTTTCTGAGAACTGGTGAAAAACCAGAGATAACTTTTCTACCATAGTATGTCTTCTGCAATCAAGTTTGGCTTTCTCCAATCAGAGGAGAGACCTCAAAAATCTCACTGTGACCATTTGTTTAAAATGTTACTTCTAAATGCAGTGGGACAAAAGTGATTACTGCACTTTACTTGTTCTTTACTTGAGTTATTTTGTTTTCTGCTCTTTAAAAGGACCCTTTCAGGGATTTCAGAAGCTACTCATTCCTACATAAAATACCTTACATTTGCCCCAATGGTCACCAACTGTAACATTAGTATAATATTTATAATAATATTGTCCATTCTTTTGGTAGTGCTTTTTTTTTTCTCTCTCTCTTCAGCATAGACGCCTTTATTAAGCAGTAGACAGACAGGAAACATGGAGAGACAGTGGGACGTAACATCCGTGACGTCACCCATTGGTTTGTGGACTGCTGCTCGGAAGCCAATAGTTTTGAATCTAGGCAGCGCCATCTTGAAAATTTTAGGTGCATGCTGGGAAAAATAAAAACACTGATTCTACTTATATGGGCATGAGGCGGAGCCAAGAGCGGAGTGGGGAGGTTGCTATGGTTGCGAGGGCTGGATCTTGAGGACATTGGTCAGTCAACCTGTCAATCAGGACGTAGCCACGCCCTAATGCATACCCTGCTTTATCGTCACATATAAAATCAGGGAGGCCAAAATGTCCCAAATGAACATCATACTGCATTGAAGAAGGCTTTAAACTAGCGATTGAGACCATAAACACATTTTGAAAACGTTTACTGAGGTTAGAAATCAAGTGAGAAGTTGGTGAATTCTCCATTGACTTGTATAGAGACGGTCGCCCCCTGGTGGCCTTTTGATAGAATGCAGTTCTAAGTTACTTCCGCGTTGGATTCATTTCAGAGGACCAGAACTCCCCGCCTGGTTTTAACAGACTGTCTATTTCTACACTGTGTCCTTCTGTTATTTAAAGGAAATATATGTAGATGTTCTCTGTTTATCTTCCTGTTAACAAATCTCATGTTTGGATACAAATCAACAATTAACTTCTCTACTAACATTTATTGATGTATTGTGGATCCAAAGCTTGATATATCTTATTTCGTAGACTTCCGTTATTGTCCTGAAACTATTATAAACACACTAATGAGCCTCATGGGTCTACAGGGTGACATGTTTATTGGCCCAGAGGATTAGGGTCATGTTAGTTTGTTTAGAAGACTAATAACAGTGATCATGTTTTCAGTCTCTGGAGAGTAGTTCAGTGTAAGGAAGATGCTACTGAGCATGTGCAGGAATGTGGTTCATTTACAGTGCTTTGCTAGCTTGTTGTGCTACATATCACAACCTTTTGACTTTATATTATAGATCTATATGGTTGGAATGACAAATAAATAAACTTGAACTTGCGATGCTATAGCCAAGTCTTAAGACTGACTTATAACTTGCAGAACAGAGACTTGGTATTGTTTTTTAAATGCACAATAAATTATTTTTTTATTGTCAAAGTTTGCAGAAACCAATCCAAAGTTATATTCGTCCAATATTATGAAGAACCATGAAAATGACAACATCTTGGTTTATAGATTCTCATCTTGTTTTGGTTGTTTCCTTTATATTTTTATGTATTTTTGGAGAGTGATTTGGCTAATTAGTGTTTTGAATTGCATTATTTTGCATTATTTTGCCAGTAGGAGACCCAGAGGAAGACCCAGGACACGCTGGAGAGACTATGTCCTCTCGGCTGGCCTGGGAACGCCTCGGGATCCCTCGGGAAGAGCTGGACTAAATGGCTGGGGAGAGGAAAGTCTGGGCTTCCCTGCTTAGGCTGCTGCCCCCGCGACCCGACCCAGGATAGCAGAAGAGGACGGTACGGGTATTTTGCTTGGTAATTATAATGCTATTTCTGGAACTACAGATAGTAGTTCATTATAATAATCACTGCCAGAAAATATGAGTTTACTGTAAAATGCTAGAACATAATAATAAGCCATAAAAAACAGGCTTACAATTCATATTCAATGTAAAAACTGCTACATACTTAAATTTAATACATGCTTGCTTCTTGCTGTATCATCTGAAAGTGGAATATTCCTAACAACTTGGAGAGATCTCTAAAACCTGGCAGGAGGTCGAAAACCCTGCTTTATCTTTAGAGTTAATTACAGCTGGGAAACGTCTCTGCAGCTAAACGTGGTATTCCCTTTAACACACACACACGGGGCGTCCCACCACAGGCTGTTTGCTACTAACCGTTAAGGCATGTCAACAAGCCGATTTGGGTGACACACAACCAGAAATGAGTGCTTTCCCAGGGTGCTGCTCACAGATCCGTCCCTCGTTCGTCGGGCTGCGGCTCTGACAGTGCGGCGGCGATAGCGTGAGTTTGCAAAATAACTCCCAGTTGTGGAATACAGCTGAGCATCGAGCTCTGTGTAATTATTGCCCCGTATAAATGCTTCATGATAAATCATAATAGTCCAATTTGTGGGATGGGGAATGTGAATACAGTATCAGCGGAGGAGATATTTTTAAAACGAAGTCATCCCCGCAGCTGAAACAGATTTTTCATGCTCGTTTTTATTTTCTTGTCAGTCCTCTGCCAGAACGTGCTGAAACAAAAAAGAAAGAATGAAACAATAAAAACTTTGTCATCACAGTGTATATAATCTGAATCTAGACTGTAATTATCTTTTATAAGTAACACCCATATATAAACCCGTCAATAGTTTTTGACAAGTAATGTTATTTTAAGTAATTTCTGTTTAATTTTAGTCATTAAAAACTGGATATTTAGTTAAGTTTTTGACAAAAGCTACTTTAGATGAAGATGTACATAATTCACAGGCTTCATGAGTCCTGATCTTATGCCTACATGTAGACCAGAGGTGTCAAACTCATTTTCATTCAAGGGCCACATACAGACCAATTTGATCTCATGTGGGCCGGATCATTAAAAAGATGGAGGGAAAGAAGGAAGGAAGGAAGGAAATAAGAAGGGAAGAAAGGTAGGAAAGACAGACAGTGAAGGACGGACAGACGGAAGAAGGAAGGAAGGAAAGAGGGAAGGAAAGAAGGAAGAAAGGAAGGAAGGAAAGAAGAAGGAAGGAAAGAAGGAAGGAAGGGAGGAGGGAGGAAGACAGAAAGGAAGGGAGGACAGATGGAAGGAAGGAAGGACAGAAGGAAGGAAAAAAGGAAGGTAGGAAGGACAGATGGAAGGAAGGAAGGAAAGAAGGAAGGAAAAAAGGAAGGTAGGAAGGACAGATGTAAGGAAGGAAGGAAAGAAGGAAGGACAGAAGGAAGGAAAAAAGGAAGGTAGGAAGGACAGATGGAAGGAAGGAAGGAAAGAAGGAAGGACAGAAGGAAGGAAAAAAGGAAGGACAGAAGGAAGGAAAAAAGGAAGGTAGGAAGGACAGATGTAAGGAAGGAAAAGAACACATGAAGGAAAGTGGGCCGGATTGCTCTCCCCTCAGCGGGGCAGTTCTGGCCTACGGGCCGCATGTTTGACACCCCTGGTGTAGACTATAAACCCAAAAGAAAGCCATGTCTTCACTTAAAATCAAAGAGGATGGCCTAGACCTGCTTCATGTGAAAGGTGCCTTAAGATAAAGTTTGCTGCGATTTGGCAAATATTTAAATGAAAATGGACTGATTGATTGATTGATTGATTGATTGAAAACCAACTAAGAGTAATGTTAATGTTACTTAAACCACAGTTTCTCATCATGTTACATTAACGTTAGCTTAAAAAACACCCCGATACAGCACATACAAGAGGACCCATAAACTACTCAAAGTACTCCCCCTTGATTCATGAAACATGTCTTTATCTTTCGTCATCGTGTCCGAAGCCTTCCACAACTCCTCCCGATTTCTGACACGCGGTAATGAGTCTTCGTCATTCAGTCCTAATCTTTGTTTCAGCAAACTGTAGGTATGCACTGTCTATCGGCAAATCTGTGAATATTTGTGTCCTCCCTCGTACAAGCAACATTAAGAACAGTTATTAGATGTAATGTAGATTTCATCATAATTGTTGTTTCAAATGTTGCTGTTTACTTCATTCCTATATACTCTATGGCGCTTTTCCACTATACAGTTCTAGCATTACTCGGCTCGACTTGGCTCAGTTTTTATGCGTTTCCATTAGGAATAGTACCTTGGTACCTGGTTCTTTTTCAGTACCTGCTCTGCTGAGGTTCCAAGCGAGCCGAGCCGATACTAAAATGTGACGTCAACAGACTGCCGGCCTCTGAATCGGTCAGAAGAGTTGTCGCTGGAAGAGTCATGAGCCGTCCCACACAAGAATCAAACCCGCCATTTTTAATTACCTGGCAACAGCGTTACAGCCATACGGCTCAATGTTCTTGCTTTGTGTGTGACAGAAAGCCACATACAGCAGCAAGTACACCTTCACCCTCCATGTCCTCCATTGTGTATGTGTTTGTGTCGCGTAGAAAATGAAGTCACGGCAGCTTCGCGGAGCCGTGCTATGGCAACCCCGCCCACGTTAAGTAATGGAAAAGGTCGTTCCTGGAGCCGAGCCGATGCGAGTCGAGTCGTGCTGGAACTGTGTAGTGGAAAAGCGCTCATAGTGGTTTCACTTAAGGCAAGGCAGTTTTATTTATATAGCGCATTTCATACACAATGGCAACTCAATGTGCTTTATATAAAACAGAAAAAACATGTAATTTGAGAAACATTAAAACATACAATTACCCCCCCACCACCACCACCACCCACATTAATAATTAAAAACAAAGTACAGAAAAATAGAAAGAGAGAAATAAAATGCTAGAATAGAGCATTAAAATATAAGATTGCAGCTTAAAAATAATGATTTTCATGTCCTCCATTGTTTATGTGTTTGTATTGCATTTAAAATAAAGTCATAGCAGTTGAGTAGGTACTATAGTAATGGAAAAAGTCGTTCCTGGTACCAAACCGAGCCGAGTCGTGATAAAACTGTATAGTGGAAAAGCGCCGTGTATGTGCATTGGTGTCTGCCAATCAAGAACTTCACTGCTGACGGTTTTCGGTCTTAAAGCTGTTGTTACACTATGAAGCCATTTCTAAACAAGCTACCCGTGACCGCTCTCTTCAGGGACGAAGGAACATATCACCCAGTGTAACCCCAGTGTGGTTCACTGATGAGATTTTAATACTTTTTTGGAAACAAAGAGGGTTTACGGCACAGAGGAATAAGATATATCAGGTTTTGGATACACACGCACACACCCACCACTTGTTAGTAGATCAATTCATGGTGGTTTGGCTCTAAATGTGAGACTTGTTGAAAATGAGAAAAATATAGAAAAACTGCCAGCCATATCCTATAATGGACACCCGGTATGTAAGACAATGGACTGGTGAACAACAAGCCTTTAAACACAGTAAATGGCAGGAACAAATTTAAAGGTCTGTGGTTTCCTGGTGTAAAAATGCCTGTTTTTAACGAAAGTGGAAACTACCATGGCTGATACCTTAAAGAGCCACCGACAACCACTAGCTGCTCCCACTCACTCCCATTCAACAAGCCTCAGCCTCTCTCTAGAAATACTGCATCAATCATTGCTTTCAATGAGTCATCATGGGCTCAATCTCTTAAATTTAGGCCCTCTAGTATGACTGTTGGTGACCACGTTGGAAATTATCACTCCAATATCAAGATTTGAAGACTTATAGAAGGCCTACTCACATTTTGGTAAGTTTAATGTTACTTGATTACGATACGTGCCCTGATAGCACAGTGTAGCTACGTTAGCTAATGTTAGCCCAAGTGTGCATCGCTCAGTGTAAGCTAGAATTTTGTTTGGGTTGTTTACTTTAATTTTGATGTAATTTTGGTGGGTGATTTGGCTAATTAGTGTTTTGAATTGTATTATTTTGCTTGGTTAATTAAATTAATCACAGCCAGAAAATGTGGAGTTTTTACTGTTAAAATGCTAGAATAATAATAATAAGTCATATAAACAGGTTTAAACTTCATATTAAATGTAAAAACTGCTCACATACTATTAGTTTTAATACATGCTTGATTCATGCTGTATCATCTGAAAGTGGAATATTCCACAAACAACTTGGAGAGATCTCTAAAACCTGGCAGGAGGAGAAAACCCTGCTTATTCATATTTTGGTAAGTTTAATGTTACTTGATTACGATACGTGCCCTGATAGCACAGTGTAGCTACGTTAGCTAATGTTAGCCCAAGTGTGCATCGCTCAGTGTAAGCTAACGTTAGTTTGAGTTTAAGGTAGTGGGCCATGTGTTAACAGAGTAAGGCGACTTCATGTTGGAGCCAACTATAAGTAGCAACTCTGGGTTTCAAACTGGCTCCAATTCATACCAATGATGTGTCACACCTCGCTATGATCATCTTTATTATACCGGTTATGGTATAAAGGACTGTTCCCAGTGAGTTAGTGTTAGCTTGGGTCCGAGGGTATCAATGTGTGTTTCCAGATTATGAAAGGAAACGCCCTGCGACCATCATCTGGAAGGTCCTGGCTCCAACGGAAAAGATGGCTCCGATCATAAGCAGCAGTTCATGGGCTTCAAACTGGCTCCAATTCATACCATTGATGATGTCACACCTCGCTACGATCATCTTTATACCTGGTTATGGTAAAAAGACTCTTCCCAGTGAGCTAGTGTTGGGTCTTGGGTCCGAGGTATCAATGTGTGTTTCCAGATTATGAAAGGAAACGCCCTGCGACCCTCATCTGGAAGGTCCTGGCTCCAAATGGAAAAGATGGCGCTGATCATAAGCATCAGTTCTGGGCTTCAAACTGGCTCCAATGCAAACCAAATGATGGTGTCACACCTCGCTACGATCATCTTTATATACCAGTTATGGTAAAAGGACTCTTCCCAGGGAGCTCGTGTTGGGTCTTGGGTCCGACGTATCAATGCATGGTTCCAGATTATGAAAGGAAACGCCTCTGCGTCCCTCATCTGGAAGGTCCTGGCTCCAAACAGAAAAGATGGCGCCGATCATAAGCAGCAGTTCTGGGCTTCAAACCGGCTCCAATAAAATGGGTAACGGCACAACTCCATATATCGATCTTTATATATCAATGCATAGTTTTATGCTGCTTACATTGTTATGAATATATTTTATTATTTTTAACAGCATCAAGATGTTTAGAAAACCTTTATTAAAACCTTCAAATGTGTTAATTTATGCTGCTTCAACATTGATAGGAACCTTGTGCAAAAATGTTCGGGTATACAATTTGTCTGCATGCTTAAAATAATTTAAGCACATGCATGAAGACCAGAAGGAAATAACACACACTACACACACACACACACACACAAGTCTCAGGGGAGATTTCCATACACTCTCAGCGCTGAACCATAAAAACTACGCTCACACTCAAACCTTACAAACAACTGATGAAAGTGATTCCTCCAAACGCTAATCAGGCCCAAAAATAACTCGCTTGATCATCGTCTATCAAAGGCCACGGGACTCACCGGCTCGAGGACAGACTGACAGAATAAATGTAAGTTGACACCAACCCAGTTGTGTCAACAAAGGAGAAGGGAGAGAAAAAAAAACACACACACACCAAGAAAGTAGACAGGTAGACATATGTGGGACATGGCTAATGACAGGGACTACATTAAAATTAGAAATAAGAATAAGACTGAAGGAGGGTGAAGGCAGAATAAAGGATTTAATACTGTTGGAGTCTTAGTGGTGAAGACTTATTAGCTGACCTTGTTCAAAGAGTGTTTTTCAGGTATTTTTTACCTGCTTGACGCGGGTTTGAATTAATGCTGCTGCTGCTACTGACACCACTGTTACTGATGCTATCATTATCTCTTATTCTGCATTGTTCAACCCAGTCTCTCTCTCTGTCCCTAAAAAAATTAAATTAAAGTCATAGTTCTTCTTATGATGTGTTGGTACATTGGTAATAATAGCTCCACTGAAGTTGTAGATTTGTATCCTGATGGTTAGGTTTAGTCAACAAAGCACTTTAGTTTGATTTTTGTTTTTAGGGTCATAATAAACACATCCTGTCTATAGTCTGAATATAAAGGCGGACGTAGAGAGATGTGATGTCACCCGTTGGTTTCATTGGAGCCAGTTTGAAGCCAGAGTCACAGCTTATGATTAGCATTATGTTTTTAATGTTTGGAGGCAGGACCCTTCAAAACAGGGAGCTAAATTGTGCTGCTAAATGTAATTTCTAGGAGACATGTCTGTATTATTATTGCTGTTATATATCCAAATCCAACATGCATACCAATTCTAAGCAGGTTTTAAGTGTTTGTAATGTGTTCACACTGAAAAAGTGACTAAATAAAGTCGATTTCTGAGTGTGATGTAGGAGAATACTGTTGTCCCTGCATGCGAAACACAGATGGAAAAACTACTCATGTAGAAAAAAGCAATACTCAGGCTCAAAATGTCCCCGTCAACATGGTTTTTATGGCTACTAGAGGATGACCCGATATATTGGTCAACTGATATTATCGACCGATATTAGCCTGCCCACTGATGTATCGGTATTGGTGTTCATGCCGTCTGATATGTGCTGATATAGTTTTGTGAGATATATAGGCAAGATTTTATGTATATTTGATCCTTTTAAATAAATACATTCATATACATACTAGACTACCAGTGAAGTTTACTGTTTCAGTGCACTGGTGTGTTTGGTGATCACTTTTAAGGGAGCAGTGCAAAAAATGTGTGTTTATAAGATTATTTACAAATATATAGATATATATTTTCACTCCCTAGCATCGGCCCCAAGACTCCAGTATCGATCGGACCCTAGTTGTTTTATACCTGGAACCCTGAAAAGCTCCTCTATCCATTCATACATGAATATATGAATATGTGTGCTGTATTAAAACCCAACAATAAGCAATAAATGAAAATAATGAAATCAGTGCTTCTCACATGCAAAATGATGCGATTGCTAATAGTCTAAACCAGTATATGGTGTGCCAGAGTTAGTTAGTGAGTGACGGTGCCGTGAGCTTATGAATTAAAGGAAATGAAACACTATAAAAAAGATTTGAATATTCTGTCATAACTGAGTACAGGAAGTAAAAATAGGAGCAGCGACAGACAAATTATTCTATTCATATTTATTTGAAAACAACAATCCATTTTTTCCACTTCTACTGCGATTCCTCGTTGCAACTGGGGTCATACATGATATTTGTATTAATTCACAGAACACCATCACAAAAGTTACCCTTTTATATGCACGTTTACCTTTTTTTTGTCCTTTTTTTTTAATGTTTTTTGTTGTATTGTTGTCATTTCTATACAATGACTTGGTGCTTTGATATCTTTTGAAACAGAGAAAAGAGATTTTTTTTTTTAAAGACATCATTGTCGTCATGATAAGTGTACAACATAACAAGAGGGAGGATCAAAAATAGAAAAAAGTCGTAAGAAGAGGATATACTGGTCGAATACACACCGATACAGAATACAGAGATACACACTCACATTGCAGCCTGCCCGGGCTCCGCCCCAAAAACTGTCAAAATAGAGAAAGTGAGACTGAAATCACAGCAACCCCCCCGACTGCTCCCTTCTTCTCCTGATTTTAGGATTTTTTAAGTATTTTGCAACAAATACTCTCCCTGCTGGTGTGCAGAGTTTTGGCTAAATATTGCTTAGCTACAAAAAGGGATATCCAGGAGAGGAGGAGGAGGAGGAGGAGGAAGAGGAGGAGGTGGAGGAGGAGGAGGGCGATCACAGAAGGGTTAAAAAAAAAAAAGCAGTGCAGAAAAGCTTCAATGTCACAACTGTTTAAATGTTTTTATTATTTTTATTGTCACTTTTTTCAGGCGGTTGTCGGGTTTTCAGAGCGCGGAGCAGTTCCCCTCCTAAACAAGTTTAATCAACGTTTGCTGCAGAACAACTGATCAGAGTGATGCGACGTTCATAGCAGAGATCCCAAGAAATATAAGGTGCATTTTTTTGTCAGAGAGTTTGGTGTATTTGTTAGTATGTATCCCCCCCTCCCCCCCCTCTTTTCCCCTCCCCCCAACCCTAACACCCTTTCCCCCAGAAAATAAAGCCATTAAATAAAAAAAAAGAGCGTCAGTGGCCGTAATGTGCATCAATGCCAACCAAAAAAAAAAAAAAAGGAAAGAAAAAGGAAAAGAGAGGAAGAAGGGGGCCGGTTGAGTGAATATTTACATGGACTGGAATGTTTTCTCCGTTCAGATATCCCATGTATAGTATATTAAAAAAAAACTCTTTTTATTCATTCAAGCAAAAGGCGGTGTGACAAAATGCGCGGAGCTACCCTTTTAATAATAAAATCTGCATAACATCGACACCTTAACGGAGGCAGGTGTTAGAGAGGAAGAGGAGGAGGAAGAGGAGGAGGAGGAAGAGGGGAGGAAGGGTGTTTTAAAACCAACAACAGAGCAGAATGCCACGGTGCAAGAAGAAGAAGAAGAAGAAGAAGAAGAAGAAGAAGGCATGTTCATTCACTTAATGCTGAGAGCAAGTCTGTGCCTCGTTAAAAAGTCAAACTAAAAAAAAAAAAAAAAAAAAGTTTATAATAATAATTTTAATAATACCACGAAATGAAGTGTAAAAAAAAAAAAAAAAAAAACCCTAGAAAAGTCACAACCAGGGAGGGACAGGCAAAGAGCAGCAGAGAGAATGTACAAGCAAAAAAACTACCATAACCTTTTTTTCTTTTTTGTATTAATGTGAATGTCATTCTAAAATGTTTAAGTGCAGATATAGATAAAGATAGATAAAGATAGATAAAGATAGACAGGTTGATAGATTCTATATACTGTTTGTATTCATATGCGTGGGTAAATATTCTGGTAAAATCTTAACTTCTATGTGTATATACCTCCAAGTAGAGAGAGAGAGAGAGAGAGAGAGAGGGGGAGGGGGGAGAGGAGGAGGGGGGAGGGGAGGGCTCACTTAGACGTATATATAAATAGGTCTAAACATATAAAGCCATATTACAGTGTACATATCCTCGCCCCCCCCCCCCCCCCTTTAAATTTTTGTAAGCGATTA
>JAJDFG010001403.1:0-36797 GCA_021039105.1 Scomber colias
TCTTCCTTCTCCGTCCTTCCTTACTTCCTTCCTTCCTTCTTTCTTATCTTTCTCCTTTATCTTTCTTTCTTTCTTTCCTTCCTTTCTTCCTTCTTTGCTCCTTCCTTCCTTCATTCCTATCTTTCTCCTTTATCTTTCTTTCCTTCCTTCCTTTCTTTCTTTCTTCCTTCCTTCCTTCCTTCCTTCCTCTATGTTTCTCCTTTATCTTTCTTTCCTTCCTTTCTTCCTTCTTTGCTCCTTCCTTCCTAGGTGATGAAATATTTAATATCTATCATTCTTTTGTGGTTACACCATTTTACATGTTCAGGAGCATTCAGTCTTTCGGTATAAAATGGGTCAAATGTCATTTCAAATCTCTCTTATTGATCTTTTTTTAATATATTGATTATATTGAACTGGTCGTAACCTCCATGCTGTCTTGCTGCGGAGTTCAGTCTGAATTCAGTCCCTTCTCCCTCTCCTTCCTTCCTTCCTTCCTTCCTCTCTCCTTCCTTCCTTCCTTCCTTCTTTCCTTCCTCCCTTCCTTCTTTCCTACCTTCCTTCCTTCCTTCCTTCCTTCCTTATGTCCTTCCTTCCTTCCTTCCTTTACTCCCTTCTTTCTTTCCTCCCCCCTACCTTATTTCCTCTGTCCTTCTTTCTTTCCTTCCTCCCTTCCTCCCTACTTTCCTTCCTTCCTTCCTTCCTTCCTTCCTTGACTCTCTTATTGATCTTTTTTTAATATATTGATTATATTGAACTGGGCGTAACCTCCATGATGTCTTGCTGCGGAGTTCAGTCTGAATTTATCTAGAAAACCAACAAAAATACTAAATGTACATTTTAACAAACCTGATGCTGCTTTTAAAAGATAATTTCTAACTGATCATCTTAGCAAAGTGTATTAATCTCTGAGCCGTGAACAGATGAACACAAAGCAGAATATTAACGAGCTTCACGAGTTTAAAGATGAAACATCAAATATCTGCTAATCACTCACAGGAGCTCCGGTTTGATAAAATGTTAATAAGAGTAAAACCACACAAACCTTTTCTCTCTTTCTTTCCTGATTCATTTTAATATTCTTAAACTTTTTTTTTCAGGGTTGTTTCTTTCTTCTGTGACTGAAGGACAGAAAGTGAAACCTTGGACATGAAAAGCTCCTCAGAGACAGAAAGGGTTTTATTTTACAGACCTGTTTTCATCTCAGAGGAAAGTCGGTTCAGTTTGATTTATTTCACATAAAAGCAAAATAAATATACATAATTAATGTCATTAATGAAAATCACTAATAAAACTTCCTCTCATGTCTTAAATGTCCAAATTGTGTTTCTGTCATTTTTACTGTTTCAAACGTTTATTTATTGAACACACACGCAGATATTCATGTTTGATAGTTTTCTGTTTAACAAGCAGCTTGACTCACTTTTGGAGCCCTCAAGTGGCCGATTGAGGAACTGCAGTCTTTGTCAGTTTTTGGCAGGCGGGGAGCTCCGGTCCTCTGAAATGAGGCCAACCAGGAAGTAACTTAGAGCTGCATTCTACCAAAAGGCCACCAGGGGGCGACCGTCTCTATACAAGTCAATGGAGAAGTAACTTAGAGCTGCATTCTATCAAAAGGCCACCAGGGGGCGACCGTCTCTATACAAGTCAATGGAGAAGTAACTTAGAGCTGCATTCTATCAAAAGGCCACCAGGGGGCGACCGTCTCTATACAAGTCAATGGAGAAGTAACTTAGAGCTGCATTCTATCAAAAGGCCACCAGGGGGCGGACCGTCTCTATACAAGTCAATGGAGAAGTAACTTAGAGCTGCATTCTATCAAAAGGCCACCAGGGGGCGACCGTCTCTATACAAGTCAATGGAGAAGTAACTTAGAGCTGCATTCTATCAAAAGGCCACCAGGGGGCGACCGTCTCTATACAAGTCAATGGAGAAGTAACTTAGAGCTGCATTCTATCAAAAGGCCACCAGGGGGCGACCGTCTCTATACAAGTCAATGAGAATTCACCAACTTCTCACTTGATTTCTAACCTCAGTAAACGTTTTCAAAATGTGTTTATGGTCTCAATCGCTAGTTTAAAGCCTTCTTCAATGCAGTATGATGTTCATTTGTAACCATAGCAACCTCCCCGCTCCGCCTCATGCCCATATAAGTAGAATCCGTGTTTTTATTTTTCCCAGCATGCACCTGAAATTTTCAAGATGGCGCTGCCCAGATTCGAAACTATTGGCTTCCGAGCAGCAGTCCACAAACCAATGGGTGACGTCACGGATGTTACGTCTGTTTCTTTTATACAGTCTGTGGTTTTCGGTTGCAGCTTGTGAGACTGTTAGTTTTCCATGGTGGTGTCTCTCAGAGAGAAGAGAAGCTACTGAGCATGTGCAGAAACCTGAGTCTGTTAGAGTCTGTTTCTGTTTCTAATATTAATAATAATAGTTTCTGAACAACCACAAAAGGAATAAGATATGTTAGTTCTCCTCTCGTTGTGTTTCTGATGAAGGAAAATATTAAAATGTAATTAACTGTCAGATCTCTGAGTCTCTGATTTTAACCACCAGATTAATTTGTTCAAAACCCAAAAAAAAGAAAAGTGGATGTGTTGCATGTTGTGAAAACAGTTTGTCTCTATCACAACAGATGGTGATCTGTGTGTGTGTGTGTCTCTGTGTGTGTGTGTGTGTGTGTGTGTGTGTGTGTGTGTGTGTGTGTGTCTCTGTGTGTGTGTGTGTTCCCACTCCCAGCATGCATCAGTCACAGGAAGCAGCGTGGAGCTGGCCGCTAGGACTGACAGGTGGACGACTGCAGGAGGAGCTGAGGTCAGCAGAGACTCGTAACCACGGCAACACGTGATATCTGTGACTGTTGGCTGATGACAGGACGATTTATTTGCTGCTTCTTATTCTGAGATAAAGGCTTAGGGTTATGAATGAACAAACTTTTAAATTGTCTTTTTTTGGTGTCTCCAGAAGACTTTAAAAAGATTTCGACAAGATTTTTGAAAGACTCCCGTCTCACCTCGTCTCACGTCGTCTCACATCGTCTCACATCTTAAGTGTAAAACATGCCGCAGTGTAAAAGAGCTTTGAGCTGTCAAAAAGAGAAGAGTGAGATATTGACCATTGTGTTCAGGCAGAGAGGAACAGATTGACTCATCTGATCTAAAACCAGCTCAGATTATTCTCCTCACAGTAAACCCTCCAGTGACAGGAACGCCAACAAACTCCAGTAAAACTCTACGATTCCTGGGACTTGTGTGAGGTCAGTGTTGGTGGGCTCAGGGTGAGGAGACACATCAGCTGGTTCAGGATGAGATAAGAGCTGAAGTGGAGGAGGAACGCTGCAGGAAGACGGTCGACATTGTTGGGAAGGTGCTGAACCTCAAAGATCACCTATTTCATTTACTCTTAGTCTTTTTTTAACCTTTTTAAATTCTATATATTGTGAGCATCTTTTTGTCATGTTGTGTGTAACGGAGCAGCAAAGGAAGCATTTCACTGTCTGAACCGTGTTTTTACTGTTTATATGACAATAAAATCACCAGCTGAGCTTCTCTGAAGCTTCCAGCCATCGCTCAGGACCAGCAGCTCAGAGTCCGTCCAGGGAGGCGACTCAGGACCGAGGAGCCCGACCGGAGGAACTGGGCAAAATATGCAGGTTTGGGGTCAGAATGCCCCTTACAGCCTGTTCAACATCAACATCAACAAGAAGCATAAAAACTGAAGAATACGCTCATTCAGAATTCATCACCAATTTATTAATGACTGATGAGGAATTCATGAATGATTTGTGCTTCAGAAATGTTAGAGACTAATTATGAGATTAAGATCCCAAAGGACGAATGGTCTTGCAGGCAAAGACAACGATTAACACAAAGGACAGAACATAGAATAATATCTGACATGAAGAACAGGACTTCAATATTGAAACTAACAATAAGATTTATAGACATGACAATGTTCAAAGTGAATGGTATGGAAGGTAAAATAGCTGCAGGCTGAGAACTCCTCAAGAGAAGAGGTCTGTAAAATAGCTGCGGGCTGAGATCTGGATCTGTGGTTGAGTGCAACACTTAGACACAAGCTGCTCACCTGCGGCTGCGTCAACTGGGGTCAACCGGGCCTCAACCGGGGCCTCAACCAGGCGTCAACTAGGCGTCAACCGGGCCTCAACCAGGCGCCAACCGGGCGTCAACTAGGCGCCAAACCGGGCCTCAACTAGGCCTCAACTGGGCGTCAACTAGGCGCCAACGGGGCGTCAACTAGGCCTCAACTGGGCGTCAACTAGGCGCCAACGGGGGCGTCAACTAGGCCTCAACTAGGCGCCAACGGGGCGTCAACTAGGCCTCAACTGGGCGTCAACTAGGCGCCAACGGGGGCGTCAACTAGGCCTCAACTGGCGTCAACTAGGCGCCAACGGGGTGTCAACTAGGCCTCAACTGGGCGTCAACTAGGCGCCAACGGGGGCGTCAACTAGGCCTCAACTGGGCGTCAACTAGGCGCCAACGGGGGCGTCAACTAGGCCTCAACTGGGCGTCAACTAGGCGCCAACGGGGCGTCAACTAGGCCTCAACTGGGCGTCAACTAGGCGCCAACTGGGCGTCATTTAGGTGCCAAGGTTTCTGTTGATTAAAGACCGGAAAACACCTGATGACCTGGAGCTCCAGACAATCAACAGTCAAATATATTTATATCTATATCTATAAAAATACAAAACTAACACCCTCAGCACATTATGCTGATTCTACTTTTACTGTAATTGTATTTTTAGTCGTCAGTGTTTCTTTTACTTCATTAAAGGATCTGAACACATTTTATTTTTACTCAGTTTGAACGAAGAAGAAAAAAACAAAGGTCAGGAGGATGAAACTGCTCTGACTCATGTGTCCTTCTCATATCTGCTTTTTGTGTGTGTTTCATTTCTGTACCCCCCCCCCCCACCCCCCCTCCCTCCTCTCTCCTCCCCCCTCATCCTCTCCTCTCTCCTCCCCCCCTCATCCTCTCTTCTCTCCTCCCCCCCTCATCCTCTTTTCTCTCCTCCCCCCCTCATTCTCTCCTCTCATCCTTCCCCCCCTTCATCCTCTCCTCTCTCCTCCCCCCTCATCCTCTCCTCCTCCCTTCCCCCCCTCATTCCTCTCCTCTCTCCTTCCCCCCCTCATCCTCTCCTCTCTCCTCCCCCCTCATCCTCTCCTCTCTCCTTCCCCCTCATCCTCTCCTCTCTCCTCCCCCCCTCATCCTCTCCTCTCTCCTTCCCCTCCCCCCCATCATCCTCCCTTCCCTCCCCCAGGAGCCACAGATTCACTTCAGCTTCATTCTCCACCTTTCTATTTATAGTGCTGCACCTCCCCCTCGCACTGTGGAGAAAAGATTGTTTTCAGCGCTCATAAAGGAGCAGCAGAAGAAGAAGAAGACGAAGAGGAGGAGGAGGAGGAGGAGGAGGAGGAGGGCCGGCAGGATTCACAAAGCAGGAGGAGGAGACGGACTGCGGCAACAACAAGAAAAAACTGAGCAGGAGGCTGAAATAAAAAGCTGTGAAATCTGCATTAAAGACAAAATGCACCATAAAACATGATTAGTTGGAGCATAAACAGGATGTTTTGTGGGAGGAGGGTGAGATATTTAATGCAGCGCAGCGTCGCGTCGACAGAAAACAGATGATTTATGTTTTAAAGTGTCAGAATGGAGACGATGGAGGAGGTGCTGCTGAGGAGGTGAAAAGTTTATCAAGATAATTATCATGAAAACATCCTGAAAGCAGATTATTATTCAGCTTCTATTTGATTTGTTGCTTCATGAAGAAACATTTTTCTGTTTCTTCTCTTAAAGCTGTCAAACTTTCTTTATTAGACGACCAGTTAGAGTCTCCGTTTGACCATTTAACAGTTTAATATGTAGTCAGTATTATTCTTAGATTATAATACTGAGGATGAATATTTCTGTATGAACTTCAGTGTTACCACATGAGTAGAGTTGGCTTCAGTTACAAGCCTGTTGGGAAGCTCAGTATCTTTATATTTATGGTCCTGATATTATTTGCTGTCCAGTAATAAAACTGAGTATCTGGTGTCGTAACCTCGAGTCTTTCTGTTCCCACACGATGTTAATATTAAACTTTCCACTTTACCAAAAAAGGACATTGAAAGAGAAAATTGGCACGTACTGAAATAGATGAAAAGAATAAAGAAATATAGATATATATATAGATATGAATCTTTATGATGTTTATTCTAGCAGGGAGTGATTATTAGAGTATCAGCTAATATAAATATATATAAAGATGAACAAAGGCCAGAGCTGGAGGTCTTAAAGGGTAAATTATAAAGCAGATACTCTTTGACTTTGTTTGAAATTCAATGCAAAAAAATTCAGTGCTAAAAAATTCAAATTCAAAAGCCGATGGTACAGATTTACTTCCAGAGTCTCGTCCAACAAGCAGCTTCAACAGCAAAGACTTTGATTGGCTGCAGACTTCCCTGCTGATATCTTTATATTTATTAGTTAAATATGAATGAAAAACAACATGTTCTAACAAAAAAACAACAAAACTCAGTTCTTGAAATTCAACGGCTTTTAAAATTCAAAGTCTGATTTCAATGAAAAAAAAAATTCAGTTCTTGAAATTCAAATTCAAAAGCAGACGGCACAGATTTACTTCCATAGGAGACGTTCAGCAGGTCAGACACACACGGAGGATCATGTGTGTGTGTGTGTGTGTGTGTGTGTGTGTGTGTGTGTGTGTGTGTGTGTGTGTGTGTGTGTGTTAACGAGGACAGCTGAGTGTGTTTGCATTGGACAGACACAGAAGCAGCTGCGTGTTTGTTTCCAGCAGCAGCTTCGTCTCTGCGTCTCCGCTGGCAGCGCTGAGCGGGGAGAAGGGAGAAGGTGTCAGATGGAAACATAAATATACACAAAGCTAAAAGCAAACATCTGTAACATGATCTGAAAGTGATGCATCCGAGGATCTGAGTCTTCATTTAAAGACTCTGAAGGAAGGAAGGAAAGAAGGAAGGAAAGAAGGAAGGAAAGAAAGAAGGAAGGAAGGAAGGAAGGAAAGAAAGAAGGAAAGGAGTGAGGGAAGGAAGGAAGGAAGGAATGATGCATCCGAGCTTTAGAGTCTTCATTTAAAGATGCTGAAGGAAGGAAGGAAGAGGGAGGGAAGGGAGGGAAGGGAGGGAAGGAAGGAAGGAAGGAAGGAAGGAATGATGGAGCGAGGGAAGGGAGAAGAAGTGAGGGAGGAAGGAAGGAAGTAACGGAGGAAAGGAGGGAGGGAGGAGGGAAGGAAGGAAGGAAGGAAGGAAGTAACGGAGGAAAGGAGGGAGGGAGAGAAGGAAGGAAGGAAAGAAGGAGGAGGGAGGGAGGAAAGAAGAAACAGACAGGGTCAATTTGACCCGGAGGACGACACGAGGGTTAAATAAAGGCGTCCTGTAGTTTTAAGATTTTAGATTAAACTGAATTGTTCCTTTAAGTCAAGCGTGAAAGATCATTAATATCTCAGTTTCCTTCATTTCTACGCTCAACTCATCTTTTAGTTAATAATCCAGAATCTGTAATCCTGAACACAGTTTGAATATGTTCTTAATTTAAGGGTTTGACATCTTTAATTTGAACGCTGAAGCAAAATCTGTAATACAAACTATGAGAGTCAGACCTTTGATCGGAGTGTGAAAGGCTTTTAATTTGAAAGCGTAAGATCCTGAACGTGTGTGTGAGATCCTAAGTGTCAGCACTCAGCATCCTGTAGTCGAGTGTTTTCTCATTTCAAAACATGCAGATACTTAATTTAAATGTGCAACTCGATCCCAAAGCCGTGCACAAAAGCTGCACTTGAGACATTCTTAGTTTAAATTAAACTCAAATTAAGGGAACTTCATTTGAGCGTTCAAATCAGCCCTCGGTATCCTTCATTTAAACACGCACATGCTCCTTTTGAACATGCCTTTAGTTTAAGAGCTCAGGATCATTGAGTATTTAAGGATTTTAAAGCTGAAGATCATTTTATTGAGTAAAATCTGTAATATGAGTCTGACTGACGGAGATCCACAGTCACCAAGTCCTTCACCTCGAGCACATAAAGGCCTCAGTTTGAGGGTCGAAAGGATAAATTATAGATTTCTGCACGTTTTTGATGATTTTTTTTTATGAGCAGAATTATTGAATTGAATTATAGATTTTTTATTCTGTTCTCATCTTTCACTGCATTCATGTAACGAGTAACTCAGACTGGTGTTAATTAGATTAGTTGTTAATTATTAATTAGTAAAAACAAAATACATGACTGTCTTCAGCTGCTGGAACGGCTTCGTAATGTTCAGGAAACCAGATTATAACCTGATCCCTTACACAGTTAATCAGCCATGACAGTCCTTCAGGTAATGAAGTCCATCCGAACGGTCCAAACAGTAATCTGCTGCTGCAGCTCGAGGCGGCCAATCAGACGTCAGCCGGAGCAGAACTGGATCAATGCAGTTTTTCTCCTGCAGCTGAAAGTGAGCTGCTGTCTGCTGGGGAGCGAGCGAGGATGGAAATGTGTGTTAAACAGAATCAGCAGCTCAGGTTGAGTCGAACTCGTCCCGCCGTCACTTCAGATAAACAAAAACAGAGCGCCATCGATCAGCGCCGCTGCGAGGGTCCCGAAGCTGCACAGAGTTTTAATTAATCCTCCTCTCCCCCCTCTCCCCCCACCCCCCACCCCCCCACCCACCTCCTCTGTCACCCAGCCGAGGGGGGGAAAGGAGGCCAGAGAAATGGAGAGTAGAGGAGAGAAGAAGAAGGAGAGGAGATAATTAGAAAACAGAGCTTGGAGCTGAGAGGAATCAGTCACCTGATCCCCAGGTAAAAGCTGTCAGCTGACAAATGAGCCGGGATTAATGTGAGAGGAGAGAGTTTACCTGGAGCTCCGTCATCACCTCCAACACTCAGCGTACCGTCATCACCTCCAACACTCAGCGTACTCACAGGGAGACGGTCACATGACTTCTGGCTGATGCCTCAAAGCAGACCAATAAGGCAAGGCAGTTTTATCTATATAGCGCATTTCATACACAATGGCTCAGTGTGTTTTACATAAAACAGAAACATTAAAACATACAATTAACCCCCCCCCCCCATAATAAAAACTAAGTACAGAAAAATAGAAAGAGAGAAATAAGATGCTAGAATAGAGCATTAAATATAAGATTGTAGCATAAAATAATAAATTAGCTTTAAAATCATTAAAAGGACATAGAGTGCAAATGAAAGATTAAAATGTAAAGTGCTTTAAAAGAGCTCAATCATAAGCTCAGGAGAAGAGAAGTGTTTTTAACCTGGATTTAAAAATGATGTCAGTTCTGCTGGTAGTTTGTTCCAGTTGTGTAAAAGCTGCTTCATCATGTTTAGTTTTAACTCTGGGTTCAACTATCTGACCTGAGTCAGTAGATCTCAGAGCTCTGGGCTCAACTATCTGACCTGAGTCAGTAGATCTCAGAGCTCTGGGCTCTACTATCTGACCTGAGTCAGTAGATCTCAGAGCTCTGGGCTCTACTATCTGACCTGAGTCAGTAGATCTCAGAGCTCTGGGCTCAACTATCTGACCTGAGTCAGTAGATCTCAGAGCTCTGGGCTCAACTATCTGACCTGAGTCAGTAGATCTCAGAGCTCTGGGCTCAACTATCTGACCTGAGTCAGTAGATCTCAGAGCTCTGGGCTCAACTATCTGATCTGAGTCAGTAGATCTCAGAGCTCTGGGCCCGACTATCTGACCTGAGTCAGTAGATGCAAACCAATTAGCAGATGTTTTGTTCCCAAATTCAAGATGGAGATACATAAAGTCCACAGCTCCACAGACTCTTTGAGTGGAGACGCTCATCCGTCTGTTTTGTGTTGAAATTCAGAAAAATAACATTTTTCTTCCAAACGATGATGAACTGATCAGATTGTTATAACGTTCAGATTGAGCTTTGTTCAACATGAATTCATCTTTTCTTATCCTCACCATCGTTACTGAACTCATACCTCCGAGAGCTCAGCGTCGTCTTCAGTGGACCCTTGTTGGTCTGAAACATGAGGATTCAAAACCAGAATAAATGTCATTAAAAGTGTGTTTTCTCGATGATATCATTTATTTTTAGGGTATTTGGTGACTTACATGTGTTTGTGTAGCAGACAGGAAGCACTGACCTCTGACCTCTTAATGACTCTGTGCTCTTTAACTTGTGTCAGAAAGTCTCATTTGATGGTTGGCGTTCAGGTTCTTGCTGATGTGTGTGACAAGAATCATGAAGGAGTCCGATACTAGCACTGATCGGTTGTTGATAAGAACAGATGATTTATAATTGTCAGTAGTTCTTTTTCTCTGCACCTCTAGTCAGTAGGCTTCAGTCTCTGATGAGATCACGGTGTCGTCTGCAAACGTCCTGCTGGGGTTTGATGTTGATGTGGAGTCGTGATGTCATGGTGATGAAGGAGAAAAGCAACAGACTCAGAAGACATCGCTTTTATTAAAAACTCTTCTGAAACCAAAAGGGAGAATTTTTAAGTCTTTGGTGTCATGATGGCGTCTTCTAGTTTTACATTATATTATCAAATACTGCTCATGTAGCTGGAATCTTTCTTTCCATACGATGAAAGCAGGTCACACTGAGCCTGATCGCATCCTGATACACCAGAGACACGTTAGCTTTAATCTAAACTGACGGACTAAAAAGGAATATTTTAGATATGATATGAATGAAATCAAACTGTTAACCACGCATATTACAACATGAACAACATTTAATTTCACTTCAAACACAAACTTTAAATGATTACAGAGTTTTCAGCCATTACTACAGAGTGTATAGTTTAGTGTGTGTTGTACACTCCCGACTTTCAACAACGAATCAATTCAAAATGCTTCCAATAAAACACCAAAATATAAAAAAGAGAGAACAAATAAAGGATAAACATAATGTAAAACAGATGAAACAGGACAATAACTGAAATATCAATAAATACTCTGAAGAGTTTCAATCTTGATTTCCTCGTCAGATAATTAATCAGCAGCTCAGTGTGAGACGAGTCAAACAAACCCTGGAGGAGGAAGACGAGGAAGAGGAGCACAGTTTCCAACACCATCATTATTTTTTTCCCCAGGAAGGAAACACACGCACCCTGATGTGTGTGTGAGAGTGTTTTCGCATCAGTATTCCAGTCGGCTGCTGACTTTCATTAGAAGCAGTGAAAAACAGTGAGAGGCCGATCGATAAGAGTTCAGCCGCTCGACAGCTCGCTGAGAAGAACAGCAGCGCTCCGAAATATAGAAATATTACAGAAACACACAGAAGTCAGACCTCACAGGCCGATCCTGTCCTGTGGAGGATAAATGTTTATCAGTGAGGATGGAGGAGGAATCCTGGCTGGAAAACACCGAAAATACTAAAAAAAACGCCAGAAAATCTGCTTCTAGATGCTTTGTGTTCAGGCCTGGTTTATCTAAACTAGCCGTGGACGTTCTGGACGGATCATGTGACCTTTTTTTGTAATTTCTAGTCAATTCTTCACTTCATTGGCGACCTGCTGAGCCGCCTCGACGAACCTCAGCGGCCCTGAAACCCCCAGTAGGAAACCGCTGACCTCTGAAATACAGAAATAAAGAGTTTTACATCCTCAGAGTGTTTGTTCTGTTATGGAGAAGCACACACACACACACACACACACACACACACACACACACACACTGGTCACCCTCTGTGGTTTTCCATCAGTCTGCAGTAATGGTTTTTCTGCTTTGCGTGGAGACGAAGACTCTGTGTATCCATCATCATCATCAGACTGTTACTGACTGTTACTGTCCCTGCGAGGAAGTCTCTGTCAGCAGGATGACCAGCAACACACACACACACACACACACACACACACACACACACACACACACACACACACACACACACACACACCTGTCACATGACTCAGTGTGAAGCTGCTCTCCTCTGTGAAGGGAACAGGGAGCTGATGGAGGACCTGCAGATTCTGGTGTTCTCTGAATGACTGGAGCTGCTTGGTGCTGGGCTGTGAGCGCAGTCCCACTAGATGCCCCCCTCATGCTCCCCTCATGCCCCCATCATGCCCCCTCATGTCTCCTCATCTGTCTGTTTGTGACAGTTTTGCGAGCGCACTTATGGACACGGGACCAGCTGTGAACCTGATTGGGCTGCAGGTAGCGCCTCATGCTAGCAGTAGAGACGAGGACGCTAGCAAACTAGAGAAGAAGCAGAGAGCAGCTGTTTGTGGACAACACACGGAAAACACTCCCTGTTTAGTGTGTGTGTGTGTGTGTGTGTGAGGGGGGGTGTCTCCATAGCAACTGTTGTCACTTTCATTTGATCAATAAACTGATTCATGATCAATAAACTGACCTCCCTTAAGTGTAACTGAGCGGCTGTTATTTTGACATCATTCAGCATTTTCAGGCCTGCAGGAACTTTTTCAGCCTCTTCAGTTTGAATGACTTCGTGCTGCTGGTACTTGTAGTCTTTTTACTTGTAGTTTGTTTTATCTGACAGGAAGAGGCGGAGCTAGATGACCATCAGACTTCCTGAGATCTGATCACAGTCTGACTGTCTCCAAATAAAAGATGAACTTATTATTAAACTTATGTAACAGATAAACTTACTGATGAATCATCAGAGTCTGAGCGTCCTCTGCAGAGCTCTCTGATGAGCACGTATTGATCTGCAGGTTAGGAGCTATTGATTTGTGTTTGATGAGCCAAATTCCACATGATGAGAGAGCGAGCTCATCACTCTGCTTCATTCAGCCGCATCGACAAACCAGTGATGATTTCCACATCCAGCAGTCACTGATCAACATTATCATTCATTAGGAGTTTCTGTCCAGTATTCTCTCCGTTAGCTCTGTTTTTACTCTCTACCATCTCCTGAGGGAAATACCTGGCTCTTTAGCTGCCAAATGCTAACTGTAACTGGTTTTCTTCTGAAAGCTGCTTCCTGATGAACAGCTGAACAATGAGCTGAAACTCAACTATAAAGCTCTGTGAAGCCGAGGGGAAGCTCGGTCCTCCCCCTCGGCTTCACAGAGCTTTATAGTTGAGTTTCAGCTCAGTGACAGAGAAGACATCTTATAGAAATATATGATATAGATACTTTAACACATTACACAATACAAACTGCAGGATTCGGCAGAGAAGGACTCAGTGTAACCATCAGAAACTCTCTATAGAGCTCCGTAAATCTGATCCCCATAAAACAACAATCGACCGTCAGAATGATGCGTTCACTGACTGTTAATGTCTGTAAACATGTTGCGTTCGATGACCGTCACGGCTGTTTAACATGCAGCTGAGTCTGCACTGATTCTCATTATGCAACACACACACACACACACACACACACACACACACACACAGAGCTATTGATCTCTCTCTGCACAAACTGTTGACATTTGAGCACGTGGAGATGGATCCTCGGTGGCTCCCTGAGGACCGCCGCGCTGCTCTCAGAGCGGGAGGAGAGGCGTCACCGTGGAAACGAGCATCCATCCTAATGACCGTTTTATACAGCGGCTGCGCTTCATTTCAGCCTCCTCCTCCTCCTCCTCCTCCTCCTCCTCCTCTGAGCTTCATCGCTGCCGGCAGGAGTATGTTAATGAGACTCCGCAGAGAGGAAGAGGAGGATGAAGGAGCAGGTGGAGGAAGAGGAGGATGATGATGATGATGATGAAGGAGCAGGGATGTGGGGAGGATTGTCGCAGTAAAGCGTGGGTTCAGCTGATGGATGGAGTGATAAAGAGAAGGAGAATAAAAAGCAGAACGAGGTGTTTGAGCTGAAGGACGCGAGTTCAGGGTCGAGTTCAGCAGCTGCAGAAGAAGAAGAAGGAGAAGAGGAGGAAGAAGAGGAAGAGGAAGAAAGCGTCACATTCACTCTGTTTATTTCCACTCAGGCAGAAAGATTCATTCATAATTTAATAGTAATGTTCACATTGATTAAAATCCTGTTATTCATCTTTTTCACTTTTTACTGTTTCTGTTTTAACATTTAAATAAAACTTTATACAAATTCTTCCAAAAAGCCTCAAACAGTACTACAGTAAAGTACTAGTACCTCAAACAGTACTACAGTAAAGTACAAGTACCTCAAACTGTACTACAGTAAAGTACTAGTACCTCAAACTGTACTACAGTAAAGTACTAGTACCTCTAACAGTACTACAGTAAAGTACAAGTACCTCAAACTGTACTACAGTAAAGTACTAGTACCTCTAACAGTACTACAGTAAAGTACAAGTACCTCAAACTGTACTACAGTAAAGTACTAGTACCTCAAACTGTACTACAGTAAAGTACTAGTACCTCTAACTGTACTACAGTAAAGTAATAGTACCTCAAACTGTACTACAGTAAAGTACTAGTACCTCTAACTGTACTACAGTAAAGTAATAGTACCTCTAACTGTACTACAGTAAAGTACTAGTACCTCTAACTGTACTACAGTAAAGTAATAGTACCTCTAACTGTACTACAGTAAAGTACTAGTACCTCTAACTGTACTACAGTAACGTACTAGTACCTCAAACTGTACTACAGTAAAGTACTAGTACCTCTAACTGTACTACAGTAAAGTACAAGTACCACTAACTGTACTACAGTAAAGTACTAGTACCTCTAACTGTACTACAGTAAAGTACTAGTACCTCTAACTGTACTACAGTAAAGTACTAGTACCTCTAACAGTACTACAGTAAAGTACTAGTACCTCTAACTGTACTACAGTAAAGTACTAGTACCTCTAACTGTACTTGAGCTGATTTCGGTCTCAAGTGTTTTTCTTATCGAGCTTCTTATGAAATACGACTGATAAGAGAAGACAAGAGGTAAAGCTCAGCAACAGCATGCGGGAGGGGTTGATGATGTGTTTCATCCTCCTCTCCTCCTTTCCTCTCCTCCTCTCCTCTCCTCTCTCCTCCTCCTCCTCTCTTCTCTGGCAAATGATGGAGAGGAGAGTGATGACCTTTCACTCCTCTGGAAGTTTAACAGCTCAGTGTGTGTGTGTGTGTGTGTCCTCTAACCGTCACACACACACACACACACACACACACACACACACACACACACACACACACACACACACACTGCGCTCTCTTATTTTGTATTTTCTGCTTCTTCTCAAAGTGAGATAAATATGACAGCGAGCTTCAGTCAGCTGTTTCCTGTCTGAACAACGCAGCGTGAAGGAAGCAGCACACACACACTTCCTGTCGATTTACACACACACACACACACACACACACACACACACACACAGAGATACACATACAGACACACACACACACACACGTTTTAAGTTTAATATGAAGCTTCAGCTGTCTGAAAGGAAAGAAAGATGTATATAAATGTTGAGGTGAGAATGATTAGCATGTTAGCTTAGCATAGCTTGATTAGCATGTTAGCTTAACATAGCTTGATTAGCATGTTAGCTTAACATAGCTTGATTAGCATGTTAGCTTAACATAGCTTGATTAGCATGTTAGCTTAGCATAGCTGAAAACAGAAGCAGGTTTGAAGGATATAAATATCTCTGCAGATGAAGACGAGCTGCAGGGTGACGGCAGCAGTTTCATTAAACCTACATTTATTTTCACTTCTGGAAGCTGTCACGTTGTTTCAGTGTGTGTGTGTGTGTCTGTGTGTGTGTGTGTGTGTGTGTGTGTGCCGCTCTGACCTGTGAGGAGGACAGGAACACTTTTAAACATCACTCCTTCTCTTCACCTCCTCTCACGTCTGCTTTCATCCCTCCATGACACAGATAAGAGACGAAGACGTTTAAAGACAGACGGCTGATTCATTGTAGTTTTTATTTACCACCTTCTCATCAGTTTTATGTCTCGTGTCTCGTTAGTCTTTGTTTAGCTTGTTCGTCATATTTTAAGTACTTTGAAAGCTGCAATAATAAAAATAAAGTTTGATTGTGGAGATCTTGAACAAATGAAACAACTTTAATCCTTTGTGTCGTCCTCCCGGGTCAAATTGACCCCGTCTCTTTTGACTGTTCCCTCTTTCTTTTCTCCCTCCTCCCTCCTCCTCCCCTCTTTCTTTTCTCCCTCCTCCTTCCATCCTTCCTCTTTAATCCTTTCTTTCCTTCCTTCCTTCCTGCCTTCCTTCCTTTCTTCCTTACTCCTTTCCTTCCTTCATTCCTTGCTTCCTTCCTTCCTTTCTTACTCCTTTCGTTCCTTCTCTCCTAAATTCCCTCCTCTTTTCATCCTTATTCCTTTCTTCCTTCCTTCCTTACTCCTTTCCTTCCTTCATTCCTTCCTTCTCTCCTAAATTCCCTCCTCTTTTCATCCTTATTCCTTCCTTCCTCCTTTCCTCCCTCCCTCCTTACTCCTTTCCTTCCTCCCTTCCTTCTCTCCTTACTTCCTTCCTCTTTTCCTCCTTAAGTCCTTCCTTGACCCGGGAGGACAATGGGAGGGTTAATAAAAGTAAAAAAGCAGCAGCACTCTGATCTGAACGGGTCATGCAGGAGATATTCTTCACATCTGCAGCTCTATGTAGCTCTATATAATCTGTATTAACTCTTTACTCCTTTCTTTCCTTCCTTCCTTCCTTCTTTCCTTCCTTCCTTCCTTCTTTACTCCCTTCTTTACTCCCTTCCTTCCTTCCTTCCTTCCTTCCTTCTTTACTCCCTTCTTTACTCCCTTCCTTCCTTCCATCCTTCCTTCTTTACTCCTTTCTTTCCTTCCTCCCTTCCTTCCTTCTTCCCTCTTTACTCCTTTCTTTCCTTCCTCCCTTCCTTCCTTCCTTTCATCCCTCCCTCCTTACTCCTTTCCTTACTCCTCTCCTTCCTCCCTTCCTTCTCTCCTTACTTCTCTCCTTACTTCTTTCCTCTTTTCCTCCTTAAGTCCTTCCTTGATCCATGAGGACAACAGGAGGGTTAATATAAGTAAAAAAGCAGCAGCACTCTGATCTGAACGGGTCATGCAGGAGATATTCTTCACATTTGCAGCTCTATATAATCTCTATTAACTCTTTACTCCTTTCCTTCCTTCCTTCCTTCCTTCCTTCCTGCCTGCCAGCTCTATGTAGCTCCTCTGCTGAGCCTCAGTTCCTCCTCTGTGTGAAACCGGCCGGTTCAGCTCCCGTCTCTTTAAGGACGAACTCTTTACTCCTTTCTTCCTTCTTCCCTCCCTCCTTTCATCTCTCCCTCCTTCCTCCCTTCCTTCTCTCCTTACTTCTTTCCTCTTTTCCTCCTTAAGTCCTTCCTTGACCCGGGAGGACGACGGGAGGGTTAATAAAAGTAAAAAAGCAGCAACACTCTGATCTGAACGGGTCATGCAGGAGATATTCTTCACATCTGCAGCTCTATGTTTATTTTCTGAGTCTCTGCTGGAATAAATCTCTTTATTCATCTCCTCCCGGTCTCCTCTGCAGAGCCTCAGTTCCTCCTCTGTGTGAAACCGGCCGGTTCAGCTCCCGTCTCTTTAAGGAGGAACTCATAAATACAGTAAACAGTCGACTCGATGCTAATTTGACTCGTTGCTCTGCTGACAGACTCTGCGTTATTCCCTCCATCCGTCATCATCATCATCATCATCATCGTGTGTGTGGACAGGCTTCATTTCCACAGATGATGGTTTGATGCTGTTGGAGGAGAGAGCAGCTCAGCGTCTTCCTGCCTGCAGCGAACCAACATCCATCAGAGGCTGCAGGTCGGCGTCGTGATGAAGCAGGAAGCAAAAAAAAACTGAAACAGAAACACGCTTATTATTTACAGTATTATTATTAACCCTTTATAGGACACTCATTGAAAGGAAGGAAGGAAGGAAGGAAGGAAGGAAGGAAGGAAGGGGGGAGGAAAGAAAGACGGAAGGTAGGGGGGAGGAAAAAAAGAAGAAAGGGAGGAGAGAAGGAGGGAGGGAGGAAGAACAGATGGAAGGAAGGAAAGGAAGGAAGGAAGGAAGGAAGGACGGAGGAAGGAAAGAAGGAAGGAAAGGAAGGAAGGAAGGAAGGAAGGACAGAGGAAGGAAAGAAGGAAGGGAGGAAGGAGGGAGGAAGAACGGAGGAAAGAAAGAAGGAAGGAAGGAAGGAAGGAAGGAAGGAAGGTAGGGGGAGGAAAGAGAGAGAAGGAGGGAGGAAGGAAGGGAAGAAAGAAGGAAGGAAGGAAGAAGAAAGGGGGATGGAGGAAGGAAAGAAGAAAGGGAGGAGAGAAGGAGGGAGGGAGGAAGAACAGATGGAAGGAAGGAAAGGAAGGAAGGAAGGACGGAGGAAGGAAAGAAGGAAGGGAGGAGAGAAAGAGAGAAGGAGGGAGGAAGGAAGGAAGGAAGAAGAAAGGGGGATGGAGGAAGGAAAGAAGGAAGGGAGGAGAGAAGGAGGGAGGGAGGAAGAACAGATGGAAGGAAGGAAGGGAAGGAAGGAAGGAAGGAAGGACGGACGGAGGAAGGAAAGAAGGAAGGGAAGAGAGAAGGAGGGAGGGAGGAAGGACAGATGGAAGGAAGAAAGGGAAGGAAGGACGGAGGAAATAAGGAATGAGGGAGGGAGAAAGGAAAAGAGGAAGGGAAGAAAGAAGGCAGGGAGGAAGGAAAGGAAGGGAGGAAGGAAAGGAAGGAAAGGAAGGAAGGAAAGAATGAAGGAAGGAAGGAAGGAAGGAAGGAAGGTAGGGGGAGGAAAGAAAGAGAGAAGGAGGGAGGAAGGAAGGGAAGAAAGAAGGAAGGAAGAAGAAAGGGGGATGGAGGAAAGAAAGAAGGAAGGGAGGAGAGAAGGAGGGAGGGAGGAAGGACAGGTGGAAGGAAGGAAGGGAAGGAAGGATGGAGGAAATAAGGAATGAGGGAGGGAGAAAGGAAAAGAGGAAGGGAAGAAAGAAGGCAGGGAGGAAGGAAAGGAAGGGAGGAAGGAAAGGAAGGAAGGAAAGAAGGAAAGAAGGAAGGAAGGAAGGAAGGAAGGAAGGATATTTTGGGATATTTCTAGAAGTTACCAAATATAATGATTTGCCCAATAAAGGGTTCATAAAGTGTATTTCTAAATTAGGCTCAACGATGTGTCCTGTGGTGTAACCGGTATTCTTTCATTAAAATCTGATTTTATATACAGGAAAATAAATGTGAAGTAAAATGTGGAATAAATATAAATCAACTTTCAGCAACACAACACTGCTTTTAAAAACACATTTTACATCATTTGTTTCATTTACATGTTTTAAATGAAGTCATTATTAGTATAAGTCCACTTAAACACACTGTAGCTGATACAATATTTAACATCTATCATTCTTTTGTGGTTACACCATTTGACATGCTCAGGAGCATTCAGTCTTTTGGTATAAAATGGGTCAAATGTCATTTCAAATCTCTCTTATTGATCTTTTTTTAATATATTGATTATATTGAACTGGGCGTAACCTCCATGATGTCTTGCTGCGGAGTTCAGTCTGAATTCAGTCCCTTCCTCCTTTCCTTCCTTCCTTCCTTCCTCCCTTCCTTCCTTCCTTCCTTCCTCCCTCCTTTGACTCTCTTATTGATCTTTTTTTAATATATTGATTATATTGAACTGGGCGTAACGTCCATGATGTCTTGCTGCGGAGTTCAGTCTGAATTTATCTAGAAAACCAACAAAAATACTAAATGTAGATTTTAACAAACCTGATGCTGCTTTTAAAACTAGTTTAACTGATTTATTAATTCATCATCTTACCAACTCTTATTAGTTACTGAGCTTTATTCTGGAAATAAAAGAAGATGAAGAAGAAGAAGAAAGCTCTTTTCTCATCAGGCTGTTTAATGGATCTAATATCTGGATGTTGAACTGCAGAGAATCAAAGAGACATTTTCTTTCGTCCCTGTCACTTTTTATGCGTCTCATTATGAACCAGTTTGGTTCTGGCTGTAATATTTTACATCACTGGTTTTTAATTGGATCCATTTGTGGCGTCTCTGTGAAACTAATCTTAATTATGTTGAAGGATTCAGGTTCAGTGAAGCTTCACAAAGTAATCTACTCTGAACTCTTCCTCTAGCTCATCGTCTTCAACCATCGACATTAAAGGAGCAGTTCGACTGTTCTGGAAATGTTTGATTTTATTGTTTATTTGTTCACTTTAATATCAGTAAATAAACTCCAGCTACAATCATCTAATTGCCTGAAACTAGTAGTAGACTACGTTTACACCAGAGACTGTATCAAGAAACAGACGTAACATCCGTGACGTCACCCATTGGTTTGTGGACTGCTGCTCCGAAGCCAATAGTTTCGAATCTGGGCAGCGCCATCTTGAAAATTTCAGGTGCATGCTGGGAAAAATAAAAACACGGATTCTACTTATATGGGCATGAGGCGGAGCGGGGAGGTTGCTATGGTTACAAGGGCTGGATCTCGAGGACATTGGTCAATCAACCTGTCAATCATGACGTAGCCCCGCCCTAATGCATACCCTGCTTTATCATCACATATAAAATCAGGGAGGCCAAAATGTCCCAAATGAACATCATACTGCATTGAAGAAGGCTTTAAACTAGCGATTGAGACCATAAACACATTTTGAAAACGTTTACTGAGGTTAGAAATCAAGTGAGAAGTTGGTGAATTCTCCATTGACTTGTATAGAGACGGTCGCCCCCTGGTGGCCTTTTGATAGAATGCAGCTCTAAGTTACTTCCTGGTTGGCCTCATTTCAGAGGACCAGAACTCCCCGCCTGGTTTACACATGCCCCGGATATTTTCATAAACGGACATTTTCTCCTCTCCATTTACAAAGAAAACTGCGTGCACACCAGTTTACACTAACCCGTGTATATATGCCGTCAAGAGCAGCTCAAACCCACGTTAGCCAATCAGAATCACTTCATTCCTCCACATAGTACAGCACTAATCCAAAGAGACAAGCATAAATGTGACTGCTACTCTGCATCCATGATCACATAGATTATAAACATAGACTGTAGATTATAAACCATGTCTCATTTAACCCAGGAGCAGTTTCCGGCTCCACAAATCTCTGTTTTTCTCTGTTTACATGCAAACATGCAAACTGAGTTTTCATAAGTCTCCACTCTGAGTTTTTAAAAAGCTTCGTTTTCAGGGGCGAATTCTCTGTTTGCGTCTAAACGGAGCAAACAATGGTTAATGTCTCCGTTTTTAAAAATAACCGGGTACGTATAAACGGGGTCGTAGTGTCAGTCTGTTCTGCTCTTCTCCTGCTAATCAGCCTCCTCATCATTGACTCTGCTCACCTGGACTCTCAGCTGCAGCTCGTTTGTAATCAGCCAGATCCTCATTTGCTTCATGTCAGACCTTCCAGCACTGATTCACAGACTGGTTTCCATCCTGCTTGATTTTGACTTCCTCTCCTCGAGTGTTCCCCGGTAAACGCTCCAGCCTTCTGCCCCTCACCTCGAGTATCGCCTGTTCCTGTTTGTAATCCCCACTGAGAGAATTAACACTTCAGTATCTATGTGTATTTCTGTCTGATCCATGAGCTTCATGAAATGGTAGAAGGAGGCTCCCGGGTAGCTACAGCCTGGACTTCGGTGTTATGGAAAGGTGGGATTTGGTTGATATTAGAATCCCCCAGGATGAGTATGGGCTTCTCTCCTTTAACTTTCCAATCCTGGAGCTTTCTGACTAGATCGGTCCGGCGACGGGGTTGGGGGTCTCCTCCTCGGGACCCTCCTCCTCGGGCCTCTCGCTCGGTCGCAGCACAGTTTGATTTTGTGAAGGGGGGGTCAGAAGTAGGTACAGGTTTTGTCATATCGACTTTTTGACCATGATAATTCATCATTTGGTCCCCCCTATGATATTTTTTGTGCGACCGAGGATTGGCAGCCACGTCGGAGTGTATCCCATTGTTATGAGGAGGAGATATGGATGTGGGCACCAGAGTGGGATTGGTGCCCCCCACCAACACACTGCTGCACAGCCCAGAGTAGGCCGGCCTGGTGTTGTTGCTCCAGGACTGGGTGCCCTGATTGGCCTTATGGATGATATTGTTTTTTGTTTTTGCAGGCTGATAGCTGTTCCCAGGAGCCATGGTGTCCGCTGTCCCCTGGAGGTCTTGCCTGTAGAGAGAGGGGGGCGAAGGGAAGTTTGAAGTAGGAGAAGGGAAAGGAGAAACAGAAAGATCCGAGGGAGGGTCCGGGGGGGATAGGGGAGGTGGGCAGTGGAGGCCTGTGGGGAAAAGGAGTGAGTGGGTTGTGTTGATTGTGTGAGGGTCCAGTCTGGCTCCATAGCGTCTTTGCGCCCAGTTGGTTGCTACTTTTAGAGCCAGCTGCTTGCCCTGTGTCCTGGTGAGAGAGTTGATGGTGTTAGTGTAATGTTCCTGTAAGATGTCCAAATTGTTATTGAGCCATGTGATTGTGTTCTGTGTGATCTGGTTCTGTGTGTTGTCAGTGGGTGAGGATGGTTTAATAAATTGTGTAAGTTTTTGTGTCTGTCTTTTCATGCCAATGGGAATTTGTCCTGTTTCTTGGCTGTCATGATGATTTCTGAGTGGTGCACTGCTTGAATGAGCTTGTAGTGAGCTTTAGCTGTTTTCCTTATGTCCGGATCCAAGGCCTGTCGTGGTGTTAAAGGTGAGTGTGTGTGTGTGTGTGTGTGTGTGTGTGTGTGTGTGTGTGTTTGTAGTGTATGAGTGTCTGTGTCTGTCCCTGTTGTGCTGTGTATTGAATGAGGTGTGGGGGGCCATGTGGGAGTTAGCTGTGGGCCTGCCTTGCTCCCCACAACCCTGCCCAAACCGGTGCCTGTAACCCTTAACCAATTTGTCACCCATATGTGAAGCACCAACCTGTCGCCAGCTATTGCTGGTACTGCTCCTGTGCGGTTCCTTCCTTTGTCCATGTCCATTTTGTCCCGGATTAGGGTTCCTGGAAAACATGCTTGTAGTGGTTGAGGTTAGGTCCGTGGAGAAAGCAGAGAGTGAGGCTTGAAAGGCCAGGCGGCGGTGTGTAAGATCAAAGGTGGTGCTCCTCGGGTGGATTAAAACTTAACTTTTAATGGATTAATATTAAAAGACCAACAATGGGTTTTAAGATTGGTAAAAAAAAGGCCGAATTGCTATTAAAAGGGTTAAAAACAGACAATCCGATGAGAGCAGGGTCCCTAACGTTTCGCACCCTGTAGTGCTTCATCAGAGGGAAGCTGTGGAGAAACAAGGCTCAGAGGGAGAGAGGGCCCTTTATAAGGGAAATAGAACTTTCCCTCCAAAATTTAGGCCCAATCTCTCCTCTGATTGGCCCACAGCTCAGACCCACCCTTAGTTCAAATGAACCTATGTGTGAGGGGGAAATGAGAGGGAAAGGAGGTGATAGGTGAAGTGGGGATGGAAGGGGAAGGAAGAAAGGGAAAGGAAGAGGGGGGGGATGGGGTTTCCAACCTAGAGGGAAGTGGTTGGAGGGAAAACAGGAACTCTAAATCCAGGAGTCCACCAGAGGAGCAGCATAGAGTTTATGTTTGTTTAATCCTCCCAGTGGGCCACAGCAATGCACTGTTGGAAATTGTTGTTAGTAAAGATGGTGGAGGAGAGTAAAGAGAGTCTGGATGTCCCGAGCCGCACCTGTCGGTTTACTGTTGTATTGTTTATTTGTACAGGTAGTGTGTGAAAACAAGAGAAAAAAAGAAAGGAGAAAAACAAGGGGCAAATCCAGATGAAGGTAGTAGTGTACTTTAAAAAAGAGTAGTTCTGGTGAACTTGTACATGGCTGGGTTAAAACATGAATTGGAATGGTTAGGTTTAGAATTAGGGAACAGGGGTGGGTTAACCTTCAAAGGGTTAGGTTTAGGCATGAAGAGAGGGTGGTTAGGTTTAGGTGTGAAAAAAACCTGTTAGGTTTAGGCTGGAAAAGGGATGGTTAGGTTTAGGTTTATGGTAGAAGATGGTTAGGTTCAGGGTTAGAATACCAGGTAGGTTGACAGAAAAATTAAACAATAAATAGAAGTGCAGAGTAGGCGGAGGGGTGCAAGAGACCACACATCCCCGGCTCGGGCTAGGTTAGGTTTAGGTTGTCTGACGCTTATGAGCCCAACTCAGGATTAGGTGCACTGGCCTGGGGACGTGCGGTCCGTTGCTTTCCCCCCGCCTCCCTGCAAATAAAAGGTGAGTATGACATTACATTTTAATAGTTTATGTTTGTAAAAACCACCATGAAGACCCCTATGACAACTGGAAAAAAACATAAAATGTGTGTAACCATAGATTTGAGATATCTGTACTTTAGGATGGTGATGACAATGACCAGACACAGGTGCAGCTCAGGACAAACAAGATGAATTACAGTTGAATTTTGTTTTGTGCTGTTCTAAACAGTTTGTGATTGAGTTTAAATTGACAAAGTTAAAAAGAAGACACAGGGGTTTGTTTTATATTCTCTTATTTTTGTTATCAAATTAAATGAATGATTGTAAAAGTTGGTTTGTGGGCAGATGGAAGTCTGTGGGTCGGGGTCAGGGTCATGTCTGTTAGGGTCGGGGTCAGGGTCGGGGTTGGGGTCAGGGTTGTGTGTCCAGTGACCCTAACCCTGCTGCCCCCCCCCCCCCCCACCACACATCCTGCCAGACACCTGTTCTGTTACCTTGCTGTATATAATAAAGATCATTTAAAACTGCTCCCTGGTTCTGTGCTGCTGTTGGTCCTACCACCTCCACCCGCTAGTAGTAGTATCAGTAGTAGTGTGTGTGTGTATATATACAGTATATTAGTATCAGTAGTAGGTCGTCTTATTGTAAAGTTGTATCTATAAGCTGTTTGACACTTCTTTATAGATCCACAGAGAGTTTAAAAGATGAGATCCAAACACATATTTCTTCATATCTAATATGTATAAACTGGTCTGCTCTCCTGTCTTCATGTTTTTAAAGCCATTGTTCTGGTTTAGCAGTGTGAGGTCCAGTAGCTGTCTCCACCTCTCCGCTCGCAGCCTTTAATGATGCAGTAAAACTGTAATGACGACACTAAAAGAGCCTCTCGGACAATAGAAATCAGAGCTCAACAAAGGATGATGGGAGAGAGAAGGAGACAGCGCTGGAGGTTTTAATTTGCTCTGCAGGCTGAGAGCTAATTAAAATAGACTGACCTAATTAAGTTAGAGTGCCGGGACTCCCACTGAATTACTCTGATAGACTGTCCGTCACTGTTTCAGCGCTGCGCTCCGCTCACACAGCAACTAACAGAGTTTATATGTGAGTCTCTATTCTACTGAATGAACCTTGAGATAAATAACAAGCATCAGACGTGCAGCATATAGGAGCGTCTTTATGAGCCGCAGGAGGTCTGTGAGAGTTTTAGAGGTCAGTGGAAAGGATTTAAAAGTCATGAATAACTTCCAGGACTCATTATAAAGTCCTTCAGGTCCTGTGAAATGAAAAATACATATTCCAGTTTATATCCTGTGTCCCTGAGTTCACTGTTATCTCTTCATATTTCTGTAAATCTGTGTTCGGACACATGATGATCTGATTTATTTATGAATTAGACACAAAAACCAAAAATCCAAGGTAGGTATAAAATTTTAAAATTTGAGAGAGTAGAGTTTCCTGTGTAATGTTGGTAGATGTGATCAGCAGTAAAACTTGTTTTACAGTGTCACCGTACCGTCTTCTTCCTCTTATCCTGGTCGGGTCTCGGGGGCAGCAGCCTAAGCAGGAAGCCCAGACTTCCCTCTCCCCAGCCACTTCGTCCAGCTCTTCCCGGGGGATCCCGAGGCGTTCCCAGGCCAGCCGAGAGACATAGTCTCTCCAGCGTGTCCTGGGTCTCCAACCGGTGGGACGGGCCCTGAACACCTCACCAGGGAGGCGTCCGGGAGGCATCCTGACTAGATGCCCGAGCCTCCTCATCTGGCTCCTCTCAACGCGGAGGAGCAGCGGGTCTACTCCGAGCTCCTCCCGGATAACTGAGCTTCTCACCCTATCTCTAAGGGAGAGCCCAGCCAGCCTACAGAGGAAGCTCATTTCAGCCGCTTGTACCCGCCATCTTGTTCTTTGGGTCACGACCCAAAGCTCATGACCAGAGGTGAGGGTAGGAACCCAAAGCTCATGACCAGAGGTGAGGGTAGGAACCAAGACCGACTGGTAAATCCAGAGCTTTGCCTTTCGGCTCAGCTCTCTCTTCACCACGACGGATCTGTGCAGAGTCCGCGTTACTGCAGACGCCGCACCGATCCGCCTGTCGGTCTCACGCTCCATCCTTCCCTCACTGTGAACAAGACCCCGAGGTACTTGAACTCCTCCACTTGGGGCAGAATCTCATCCCCGACCCGGAGAGTGCACTCCACCCTTTTCTGGTTGAGGACCATGGACTCGGCAGCAGCAACTCCAGAGTGGAAAAGAGTCCAACCCCTCTTGAGAAGACTGGTTCCCTTGCTGTGCGTCGAGGTGAGGCCGACTATGTCTATGTGGTGACGTTCCACAGTGTCACATATTCTGTAAATATGAGTCCAGAAGATACAGGCCCTGACTTCTGTCTCAATGTGACTTTAAGAAGGTTAAAAAGCTCCTTGAGCAGGTTGCAGAGGACCTGGAGAAGGCTTTAGAGTTCTAGTCAAGTTCTAGTGGAGGATGTAGAAGTTCTAGTGGAGGATGTAGAAGTCCTAGTGAAGGATGTAGATGTTCTAGTGAAGGTTTTAGAAGTTCTAGTGAAGTCAAAGTCGCTGATGAGGTTTCAGAGGTTATGGATTAGTTCTCCAGGAGTCATTGAGAGGTTCCAGGTATCCTCGGAGTAAAGTGAGTGGCGTATGTGC
Organism: Scomber colias; assembly: GCA_021039105.1. Taxonomy (NCBI): domain Eukaryota; kingdom Metazoa; phylum Chordata; class Actinopteri; order Scombriformes; family Scombridae; genus Scomber; species Scomber colias. The sequence goes on from JAJDFG010001403.1 coordinate 26,665, forward strand.
TGTTGCTATGGTTACCATATAAAGCTTAGGCTCTGATGTAGATCAAAGGTTAAACTGAGGTGAACTTACATGTAAGAGCAGCACTGTGTATCAGCTCAGCCGTACTGCAACTCTCTCTCTCTTTGTCTCTCTCTCTTTTCTTTCTCTCTCTCTTTCTCTCTCTCTTTTCTCTCTCTCTCTCTCTCTCTCTCTCTCTCTCTCTCTCTCTCTCTTTGTTTTTCTCCCTCTCTCTGCCTCTCTCTCTCTCTTTTCTCTCTCTCTCTCTCTCTTCTTTTCTCTCTCTCCCTCTGTCTCTTGCTCTCTGTGTATGTCTCTCTCTCTCTTTTCTCTCTCTCTCTCTCTCTTTTATTTTTATTTTTTTCTCTCTCTTAGTCTCTCAGTCTCTCTCTCTCTGCCTCTCTCTTTTTTCTCTCTTTCTCTCTCTCTCTCTTTGTTTTTCTCCCTCTCTCTGCCTCTCCCTCTCTCTGCCTCTCTCTCTCTCTTTTCTCTCTCTCTCTCTCCCTCTGTCTCTTGCTCTCTGTGTATGTCTCTCTCTCTCTCTCTCTCTCTCTCTCTCTCTCTCTCTCTCTCTCTCTCTCTCTCTCTCTCTCTTTTATTTTTATTTTTTTCTCTCTCTTAGTCTCTCAGTCTCTCTCTCTCTGCCTCTCTCTTTCTTTCTCTTTCTCTCTCTGTCTCTCTCTCTTTTTTTCTCTCTGTCTTTTCTCTTTCTCTTTCTCTCTCTCTTTCTCTGTCTTTCTCTCGCTTCCTCTCTCTCCCTCTCCCTCTCTCTCTCCCTCTCTCTCTCTCTCTCCCTGTTATGATGAGTAACGGCCTCTGTGATTGGTTGTGTTGTTTCCCCTCTCTCTCTGCTGCAGCACTGCGCCAGCCTCATGATGGTGATATCAGTCAGAGCTGATTCATTACAGACCTGCAGCCAGCTGTGACTCCTCTGCTCTCATCCAGCTGCTCTATTTACACTTCACCATTATGAATTACAGACATGGAAAGAATATACATTTACATTTTGTTGAAAAGAAATATGTAGAATTTAAACATGTACATTAACAAGTAGCATAAATAAATAAATATGATGGTGAAGCTACAGTGACCAAACAAACTGCCTCACTTATTATTTTATTCTCGTATTTTATTCGCTTTTTTTCTTGTATTTTTATTTATTCTGGGAGTTGTTTGTTTCTCTCTCTCTCTCTCGGTCGTTCCCTCTTCAGAGTTCAGAGCTGGGACTTTGGGAAATGACCTGAATCACTCAGCAGAAACAAACAGTGAGGAGAGGAAGTCACAGCGCTTCACACAAAGTCCTCAGCAGCTCATTTCTGTTTTATTACGGCCACCTGCTGAGACTCTGCAGCGTCCAGGACAGAGTTAGCTTATCAATCAAAAAGCAAGACCCACAAATCAAGTAAGTTCAACAAGAAGCCGACCAACATGGACCGTGTTTCTGCTGAATGACTGACTGACTGAAGATAAGTGGTTAGTGTTTGGTCCAATAAATCCCAGTAGCTCAGTGATGGAGTTTCCTTCCATTGCCTGAGAGACTAGCTCCTGACTCAGAGGTCTTTAAAGATCCCGTGTCACTGATCACAGAGAGGAAGAGGTTCCCCGGGGGTTCTCTGTCCATCTGGCCACTGAATCATCTCCCAGTGTGATGATCTCAGCGTCCTAACGCTCCACCATCATGTGTGAAGAGCTCTGCTGTGCTTCATCCAGATGGAAGCTACACATTGGTGTTGGTGCATTGCTGTAGTTCAGTGAGTCTCAGACAAAAAACAAGTACTAAAACAAAACTCATTAGTGCAAAGTCCACATCGAAGAGCACATCAAGATTAACAAACACCAAGTAAGCAAATCACAACAAAGTCATGTGAAGGCTCTTTCCACATAGAGCAGGTCTAAACCGAACTGACTCCAACTCTATACTGACCTCAGAGTCTCCAGTCTGCAGTCTGGACTCTTCTTAAGATCCATCAGCTGCTTCACGTCTGAATCCTTCAGGTAGTTTAATCTCAGATTCAGCTCTCTCAGATGGGAGGGGTTGGACTTCAGAGCTGAGGCCAGATAGTCACAGCTGATCTTTGACAAACTGCAGCACATCAATCTGAATAAAGTTTTAAATGTGTTTTAGTGAGTAGTAAGGACATAGAGTGCAAATGAAAGATTAAAATGTAAAGTGGTTTAAAAGAGCTCAATCATAAGCACAGGAGAAGAGAAATGTTTTTAACCTGGATTTAAAAATGATTTCAGTTCTGCTGCTAGTTTGTTCCAGTTGTGTAAAAGCTGCTTCATCATGTTTAGTTTGAACTCTGGGCTCAACTATCTGACCTGAGTCAGTAGATCTCAGAGCTCTGGGCTCAACTATCTGACCTGAGTCGGTAGATCTCAGAGCTCTACTGGGTTTATATTCTGCTAACCAGTAGCAGGTAGACGAGGTTTACTGCTCAGGTCACCATGTGGAATCAGCTTTTCCTCCACTCAACGTTCATCTTCTATTACTTTAGTTTTTATTTTCATTCAGGTTTGAGTTTGATATGATGGAACTTAATTCATGTGTGAAACCTGCAGCATCACACACCTTCTGATCTGACGTGCTTCAACCCAGACAAAAGAAAAGTCATTATAACATTTAATTCATTTATTTAAAGGCACACTCTTCTGTTTGTTCCCTCCTCATCGTCAGACGAAGAGCAGTGGAGGAGAGGGAGCAGCTGTAGTGAGAACAAAGCACACACACACACACACACACACACACACACACACACACACACACACACACACACACACACACACACAGCCCTGAAATTCACACCAAATCCAGGTTTAGTGTGAACGCAGAGCTTCATCCTGTCCGCTGAGGCCTCAGTGTGTGTGTATGTGTGTGTGTGCGTGTGTGTGTGTATGTGTGTGCGTGTGTGTGTGTGTGTGTTCACATAAAGGCCTACTCATCTAACCTCACCACACACACACACACACACACACACACACACACACACCACTGCTCTGTAAATCCTATAATATACCTTCAAAGCAGAGTTGAATCAGATGTGAGGCTCAGAGCTCCAGCTGAGACTCACCTGCTCAGCTGACTGCAGATCACACGCATCACATGACAGACAGACAGACAACATGACCTTTGACCTGTGGGACTCACACGCATCAACACAAAAACTCTGTTCTGATATTTAATGGATGCATTTTCACATTTTTACCATTTTCACATTTTTACATTTTTACCATTTTTACATTTTCACATTTTTACCATTTTCACATTTTTACATTTTTCACATTTTTACATTTTTACCATTTTTACATTTTTACATTTTCACATTTTAACCATTTTCACATTTTTACATTTTTACCATTTTCACATTTTTACATTTTGCCATTTTCACATTTTTACATTTTTACATTTTTACATTTTCACATTTTTACCATTTTCACATTTTTACATTTTTACCATTTTTACATTTTTACCATTTTCACATTTTTACCATTTTTACATTTTTACCATTTTTACATTTTTACATTTTTACCATTTCTCACATTTTTACATTTTTACATTTTCACATTTTTACCATTTTTACATTTTTCACATTTTTACATTTTTACCATTTCTCACATTTTTACCATTTTCACATTTTTACCATTTTCACATTTTCATATTTTTACATTTTCACCATTTTCACATTTTTACCATTTTCACATTTTTACCATTTTCACATTTTTACATTTTTACCATTTTCACATTTTTACCATTTTCACAATTTTACATTTTCACATTTTTACCATTTTCACAATTTTACATTTTACATTTTCACATTTTCACCATTTTCACATTTTTACATTTTTACATTTTCATATTTTTACATTTTTACATTTTCACCATTTTCACATTTTTACCATTTTCACAATTTTACATTTTACATTTTCACATTTTTACCATTTTCACATTTTTACATTTTCATATTTTTACATTTTTACATTTTCACCATTTTCACATTTTTACATTTTCACAATTTTACATTTTCACATTTTTACCATTTTCATATTTTTACCATTTTCACATTTTTACATTTTCACATTTTCACATTTTTACATTTTCACATTTTTACATTTTCACCATTTTCACATTTTTACATTTTTTTTTTACCATTTTCACATTTTTACCTTTTCACCATTTTCGCATTTTTACATTTTCACATTTTTTTAATTTAATTTTTTATTTTTTTACCATGTTCACGCCTCGTACTTTAACAAACTCCTTCACATTTAATCTGACCCACTTCACATGTTCAGTATCACACCTAAAGACCTCAGAGATGAAGAGTTATTACAATCCTTTAGCCTTCGTTATACGAATATAAATATCTCCATAAAACAGAAACTCTTTATAACTCCAACATGCATTGTCCAGTCTGCTCCTAATCTCTCACATGATGATGAAGATGATGATAATGATGGTGGTGATGATGATGATGATGATGGTGATGATGATGATGAAGGTCCCACCCTGCTTGCAGCTTTAATTTTCCTTCGTTCATTGAGCTTTCAGATGAACGTTTAGGTCACCATGACATCTGAAGGGTTCAAACTAACAGTGATAGCTTATTGAGTTATTGATCAGCTGACTGTGTGTGTGTGTGTGTGTGTGTGTGTGTGTGTGGTGTGTGTGTGTGTGTGACGCTGGGACTGAGCTCTGCTGGAGTTCCCTGCTGTGCGGTCCTGACTGATTCTCTGCTGAGTGAAAGCGAAGCGACAGAGATCACAGACTCTCGTCTTCCCTCTCCGTCAGAGCGGAGACGTTACATAAGAGGATTTATGTGGAATCAGAGCGACATTCGCTTAAACACACTTAACTTCCCTCACCGAGGGAGCGAGAGGAGGAACAAGGAGGAGATGTGATGCAGGCTCAGAGATGAATGTGTGCAGTGACGGTTCAGAGAGCAGAGAATAAAGAGTCAGCGTTGGTTCCCTCCAGGCCTGAAGAACAGAAGCAGTCTTCTATAGATAGAGCTCTCGTATGAAGAGCCTGCAGCGTTCCTTCATATCAAGCATCAGTACAGTTACAGTCACACAAACCGGGAGGCACAAAAGATTTGTTTCCATGAAGCAGAGAAGGTAACGAGAGGAAGAAAACATCGCATTGGCTCTCTCTCTCTCTCTCTCTCTGTGTGTGCGGCTCGCTCGCCCCGTCAAAACACAAATGGTCCAACTGAAGGCGACTGTTGTTCAATGAAGCACGAAAACAAGATCAACACATGTGCGTGAAAGTCTGCAGCGCTGCACATTTCATCCTTTACTCATTCTGATTATATAACATGAGTCTGTGCAGCCAGCGCTTCTTCTTCTTCTTCTTCTGCTCCTTCTTCTCCTTCTTCTTCTCCTTCTTCTTCTTCTTCATCTTCTTCTTCATCTTCTACTGCTTCTGCTTCTTCATCTTCTCCTTCTCCTTCTCCTCCTTCTTCTTCATCTTCTACTGCTTCTCCTTCTTCTTCTTCTTCTTCTACTGCTTCTCCTTCTTCTTCTTCTTCTTCTTCCTTCAGTCTGGATGTTTGAGCGTCTCTGTGCAGAGTTTGAGGAAAGTTTCTCTGAGTTCAGTGAAAATGAAGGTAAAGTTTTTAAGAGGCGATCAGATCAATAATTAACCCTTTACGTGTTCACGGTCAAATCTAAAGACTCCGTTAACACGTTAACGCTGACAGCCCTAGATTATATAGATTCTGTGTCTTTTTTTATTAGTGATATTTTCTAAACGTTGGTCTGAGTTACACATCATGAGACAACAGAGATGCATTTGTATAAAAACAATGATTGGGAGGACGGAGCTCACCTGTTCTTTTCCTAAATCGTCGTCATGGTAACAGTTAAATCAGAGGTGATTGGCCGGCTGACAGACGTGTTCTCTGATTGGCTGAAGCTCTGCAGGTGTTTGAGTGTGCAGGTTGAGCTCGCTAACACTCATTTCATGCATCGGCCCCCTGCAGCAGAACAACCCCCCATCACCCAACACCCCCCCCCCCCTCCTCCCGTAATGAAAGCTGGAGAGGAACCAGAGTGATTTCTTCCTGCCACCCGGAGAGAAATGGTGATTTAGTGAGTGTGCAGAGAGAAAGATGAATACATTTAAAACGGAGTCAGAAGGAAACCAAACCAACAGCAGCAGATTAATGCTTCCTCTCAAACCGATTATTAACACATGAAACATGATCAGCATTCAGATCAGCTTCTGTCAGCTCATCAATCATCAGCTGATGTTTGACTGCAGAAGGAAACATAAAGAATAAAGTTCATGTTAGTTTATATTAACATTTACTGCATAGAAGTTCAGTTTGAGAAGAAAGATAGAAGCTTCATTGTCATTATGTATGGATTATATTTTATATATTATATATTATAATGAGATTAGAGGTGTCACTATGCAGCTATAATAACAATGTGGAGTATTACACATGAATAAAATACTATAAATAAAATAAGTACTAGTACTTTACTGTAGTACAGTTAGAGGTACTTGTACTTTACTGTAGTACAGTTAGGGGTACTAGTACTTTACTGTAGTACAGTTAGGGGTACTAGTACTTTACTGTAGTACAGTTAGAGGTACTAGTACTTTACTGTAGTACAGTTTGAGGTACTAGTACTATACTGTAGTACAGTTAGAGGTACTAGTACTATACTGTAGTACAGTTAGAGGTACTAGTACTATACTGTAGTACAGTTAGAGGTACTAGTACTTTACTGTAGTACAGTTAGGGGTACTAGTACTTTACTGTAGTACAGTTAGGGGTACTAGTACTTTACTGTAGTACAGTTTGAGGTACTAGTACTTTTTACATGTTTTAAATGAAGTCATTATTAGTATAAGTCCCCTTAAATACACTGTAGGTGATCCAATATTTAATATCTATCATTCTTTTGTGGTTACACCATTTGACATTTTCAGGAGCTCTCTCAAATCTCTCTCATTGATCTTTTTTTTAATATATTTATCAGAACACAGAGACTGGCGGATACTAATGCAGGCAGGCAGAATCAGTTCTCAAGTGAATTTATTCAGTCCAAGAGTTGGAAACCAGGAAGTCCAAAAACCACAGGGCAGAAGTACAAAATCACAAGGCAGAAACTCGGAATCCAAAAGGCAAAAACGGGTCGATAACACTAGGGATCTAAACTAGGGATAACGCGGGAACTCTTACAGAAAACTGACAAGACGATCTGGCACTGACACACAGGGGAGCACTGGTTATATACACACAGGAGGGAAGGGATAACGAGACACAGGTGAAACACATAAGGGCGGGGACAGGTAATCACACAGGGAGCAGGAAGTGAGCACAGAGACTAGGGTGTCAAAATAAAACAGGAAACAGACACATGACAGACCCTGACAGTATTGATTATATTGAACTGGGCGTAACCTCCATGATGTCTTGCTGCGGAGTTCAGTCTGAATTTATCTAGAAAACCAACAAAAATACTAAATGTATATTTTAACAAACCTGATGCTGCTTTTAAATCTAGTTTAACTGATTTATGGATTCATCATCTTACCAACATTTATTATCACTGAGCTGTAAAAACTAAACAACATCAGTCTGAGAAGGAAGTGAGTTATAAACCATAGAGAGGTAGAATATGACTGATGAACCTTCTCTTATTAAAAAGCTTGTAAAGAAACTGAAACTTCAGAGCTTCCAGCAGACGGTAAGAAAGCAGGTTGTTAGTGTTCCTGCAGCGGCAGCAACTGATTGGCTGAAGCCTCGAGCAGCGACTGTCACATGACCTGCAGATAAATCATCAGCTGATCTGAGACGCTTCACTTCCTGTGAGCTTTCACTGCTGCTAACATGAAGACGACCTGTAGGGTTAGGGTCAGAAAACAGTTTGACCTGCAGGTTTATAGTGTGTGTGTGTGTGTGTGTGTGTGTGTGTGTGTGTGTGTGTGTGTCTGAGTGTGTGTGTGTGTGTGTGGGAGTTGAATGAATTCCTGCAGACTAAACAGTTTCTCTGAAGGATTGCGACTCACACACACACACACACACACACACACACTCAGACACACACCCTCAGACACACACTGACTCCCTCTGAAGAGTGTGTGTGTTGTATTAGGCTCCATGTGTCTGAGTGTGTGTCTGTGTGTGTGTGTGTGTTTGTGTGTGTGTGAGTGTGTGTGTGTGTGAGTCAGCAGAGGAATGATGATGAACCTGTTGATGCCGTCGAGCTAACAGGAAGCACATCTGTCTCTACAGCTGTGGAGGTGATACTTCAGAGGGTGACGGGTCGTTAGCGTCACATCGTTAGCTCCACAGAAAACACATTAAAACATCACAAACACACCGGAAGCACAGCTGAGGGGAGGAGGAGGAAGCTAAGATCTGGAAGAAAGGTTCCACTTCAGATTAAAGTGACGATAAAATACAAATATTTTTATTGGAGCAATTTATCAAAAGACAAATATGTTACAATAGAGATGTTGCTTTGTTTCAATAATGACTTAAAATGAACTTTATTCTGCTGACATCATTATAATTCATGACAGGACCTGATACACAATCAATCACTAAATAAAGAACATCTTAAAGGAGCAGCGTGTAGGACTCATACCACTTTTCCACCGAGCTGGAGTTGGTGCTAATCCAAGCACCTCTTATGAACCTGTTGCTTTTCCACCGACAAGGAGCCAAGCGATTACGTCACTGTATAACGTAGCCAGCAGTACACCACTAGCACTTCCATGATTCACCAGTGAGAGGCAGCAACATGGCGCATGTCTAGCCTGCTGGAAACGAAGAAGAAGAAGAAGAAAAGAAGAAAAGAAGAAGAAGTAGAAGTAAAAGAAGACGACAGCTCTGACAAAAAAAATGATGAAAATAGTACTTTTAATCAACAAATCTTTAACCCTCTGTAAATGCCACGCTAGTCAGCTTATGAACGTTAGCCCAGCTAGCCAGCTAATAAACGTTAGCCCTGCTAGCTGGCTAATAAACGTTAGCCCCGCTAGCTGGCTAATAAATGTTAGCCCCGCTAGCCGGCTAATAAACGTTAGCCCCACTAGCCGGCTAATAAACTTTAGCCCCGCCCCCAGCCTGCTGACGTAATCGGTTCTTGCTTTAGACCAGCAAAGAGTTGGTGCTTGCTCTGGCTCCCGTTCTGAGGCTCCGCGCTGGAGCTTTGGTGGTGGAAAAGCAAAGAACCGGTGCTTAGTCAGGCTCTGGCTCCGAACCAGCTCCAGTTCCAGCTCGGTGGGAAAGGGGTATCAGTGACATCTAGTGGTGAGCTTTCAGATTGCAGATAAACAGCTTCTCCTTCTTCTAAAACATACTTATGAACATTATCTAACATTCCTGCAGACTGCACCTTTAAAATGACGGTAGTTATTTACTGTAACAGAAAACTCGTTGTCTTCTTCCCTCGCTCAGATATCACAGCTGATCTGATTTAACCCTTTACATACTGCTCATGTTCTGACTCATAATTAATCTCTGCACCAAATTCACATTCATATATTCCCCATCAGTCATTAATAAATAAGTTAATTAATCGTTAATGAAGCAGTGAGAGAGCAAACACGGCGTATTTTATTCATTTAAAGAGAAACAAACATTCATAATCACTGTTTTATGGTCCAGTAGAATAAAACATATTTGAATGGTTGTGGATTTTTAAATAAATGCAGGTTAAATTTGTACATTTACATTTATAAAACTGTATCAGCTGCACAGAAATAAAAAATGATGCATTTTATTTCCATTATCATGTATTTGTCAGACCTGGACGTAAATGAGGACTCAGATGCAGAGGTAGGACTGTTAAGGGTTAGGGTTATTGACTTTTATTGACTCCAACCTTCTTGACAGAGTGACAAAATAACAGGCTAGAAAAAACTGTACTCTATCACGGCAGGAAATCTAGAGAGAAAAAATAAACAGGGAGAAAATCTTCTAATAAAACAAAACCACTCCTAAACAAAGAGGGAAAAGGCCTAAAGAACTAAAGGACTAAAAACAACAGAAAATCACTCCACTAGGAGGAAAACGAAAAGTCACAACTAGGAACACAAAACACTGGAGGAACCAAACTCCGTTCACTAAAGAGAAAATAAAACAGGAAATTGGAGGCTCTACAAAACTCTAAAG
>JAJDFG010001404.1:0-36751 GCA_021039105.1 Scomber colias
GGCCCCTTGTAGCAAGTTTTGGGACAATCATCCACTTTTCCCATTTTTGACTTTTTCGACACTACCGGCCCTGTCGTTTTTTTTCAATTTTTGCCCGCTTTGGAAAATCCTTCACAATTTTCACACAATGCCTTCACGGTGCTTGATTTTACACATTTTTCATTCAGCCCGCCCCTCTGGCCCCTTGTAGCAAGTTTAGGGACAATCCCTCACCCTTCCCATTTTTGACTTTTTCGACACTACCGGCCCTGTCATTTTTTTCAATTTTTGCCCACTTTGGAAAATCCTTCACAATTTTCACACAATGCCTTCACGGTGCTTGATTTTACACATTTTTCATTCAGCCCGCCCCTCTGGCCCCTTGTAGCAAGTTTTGGGACAATCTCCCACTTTTCCCATTTTTGACTTTTTCGACACTACCGACCCTGTCGTTTTTTTTTCAATTTTTGCCTGCTTTGGAAAATCCTTCACAATTTTCACACAATGCCTTCACGGTGCTTGATTTTACACATTTTTCATTCAGCCCGCCCCTCTGGCCCCTTGTAGCAAGTTTAGGGACAATCCCTCACCCTTCCCATTTTTCACTTTTTCGACACTACCGGCCCTGTCGTTTTTTTCAATTTTTGCCCGCTTTGGAAAATCCTTCACAATTTTCACACAATGCCTTCACGGTGCTTGATTTTACACATTTTTTCATTCAGCCCGCCCCTCTGGCCCCTTGTAGCAAGTTTTGGGACAATCATCCATTTTTCCCATTTTTGACTTTTTCGACACTACCGGCCCTGTCGTTTTTTTCAATTTTTGCCCGCTTTGGAAAATCCTTCACAATTTTCACACAATGCCTTCACGGTGCTTGATTTTACACATTTTTCATTCAGCCCGCCCCTCTGGCCCCTTGTAGCAAGTTTTGGGACAATCTCCCACTTTTCCCATTTTTGACTTTTTCGACACTACCGACCCTGTCGTTTTTTTCAATTTTTGCCCGCTTTGGAAAATCCTTCACAATTTTCACACAATGCCTTCACGGTGCTTGATTTTACACATTTTTCATTCAGCCCGCCCCTCTGGCCCCTTGTAGCAAGTTTGGGGACAATTCCCCACACTTCCCTATTTTTGACTTTTTCGACACTACCGACCCTGTCGTTTTTTTCAATTTTTGCCCACTTTGGAAAATCCTTCACAATTTTCACACAATGCCTTCACGGTGCTTGATTTTACACATTTTTCATTCAGCCCGCCCCTCTGGCCCCTTGTAGCAAGTTTAGGGACAATCCCTCACCCTTCCCATTTTTCACTTTTTCGACACTACCGGCTCCTGTCGTTTTTTTTCAATTTTTGCCACGCTTTGGAAAATCCTTCACAATTTTCACACAATGCCTTCACGGTGCTTGATTTTACACATTTTTCATTCAGCCCGCCCCTCTGGCCACTTGTAGCAAGTTTAGGGACAATTCCTCACCCTTCCCATTTTTCACTTTTTCGACACTACCGGCCCTGTCGTTTTTTTTCAATTTTTGCCCGCTTTGGAAAATCCTTCACAATTTTCACACAATGCCTTCACGGTGCTTGATTTTACACATTTTTTCATTCAGCCCGCCCCTCTGGCCCCTTGTAGCAAGTTTTGGGACAATCATCCACTTTTCCCATTTTTTGACTTTTTCGACACTACCGGCCCTGTCGTTTTTTTCAATTTTTGCCCGCTTTGGAAAATCCTTCACAATTTTCACACAATGCCTTCACGGTGCTTGATTTTACACATTTTTCATTCAGCCCGCCCCTCTGGCCCCTTGTAGCAAGTTTAGGGACAATCCCTCACCCTTCCCATTTTTGACTTTTTCGACACTACCGGCCCTGTCATTTTTTTCAATTTTTGCCCACTTTGGAAAATCCTTCACAATTTTCACACAATGCCTTCATGGTGCTTGATTTTACACATTTTTCATTCAGCCCGCCCCTCTGGCCCCTTGTAGCAAGTTTTGGGACAATCTCCCACTTTTCCCATTTTTGACTTTTTCGACACTACCGACCCTGTCGTTTTTTTCAATTTTTGCCTGCTTTGGAAAATCCTTCACAATTTTCACACAATGCCTTCACGGTGCTTGATTTTACACATTTTTCATTCAGCCCGCCCCTCTGGCCCCTTGTAGCAAGTTTTGGGACAATCTCCCACTTTTCCCATTTTTGACTTTTTCGACACTACCGACCCTGTCGTTTTTTTCAATTTTTGCCCGCTTTGGAAAATCCTTCACAATTTTCACACAATGCCTTCACGGTGCTTGATTTTACACATTTTTCATTCAGCCCGCCCCCTCTGCCCCCTTGTAGCAAGTTTAGGGACAATCCCTCACCCTTCCCATTTTTGACTTTTTCGACACTACCGGCCCTGTCATTTTTTTTCAATTTTTGCCCACTTTGGAAAATCCTTCACAATTTTCACACAATGCCTTCACGGTGCTTGATTTTACACATTTTTCATTCAGCCCGCCCCTCTGGCCCCTTGTAGCAAGTTTGGGGACAATCCCCCACCCTTCCCTATTTTTGACTTTTTCGACACTACCGACCCTGTCATTTTTTTCAATTTTTGCCCACTTTGGAAAATCCTTCACAATTTTCACACAATGCCTTCACGGTGCTTGATTTTACACATTTTTCATTCAGCCCGCCCCTCTGGCCCCTTGTAGCAAGTTTTGGGACAATCTCCCACTTTTCCCATTTTTTGACTTTTTCGACACTACCGGCCCTGTCGTTTTTTTCAATTTTTGCCCCGCTTTGGAAAATCCTTCACAATTTTCACACAATGCCTTCACGGTGCTTGATTTTACACATTTTTCATTCAGCCCGCCCCTCTGGCCCCTTGTAGCAAGTTTTGGGACAATCTCCCACTTTTCCCTATTTTTGACTTTTTCGACACTACCGGCCCTGTCGTTTTTTTCAATTTTTGCCCGCTTTGGAAAATCCTTCACAATTTTCACACAATGCCTTCACGGTGCTTGATTTTACACATTTTTCATTCAGCCCGCCCTCTGGCCCCTTGTAGCAAGTTTAGGGACAATCCCTCACCCTTCCCATTTTTGACTTTTTCGACACTACCGGCACTGTCGTTTTTTTTCAATTTTTGCCCGCTTTGGAAAATCCTTCACAATTTTCACACAATGCCTTCACGGTGCTTGATTTTACACATTTTTCATTCAGCCCGCCCCTCTGGCCCCTTGTAGCAAGTTTGGGGACAATCCCCCCACCCTTCCCTATTTTTGACTTTTTCGACACTACCGACCCTGTCATTTTTTTTCAATTTTTGCCCACTTTGGAAAATCCTTCACAATTTTCACACAATGCCTTCACGGTGCTTGATTTTACACATTTTTCATTCAGCCCGCCCCTCTGGCCCCTTGTAGCAAGTTTTGGGACAATCTCCCACTTTTCCCATTTTTGACTTTTTCGACACTACCGACCCTGTCGTTTTTTTCAATTTTTTGCCTGCTTTGGAAAATCCTTCACAATTTTCACACAATGCCTTCACGGTGCTTGATTTTACACATTTTTCATTCAGCCCGCCCCTCTGGCCCCTTGTAGCAAGTTTTGGGACAATCTCCCACTTTTCCCTATTTTTGACTTTTTCGACACTACCGGCCCTGTCGTTTTTTTCAATTTTTGCCCGCTTTGGAAAATCCTTCACAATTTTCACACAATGCCTTCACGGTGCTTGATTTTACACATTTTTCATTCAGCCCGCCCCTCTGGCCCCTTGTAGCAAGTTTTGGGACAATCATCCACTTTTCCCATTTTTGACTTTTTCCGACACTACCGGCCCTGTCGTTTTTTTCAATTTTTTGCCCCGCTTTGGAAAATCCTTCACAATTTTCACACAATGCCTTCACGGTGCTTGATTTTACACATTTTTCATTCAGCCCGCCCCTCTGGCCCCTTGTAGCAAGTTTAGGGACAATCCCTCACCCTTCCCATTTTTGACTTTTTCGACACTACCGGCCCTGTCATTTTTTTTCAATTTTTGCCCACTTTGGAAAATCCTTCACAATTTTCACACAATGCCTTCACGGTGCTTGATTTTACACATTTTTCATTCAGCCTGCCCCTCTGGCCCCTTGTAGCAAGTTTTGGGACAATCTCCCACTTTTCCCATTTTTGACTTTTTCGACACTACCGACCCTGTCGTTTTTTTTTCAATTTTTGCCTGCTTTGGAAAATCCTTCACAATTTTCACACAATGCCTTCACGGTGCTTGATTTTACACATTTTTCATTCAGCCCGCCCCTCTGGCCCCTTGTAGCAAGTTTAGGGACAATCCCTCACCCTTCCCATTTTTGACTTTTTCGACACTACCGGCCCTGTCGTTTTTTTCAATTTTTGCCCGCTTTGGAAAATCCTTCACAATTTTCACACAATGCCTTCACGGTGCTTGATTTTACACATTTTTCATTCAGCCCGCCCCTCTGGCCCCTTGTAGCAAGTTTTGGGACAATCTCCCACTTTTCCCATTTTTTGACTTTTTCGACACTACCGACCCTGTCGTTTTTTTCAATTTTTGCCCGCTTTGGAAAATCCTTCACAATTTTCACACAATGCCTTCACGGTGCTTGATTTTACACATTTTTCATTCAGCCCGCCCCTCTGGCCCCTTGTAGCAAGTTTTGGGACAATCTCCCACTTTTCCCATTTTTGACTTTTTCGACACTACCGACCCTGTCGTTTTTTTCAATTTTTGCCCGCTTTGGAAAATCCTTCACAATTTTCACACAATGCCTTCACGGTGCTTGATTTTACACATTTTTCATTCAGCCCGCCCCTCTGGCCCCTTGTAGCAAGTTTAGGGACAATTCCTCACCCTTCCCATTTTTCACTTTTTCGACACTACCGGCCCTGTCGTTTTTTTCAATTTTTGCCCGCTTTGGAAAATCCTTCACAATTTTCACACAATGCCTTCACGGTGCTTGATTTTACCACATTTTTCATTCAGCCCGCCCCTCTGGCCCCTTGTAGCAAGTTTTGGGACAATCATCCACTTTTCCCATTTTTGACTTTTTCGACACTACCGGCCCTGTCGTTTTTTTTCAATTTTTGCCCGCTTTGGAAAATCTTTCACAATTTTCACACAATGCCTTCAACGGTGCTTGATTTTTACACATTTTTCATTCAGCCCGCCCCTCTGGCCCCTTGTAGCAAGTTTAGGGACAATCCCTCACCCTTCCCATTTTTGACTTTTTCGACACTACCGGCCCTGTCATTTTTTTCAATTTTTGCCCACTTTGGAAAATCCTTCACAATTTTCACACAATGCCTTCACGGTGCTTGATTTTACACATTTTTCATTCAGCCCGCCCCTCTGGCCCCCTTGTAGCAAGTTTTGGGACAATCATCCACTTTTTCCCATTTTTGACTTTTTCGACACTACCGGCCCTGTCGTTTTTTTCAATTTTTGCTCCGCTTTGGAAAATCCTTCACAATTTTCACACAATGCCTTCACGGTGCTTGATTTTACACATTTTTCATTCAGGCCCGCCCCTCTGGCCCCTTGTAGCAAGTTTAGGGACAATCCCTCACCCTTCCCATTTTTGACTTTTTCGACACTACCGGCCCTGTAATTTTTTTCAATTTTTGCCCACTTTGGAAAATCCTTCACAATTTTCACACAATGCCTTCACGGTGCTTGATTTTTACACATTTTTCATTCAGCCCGCCCCTCTGGCCCCTTGTAGCAAGTTTTGGGACAATCTCCCACTTTTCCCATTTTTGACTTTTTCGACACTACCGGCCCTGTCATTTTTTTCAATTTTTGCCCACTTTGGAAAATCCTTCACAATTTTCACACAATGCCTTCACGGTGCTTGATTTTACACATTTTTCATTCAGCCCGCCCCTCTGGCCCCTTGTAGCAAGTTTAGGGACAATTCCTCACCCTTCCCATTTTTCACTTTTTCGACACTACCGGCCCTGTCGTTTTTTTTCAATTTTTGCCCGCTTTGGAAGATCCTTCACAATTTTCACACAATGCCTTCACGGTGCTTGATTTTACACATTTTTCATTCAGCCCGCCCCTCTGGCCCCTTGTAGCAAGTTTTGGGACAATCATCCACTTTTCCCATTTTTGACTTTTTCGACACTACCGGCCCTGTCGTTTTTTTCAATTTTTGCCCGCTTTGGAAAATCCTTCACAATTTTCACACAATGCCTTCACGGTGCTTGATTTTACACATTTTTCATTCAGCCCGCCCCTCTGGCCCCTTGTAGCAAGTTTAGGGACAATCCCTCACCCTTCCCATTTTTTGACTTTTTCGACACTACCGGCACTGTCGTTTTTTTCAATTTTTGCCCCGCTTTGGAAAATCCTTCACAATTTTCACACAATGCCTTCACGGTGCTTGATTTTACACATTTTTCATTCAGCCCGCCCCTCTGGCCCCTTGTAGCAAGTTTGGGGGACAATCCCCCACCCTTCCCTATTTTTGACTTTTTCGACACTACCGACCCTGTCATTTTTTTCAATTTTTGCCCACTTTGGAAAATCCTTCACAATTTTTCACACAATGCCTTCACGGTGCTTGATTTTACACATTTTTCATTCAGCCCGCCCCTCTGGCCCCTTGTAGCAAGTTTTGGGACAATCTCCCACTTTTTCCCATTTTTGACTTTTTCGACACTACCGACCCTGTCGTTTTTTTCAATTTTTGCCTGCTTTGGAAAATCCTTCACAATTTTCACACAATGCCTTCACGGTGCTTGATTTTACACATTTTTCATTCAGCCCGCCCCTCTGGCCCCTTGTAGCAAGTTTTGGGACAATCTCCCACTTTTCCCTATTTTTGACTTTTTCGACACTACCGACCCTGTCGTTTTTTTCAATTTTTGCCTGCTTTGGAAAATCCTTCACAATTTTCACACAATGCCCTTCACGGTGCTTGATTTTACACATTTTTCATTCAGCCCGCCCCTCTGGCCCCTTGTAGCAAGTTTTGGGACAATCTCCCACTTTTCCCATTTTTGACTTTTTCGACACTACCGGCCCTGTCATTTTTTTCAATTTTTGCCCACTTTGGAAAATTCCTTCACAATTTTCACACAATGCCTTCACGGTGCTTGATTTTACACATTTTTCATTCAGCCCGCCCCTCTGGCCCCTTGTAGCAAGTTTAGGGACAATTCCTCACCCTTCCCATTTTTCACTTTTTCGACACTACCGGCCCTGTCGTTTTTTTCAATTTTTGCCCGCTTTGGAAGATCCTTCACAATTTTCACACAATGCCTTCACGGTGCTTGATTTTACACATTTTTCATTCAGCCCGCCCCTCTGGCCCCTTGTAGCAAGTTTTGGGACAATCATCCACTTTTCCCATTTTTGACTTTTTCGACACTACCGGCCCTGTCGTTTTTTTCAATTTTTGCCCGCTTTGGAAAATCCTTCACAATTTTCACACAATGCCTTCACGGTGCTTGATTTTACACATTTTTCATTCAGCCCGCCCCTCTGGCCCCTTGTAGCAAGTTTAGGGACAATCCCTCACCCTTCCCATTTTTGACTTTTTCGACACTACCGGCACTGTCCGTTTTTTTCAATTTTTGCCCGCTTTGGAAAATCCTTCACAATTTTCACACAATGCCTTCACGGTGCTTGATTTTACACATTTTTCATTCAGCCCGCCCCTCTGGCCCCTTGTAGCAAGTTTGGGGACAATCCCCCACCCTTCCCTATTTTTGACTTTTTCGACACTACCGACCCTGTCATTTTTTTCAATTTTTGCCCACTTTGGAAAATCCTTCACAATTTTCACACAATGCCTTCACGGTGCTTGATTTTACACATTTTTCATTCAGCCCGCCCCTCTGGCCCCTTGTAGCAAGTTTTGGGACAATCTCCCACTTTTCCCATTTTTGACTTTTTCGACACTACCGACCCTGTCGTTTTTTTCAATTTTTGCCCTGCTTTGGAAAATCCTTCACAATTTTCACACAATGCCTTCACGGTGCTTGATTTTACACATTTTTCATTCAGCCCGCCCCTCTGGCCCCTTGTAGCAAGTTTTGGGACAATCATCCACTTTTCCCATTTTTGACTTTTTCGACACTACCGGCCCTGTCGTTTTTTTCAATTTTTGCCCGCTTTGGAAAATCCTTCACAATTTTCACACAATGCCTTCACGGTGCTTGATTTTACACATTTTTCATTCAGCCCGCCCCTCTGGCCCCTTGTAGCAAGTTTAGGGACAATCCCTCACCCTTCCCATTTTTGACTTTTTCGACACTACCGGCCCTGTCATTTTTTTCAATTTTTGCCCACTTTGGAAAATCCTTCACAATTTTCACACAATGCCTTCACGGTGCTTGATTTTACACATTTTTCATTCAGCCCGCCCCTCTGGCCCCTTGTAGCAAGTTTTGGGACAATCTCCCACTTTTCCCATTTTTGACTTTTTCGACACTACCGACCCTGTCGTTTTTTTTTTCAATTTTTGCCTGCTTTGGAAAATCCTTCACAATTTTCACACAATGCCTTCACGGTGCTTGATTTTACACATTTTTCATTCAGCCCGCCCCTCTGGCCCCTTGTAGCAAGTTTAGGGACAATCCCTCACCCTTCCCATTTTTGACTTTTTCGACACTACCGGCCCTGTCGTTTTTTTCAATTTTTGCCCGCTTTGGAAAATCCTTCACAATTTTCACACAATGCCTTCACGGTGCTTGATTTTACACATTTTTCATTCAGCCCGCCCCTCTGGCCCCTTGTAGCAAGTTTTGGGACAATCTCCCACTTTTCCCATTTTTGACTTTTTCGACACTACCGACCCTGTCGTTTTTTTCAATTTTTTGCCCGCTTTGGAAAATCCTTCACAATTTTCACACAATGCCTTCACGGTGCTTGATTTTACACATTTTTCATTCAGCCCGCCCCTCTGGCCCCTTGTAGCAAGTTTTGGGACAATCTCCCACTTTTCCCATTTTTGACTTTTTCGACACTACCGACCCTGTCGTTTTTTTTCAATTTTTGCCCGCTTTGGAAAATCCTTCACAATTTTCACACAATGCCTTCACGGTGCTTGATTTTACACATTTTTCATTCAGCCCGCCCCTCTGGCCCCTTGTAGCAAGTTTAGGGACAATTCCTCACCCTTCCCATTTTTCACTTTTTCGACACTACCGGCCCTGTCGTTTTTTTCAATTTTTGCCCGCTTTGGAAAATCCTTCACAATTTTCACACAATGCCTTCACGGTGCTTGATTTTACACATTTTTCATTCAGCCCGCCCCTCTGGCCCCTTGTAGCAAGTTTTGGGACAATCATCCACTTTTCCCATTTTTGACTTTTTCGGACACTACCGGCCCTGTCGTTTTTTTCAATTTTTGCCCGCTTTGGAAAATCCTTCACAATTTTCACACAATGCCTTCACGGTGCTTGATTTTACACATTTTTCATTCAGCCCGCCCCTCTGGCCCCTTGTAGCAAGTTTAGGGACAATCCCTCACCCTTCCCATTTTTGACTTTTTCGACACTACCGGCCCTGTCATTTTTTTCAATTTTTGCCCACTTTGGAAAATCCTTCACAATTTTCACACAATGCCTTCACGGTGCTTGATTTTACACATTTTTCATTCAGCCCGCCCCTCTGGCCCCTTGTAGCAAGTTTTGGGACAATCTCCCACTTTTCCCTATTTTTGACTTTTTCGACACTACCGGCCCTGTCGTTTTTTTCAATTTTTGCCCGCTTTGGAAAATCCTTCACAATTTTCACACAATGCCTTCACGGTGCTTGATTTTACACATTTTTTCATTCAGCCCGCCCCTCTGGCCCCTTGTAGCAAGTTTTGGGACAATCATCCACTTTTCCCATTTTTGACTTTTTCGACACTACCGGCCCTGTCGTTTTTTTCAATTTTTGCCCGCTTTGGAAAATCCTTCACAATTTTCACACAATGCCTTCACGGTGCTTGATTTTACACATTTTTCATTCAGCCCGCCCCTCTGGCCCCTTGTAGCAAGTTTAGGGACAATCCCTCACCCTTCCCATTTTTGACTTTTTCGACACTACCGGCCCTGTCATTTTTTTCAATTTTTGCCCACTTTGGAAAATCCTTCACAATTTTCACACAATGCCTTCACGGTGCTTGATTTTACACATTTTTCATTCAGCCCGCCCCTCTGGCCCCTTGTAGCAAGTTTTGGGACAATCTCCCACTTTTCCCATTTTTGACTTTTTCGACACTACCGACCCTGTCGTTTTTTTTTTCAATTTTTGCCTGCTTTGGAAAATCCTTCACAATTTTCACACAATGCCTTCACGGTGCTTGATTTTACACATTTTTCATTCAGCCCGCCCCTCTGGCCCCTTGTAGCAAGTTTAGGGACAATCCCTCACCCTTCCCATTTTTGACTTTTTCGACACTACCGGCCCTGTCGTTTTTTTTCAATTTTTGCCCGCTTTGGAAAATCCTTCACAATTTTCACACAATGCCTTCACGGTGCTTGATTTTACACATTTTTCATTCAGCCCGCCCCTCTGGCCCCTTGTAGCAAGTTTTGGGACAATCTCCCACTTTTCCCATTTTTGACTTTTTCGACACTACCGACCCTGTCGTTTTTTTCAATTTTTGCCCGCTTTGGAAAATCCTTCACAATTTTCACACAATGCCTTCACGGTGCTTGATTTTACACATTTTTCATTCAGCCCGCCCCTCTGGCCCCCTTGTAGCAAGTTTTGGGACAATCTCCCACTTTTCCCATTTTTGACTTTTTCGACACTACCGACCCTGTCGTTTTTTTCAATTTTTGCCCGCTTTGGAAAATCCTTCACAATTTTCACACAATGCCTTCACGGTGCTTGATTTTACACATTTTTCATTCAGCCCGCCCCTCTGGCCCCTTGTAGCAAGTTTAGGGACAATTCCTCACCCTTCCCATTTTTCACTTTTTCGACACTACCGGCCCTGTCGTTTTTTTCAATTTTTGCTCCGCTTTGGAAAATCCTTCACAATTTTCACACAATGCCTTCACGGTGCTTGATTTTACACATTTTTCATTCAGCCCGCCCCTCTGGCCCCTTGTAGCAAGTTTTGGGACAATCATCCACTTTTCCCATTTTTGACTTTTTCGACACTACCGGCCCTGTCGTTTTTTTCAATTTTTGCCCGCTTTGGAAAATCCTTCACAATTTTCACACAATGCCTTCACGGTGCTTGATTTTACACATTTTTCATTCAGCCCGCCCCTCTGGCCCCTTGTAGCAAGTTTTGGGACAATCTCCCACTTTTCCCATTTTTGACTTTTTCGACACTACCGACCCTGTCGTTTTTTTTTCAATTTTTGCCTGCTTTGGAAAATCCTTCACAATTTTCACACAATGCCTTCACGGTGCTTGATTTTACACATTTTTCATTCAGCCCGCCCCTCTGGCCCCTTTGTAGCAAGTTTAGGGACAATCCCTCACCCTTCCCATTTTTGACTTTTTCGACACTACCGGCCCTGTCGTTTTTTTCAATTTTTGCCCGCTTTGGAAAATCCTTCACAATTTTCACACAATGCCTTCACGGTGCTTGATTTTACACATTTTTCATTCAGCCCGCCCCTCTGGCCCCTTGTAGCAAGTTTTGGGACAATCTCCCACTTTTCCCATTTTTGACTTTTTCGACACTACCGACCCTGTCGTTTTTTTCAATTTTTGCCCGCTTTGGAAAATCCTTCACAATTTTCACACAATGCCTTCACGGTGCTTGATTTTACACATTTTTCATTCAGCCCGCCCCTCTGGCCCCTTGTAGCAAGTTTTGGGACAATCTCCCACTTTTCCCATTTTTGACTTTTTCGACACTACCGACCCTGTCGTTTTTTTTCAATTTTTGCCCCGCTTTGGAAAATCCTTCACAATTTTCACACAATGCCTTCACGGTGCTTGATTTTACACATTTTTCATTCAGCCCGCCCCTCTGGCCCCTTGTAGCAAGTTTAGGGACAATTCCTCACCCTTCCCATTTTTCACTTTTTCGACACTACCGGCCCTGTCGTTTTTTTTCAATTTTTGCCCGCTTTGGAAAATCCTTCACAATTTTCACACAATGCCTTCACGGTGCTTGATTTTACACATTTTTCATTCAGCCCGCCCCTCTGGCCCCTTGTAGCAAGTTTTGGGACAATCATCCACTTTTCCCATTTTTGACTTTTTCGACACTACCGGCCCTGTCGTTTTTTTTCAATTTTTGCCCGCTTTGGAAAATCCTTCACAATTTTCACACAATGCCTTCACGGTGCTTGATTTTACACATTTTTCATTCAGCCCGCCCCTCTGGCCCCTTGTAGCAAGTTTTGGGACAATCTCCCACTTTTCCCATTTTTGACTTTTTCGACACTACCGACCCTGTCGTTTTTTTCAATTTTTGCCTGCTTTGGAAAATCCTTCACAATTTTCACACAATGCCTTCACGGTGCTTGATTTTACACATTTTTCATTCAGCCCGCCCCTCTGGCCCCTTGTAGCAAGTTTAGGGACAATCCCTCACCCTTCCCATTTTTCACTTTTTCGACACTACCGGCCCTGTCGTTTTTTTCAATTTTTGCCCGCTTTGGAAAATCCTTCACAATTTTCACACAATGCTTTCACGGTGCTTGATTTTACACATTTTTCATTCAGCCCGCCCCTCTGGCCCCTTGTAGCAAGTTTTGGGACAATCATCCACTTTTCCCATTTTTGACTTTTTCGACACTACCGGCCCTGTCGTTTTTTCAATTTTTGCCCGCTTTGGAAAATCCTTCACAATTTTCACACAATGCCTTCACGGTGCTTGATTTTACACATTTTTCATTCAGCCCGCCCCTCTGGCCCCTTGTAGCAAGTTTTGGGACAATCATCCACTTTTCCCATTTTTGACTTTTTCGACACTACCGGCCCTGTCGTTTTTTTCAATTTTTGCCCGCTTTGGAAAATCCTTCACAATTTTCACACAATGCCTTCACGGTGCTTGATTTTACACATTTTTTCATTCAGCCCGCCCCTCTGGCCCCTTGTAGCAAGTTTAGGGACAATCCCTCACCCTTCCCATTTTTGACTTTTTCGACACTACCGGCCCTGTCATTTTTTTCAATTTTTGCCCACTTTGGAAAATCCTTCACAATTTTCACACAATGCCTTCACGGTGCTTGATTTTACACATTTTTCATTCAGCCCGCCCCTCTGGCCCCTTGTAGCAAGTTTTGGGACAATCTCCCACTTTTCCCATTTTTGACTTTTTCGACACTACCGGCCCTGTCATTTTTTTCAATTTTTGCCCACTTTGGAAAATCCTTCACAATTTTCACACAATGCCTTCACGGTGCTTGATTTTACACATTTTTCATTCAGCCCGCCCCTCTGGCCCCTTGTAGCAAGTTTAGGGACAATTCCTCACCCTTCCCATTTTTCACTTTTTCGACACTACCGGCCCTGTCGTTTTTTTCAATTTTTGCCCGCTTTGGAAGATCCTTCACAATTTTCACACAATGCCTTCACGGTGCTTGATTTTACACATTTTTCATTCAGCCCGCCCCTCTGGCCCCTTGTAGCAAGTTTTGGGACAATCATCCACTTTTCCCATTTTTGACTTTTTCGACACTACCGGCCCTGTCGTTTTTTTCAATTTTTGCCCGCTTTGGAAAATCCTTCACAATTTTCACACAATGCCTTCACGGTGCTTGATTTTACACATTTTTCATTCAGCCCGCCCCTCTGGCCCCTTGTAGCAAGTTTAGGGACAATCCCTCACCCTTCCCATTTTTGACTTTTTCGACACTACCGGCCCAATCATTTTTTTCAATTTTTGCCCACTTTGGAAAATCCTTCACAATTTTCACACAATGCCTTCACGGTGCTTGATTTTACACATTTTTCATTCAGCCCGCCCCTCTGGCCCCTTGTAGCAAGTTTTGGGACAATCTCCCACTTTTCCCATTTTTGACTTTTTCGACACTACCGACCCTGTCGTTTTTTTCAATTTTTTGCCTGCTTTGGAAAATCCTTCACAATTTTCACACAATGCCTTCACGGTGCTTGATTTTACACATTTTTCATTCAGCCCGCCCCTCTGGCCCCTTGTAGCAACTTTAGGGAAAATCCCTCACCCCTTCCCATTTTTCACTTTTTCGACACTACCGGCCCTGTCGTTTTTTTCAATTTTTGCCCGCTTTGGAAAATCCTTCACAATTTTCACACAATGCCTTCACGGTGCTTGATTTTACACATTTTTCATTCAGCCCGCCCCTCTGGCCCCTTGTAGCAAGTTTTGGGACAATCATCCACTTTTCCCATTTTTGACTTTTTCGACACTACCGGCCCTGTCGTTTTTTTTCAATTTTTGCCCACTTTGGAAAATCCTTCACAATTTTCACACAATGCCTTCACGGTGCTTGATTTTACACATTTTTCATTCAGCCCGCCCCTCTGACCCCTTGTAGCAAGTTTGGGGACAATCCCCCACCCTTCCCTATTTTTGACTTTTTCGACACTACCGACCCTGTCATTTTTTTCAATTTTTGCCCGCTTTGGAAAATCCTTCACAATTTTCACACAATGCCTTCACGGTGCTTGATTTTACACATTTTTCATTCAGCCCGCCCCTCTGGCCCCTTGTAGCAAGTTTTGGGACAATCTCCCACTTTTCCCATTTTTGACTTTTTCGACACTACCGGCCCTGTCGTTTTTTTCAATTTTTTGCCCGCTTTGGAAAATCCTTCACAATTTTCACACAATGCCTTCACGGTGCTTGATTTTACACATTTTTCATTCAGCCCGCCCCTCTGGCCCCTTGTAGCAAGTTTGGGGACAATCCCCCACCCTTCCCTATTTTTGATTTTTTCGACACTACCGACCCTGTCATTTTTTTCAATTTTTGCCCACTTTTGAAAATCCTTCACAATTTTCACACAATGCCTTCACGGTGCTTCATTTTACACATTTTTCATTCAGCCCGCCCCTCTGGCCCCTTGTAGCAAGTTTTGGGACAATCTCCCACTTTTCCCATTTTTGACTTTTTCGACACTACCGGCCCTGTCGTTTTTTTCAATTTTTGCCCGCTTTGGAAAATCCTTCACAATTTTCACACAATGCCTTCACGGTGCTTGATTTTACACATTTTTCATTCAGCCCGCCCCTCTGGCCCCTTGTAGCAAGTTTGGGGACAATCCCCCACCCTTCCCTATTTTTGATTTTTTCGACACTACCGACCCTGTCATTTTTTTCAATTTTTGCCCTTTGGAAAATCCTTCACAATTTTCACACAATGCCTTCACAGTGCTTGATTTTACACATTTTTCATTCAGCCCGCCCCTCTGGCCCCTTGTAGCAAGTTTTGGGGACAATCATCCACTTTTCCCATTTTTGACTTTTTCGACACTACCGGCCCTGTCGTTTTTTTTCAATTTTTGCCCGCTTTGGAAAATCCTTCACAATTTTCACACAATGCCTTCACGGTGCTTGATTTTACACATTTTTCATTCAGCCCGCCCCTCTGGCCCCTTGTAGCAAGTTTTGGGACAATCATCCACTTTTCCCATTTTTGACTTTTTCGACACTACCGGCCCTGTCGTTTTTTTCAATTTTTGCCCGCTTTGGAAAATCCTTCACAATTTTCACACAATGCCTTCACGGTGCTTGATTTTACACATTTTTCATTCAGCCCGCCCCTCTGGCCCCTTGTAGCAAGTTTAGGGAAAATCCCTCACCCTTCCCATTTTTCACTTTTTCGACACTACCGGCCCTGTCGTTTTTTTCAATTTTTGCCTGCTTTGGAAAATCCTTCACAATTTTCACACAATGCCTTCACGGTGCTTGATTTTACACATTTTTCATTCAGCCCGCCCCTCTGGCCCCTTGTAGCAAGTTTTGGGACAATCATCCACTTTTCCCATTTTTGACTTTTTCGACACTACCGGCCCTGTCGTTTTTTTCAATTTTTGCCCGCTTTGGAAAATCCTTCACAATTTTCACACAATGCCTTCACGGTGCTTGATTTTACACATTTTTCATTCAGCCCGCCCCTCTGACCCCTTGTAGCAAGTTTGGGGACAATCCCCCACCCTTCCCTATTTTTGACTTTTTCGACACTACCGACCCTGTCATTTTTTTCAATTTTTGCCCGCTTTGGAAAATCCTTCACAATTTTCACACAATGCCTTCACGGTGCTTGATTTTACACATTTTTCATTCAGCCCGCCCCTCTGGCCCCTTGTAGCAAGTTTTGGGACAATCATCCACTTTTCCCATTTTTGACTTTTTCGACACTACCGGCCCTGTCGTTTTTTTCAATTTTTGCCCGCTTTGGAAAATCCTTCACAATTTTCACACAATGCCTTCACGGTGCTTGATTTTACACATTTTTCATTCAGCCCGCCCCTCTGACCCCTTGTAGCAAGTTTGGGGACAATCCCCCACCCTTCCCTATTTTTGACTTTTTCGACACTACCGACCCTGTCATTTTTTTCAATTTTTGCCCGCTTTGGAAAATCCTTCACAATTTTCACACAATGCCTTCACGGTGCTTGATTTTACACATTTTTCATTCAGCCCGCCCCTCTGGCCCCTTGTAGCAAGTTTTGGGACAATCTCCCACTTTTCCCATTTTTGACTTTTTCGACACTACCGGCCCTGTCGTTTTTTTCAATTTTTGCCCGCTTTGGAAAATCCTTCACAATTTTCACACAATGCCTTCACGGTGCTTGATTTTACACATTTTTCATTCAGCCCGCCCCTCTGGCCCCTTGTAGCAAGTTTGGGGACAATCCCCCACCCTTCCCTATTTTTGATTTTTTCGACACTACCGACCCTGTCATTTTTTTCAATTTTTGCCCACTTTGGAAAATCCTTCACAATTTTCACACAATGCCTTCACAGTGCTTGATTTTACACATTTTTCATTCAGCCCGCCCCTCTGGCCCCTTGTAGCAAGTTTTGGGACAATCATCCACTTTTCCCATTTTTGACTTTTTCGACACTACCGGCCCTGTCGTTTTTTTCAATTTTTGCCCGCTTTGGAAAATCCTTCACAATTTTCACACAATGCCTTCACGGTGCTTGATTTTACACATTTTTCATTCAGCCCGCCCCTCTGGGCCCCTTGTAGCAAGTTTTGGGACAATCTCCCACTTTTCCCATTTTTGACTTTTTCGACACTACCGACCCTGTCGTTTTTTTCAATTTTTGCCCGCTTTGGAAAATCCTTCACAATTTTCACACAATGCCTTCACGGTGCTTGATTTTACACATTTTTCATTCAGCCCGCCCCTCTGGCCCCTTGTAGCAAGTTTTGGGACAATCTCCCACTTTTCCCATTTTTGACTTTTTCGACACTACCGGCCCTGTCGTTTTTTTCAATTTTTGCCCGCTTTGGAAAATCCTTCACAATTTTCACACAATGCCTTCACGGTGCTTGATTTTACACATTTTTCATTCAGCCCGCCCCTCTGGCCCCTTGTAGCAAGTTTAGGGAAAATCCCTCACCCTTCCCATTTTTCACTTTTTCGACACTACCGGCCCTGTCGTTTTTTTCAATTTTTGCCTGCTTTGGAAAATCCTTCACAATTTTCACACAATGCCTTCACGGTGCTTGATTTTACACATTTTTCATTCAGCCCGCCCCTCTGGCCCCTTGTAGCAAGTTTAGGGACAATTCCTCACCCTTCCCATTTTTCACTTTTTCGACACTACCGGCCCTGTCGTTTTTTTCAATTTTTGCCCGCTTTGGAAAATCCTTCACAATTTTCACACAATGCCTTCACGGTGCTTGATTTTACACATTTTTCATTCAGCCCGCCCCTCTGGCCCCTTGTAGCAAGTTTTGGGACAATCATCCACTTTTCCCATTTTTGACTTTTTCGACACTACCGGCCCTGTCGTTTTTTTCAATTTTTGCCCGCTTTGGAAAATCCTTCACAATTTTCACACAATGCCTTCACGGTGCTTGATTTTACACATTTTTCATTCAGCCCGCCCCTCTGGCCCCTTGTAGCAAGTTTTGGGACAATCTCCCACTTTTCCCATTTTTGACTTTTTCGACACTACCGACCCTGTCGTTTTTTTTCAATTTTTGCCTGCTTTGGAAAATCCTTCACAATTTTCACACAATGCCTTCACGGTGCTTGATTTTACACATTTTTCATTCAGCCCGCCCCTCTGGCCCCTTGTAGCAAGTTTAGGGACAATCCCTCACCCTTCCCATTTTTCACTTTTTCGACACTACCGGCCCTGTCGTTTTTTTCAATTTTTGCCCGCTTTGGAAAATCCTTCACAATTTTCACACAATGCTTTCACGGTGCTTGATTTTACACATTTTTCATTCAGCCCGCCCCTCTGGCCCCTTGTAGCAAGTTTTGGGACAATCATCCACTTTTCCCATTTTTGACTTTTTCGACACTACCGGCCCTGTCGTTTTTTTTCAATTTTTGCCCGCTTTGGAAAATCCTTCACAATTTTCACACAATGCCTTCACGGTGCTTGATTTTACACATTTTTCATTCAGCCCGCCCCTCTGGCCCCTTGTAGCAAGTTTTGGGACAATCATCCACTTTTCCCATTTTTGACTTTTTCGACACTACCGGCCCTGTCGTTTTTTTCAATTTTTGCCCGCTTTGGAAAATCCTTCACAATTTTCACACAATGCCTTCACGGTGCTTGATTTTACACATTTTTCATTCAGCCCGCCCCTCTGGCCCCTTGTAGCAAGTTTAGGGACAATCCCTCACCCTTCCCATTTTTGACTTTTTCGACACTACCGGCCCTGTCATTTTTTTCAATTTTTGCCCACTTTGGAAAATCCTTCACAATTTTCACACAATGCCTTCACGGTGCTTGATTTTACACATTTTTCATTCAGCCCGCCCCTCTGGCCCCTTGTAGCAAGTTTTGGGACAATCTCCCACTTTTCCCATTTTTGACTTTTTCGACACTACCGGCCCTGTCATTTTTTTTCAATTTTTGCCCACTTTGGAAAATCCTTCACAATTTTCACACAATGCCTTCACGGTGCTTGATTTTACACATTTTTCATTCAGCCCGCCCCTCTGGCCCCTTGTAGCAAGTTTAGGGACAATTCCTCACCCTTCCCATTTTTCACTTTTTCGACACTACCGGCCCTGTCGTTTTTTTCAATTTTTGCCCGCTTTGGAAGATCCTTCACAATTTTTCACACAATGCCTTCACGGTGCTTGATTTTACACATTTTTCATTCAGCCCGCCCCTCTGGCCCCTTGTAGCAAGTTTTGGGACAATCATCCACTTTTCCCATTTTTGACTTTTTCGACACTACCGGCCCTGTCGTTTTTTTCAATTTTTGCCCGCTTTGGAAAATCCTTCACAATTTTCACACAATGCCTTCACGGTGCTTGATTTTACACATTTTTCATTCAGCCCGCCCCTCTGGCCCCTTGTAGCAAGTTTAGGGACAATCCCTCACCCTTCCCATTTTTGACTTTTTCGACACTACCGGCCCAATCATTTTTTTCAATTTTTGCCCACTTTGGAAAATCCTTCACAATTTTCACACAATGCCTTCACGGTGCTTGATTTTACACATTTTTCATTCAGCCCGCCCCTCTGGCCCCTTGTAGCAAGTTTTGGGACAATCTCCCACTTTTCCCATTTTTGACTTTTTCGACACTACCGACCCTGTCGTTTTTTTCAATTTTTGCCTGCTTTGGAAAATCCTTCACAATTTTCACACAATGCCTTCACGGTGCTTGATTTTACACATTTTTCATTCAGCCCGCCCCTCTGGCCCCTTGTAGCAACTTTAGGGAAAATCCCTCACCCTTCCCATTTTTCACTTTTTCGACACTACCGGCCCTGTCGTTTTTTTCAATTTTTGCCCGCTTTGGAAAATCCTTCACAATTTTCACACAATGCCTTCACGGTGCTTGATTTTACACATTTTTCATTCAGCCCGCCCCTCTGGCCCCTTGTAGCAAGTTTTGGGACAATCATCCACTTTTCCCATTTTTGACTTTTTCGACACTACCGGCCCTGTCGTTTTTTTCAATTTTTGCCCACTTTGGAAAATCCTTCACAATTTTCACACAATGCCTTCACGGTGCTTGATTTTACACATTTTTCATTCAGCCCGCCCCTCTGACCCCTTGTAGCAAGTTTGGGGACAATCCCCCACCCTTCCCTATTTTTGACTTTTTCGACACTACCGACCCTGTCATTTTTTTCAATTTTTTGCCCGCTTTGGAAAATCCTTCACAATTTTCACACAATGCCTTCACGGTGCTTGATTTTACACATTTTTCATTCAGCCCGCCCCTCTGGCCCCTTGTAGCAAGTTTTGGGACAATCTCCCACTTTTCCCATTTTTGACTTTTTCGACACTACCGGCCCTGTCGTTTTTTTCAATTTTTGCCCGCTTTGGAAAATCCTTCACAATTTTCACACAATGCCTTCACGGTGCTTGATTTTACACATTTTTCATTCAGCCCGCCCCTCTGGCCCCTTGTAGCAAGTTTGGGGACAATCCCCCACCCTTCCCTATTTTTGATTTTTTCGACACTACCGACCCTGTCATTTTTTTCAATTTTTGCCCACTTTTGAAAATCCTTCACAATTTTCACACAATGCCTTCACGGTGCTTCATTTTACACATTTTTCATTCAGCCCGCCCCTCTGGCCCCTTGTAGCAAGTTTAGGGACAATTCCTCACCCTTCCCATTTTTCACTTTTTCGACACTACCGGCCCTGTCGTTTTTTTCAATTTTTGCCCGCTTTGGAAAATCCTTCACAATTTTCACACAATGCCTTCACGGTGCTTGATTTTACACATTTTTCATTCAGCCCGCCCCTCTGGCCCCTTGTAGCAAGTTTAGGGACAATCCCTCACCCTTCCCATTTTTGACTTTTTCGACACTACCGGCCGTGTCATTTTTTTCAATTTTTGCCCACTTTGGAAAATCCTTCACAATTTTCACACAATGCCTTCACGGTGCTTGATTTTACACATTTTTCATTCAGCCCGCCCCTCTGGCCCCTTGTAGCAAGTTTTGGGACAATCTCCCACTTTTCCCATTTTTGACTTTTTCGACACTACCGACCCTGTCGTTTTTTTTCAATTTTTGCCCGCTTTGGAAAATCCTTCACAATTTTCACACAATGCCTTCACGGTGCTTGATTTTACACATTTTTCATTCAGCCCGCCCCTCTGGCCCCTTGTAGCAAGTTTAGGGACAATTCCTCACCCTTCCCATTTTTGACTTTTTCGACACTACCGGCCCTGTCGTTTTTTTCAATTTTTGCCCGCTTTGGAAGATCCTTCACAATTTTCACACAATGCCTTCACGGTGCTTGATTTTACACATTTTTCATTCAGCCCGCCCCTCTGGCCCCTTGTAGCAAGTTTTGGGGACAATCATCCACTTTTCCCATTTTTGACTTTTTCGACACTACCGGCCCTGTCGTTTTTTTCAATTTTTGCCCGCTTTGGAAAATCCTTCACAATTTTCACACAATGCCTTCACGGTGCTTGATTTTACACATTTTTCATTCAGCCCGCCCCTCTGGCCCCTTGTAGCAAGTTTAGGGACAATCCCTCACCCTTCCCATTTTTGACTTTTTCGACACTACCGGCCCTGTCGTTTTTTTAAATTTTTGCCCACTTTGGAAAATCCTTCACAATTTTCACACAATGCCTTCACGGTGCTTGATTTTACACATTTTTCATTCAGCCCGCCCCTCTGGCCCCTTGTAGCAAGTTTAGGGAAAATCCCTCACCCTTCCCATTTTTCACTTTTTCGACACTACCGGCCCTGTCGTTTTTTTCAATTTTTGCCTGCTTTGGAAAATCCTTCACAATTTTCACACAATGCCTTCACGGTGCTTGATTTTACACATTTTTCATTCAGCCCGCCCCTCTGGCCCCTTGTAGCAAGTTTTGGGACAATCATCCACTTTTCCCATTTTTGACTTTTTCGACACTACCGGCCCTGTCGTTTTTTTCAATTTTTGCCCGCTTTGGAAAATCCTTCACAATTTTCACACAATGCCTTCACGGTGCTTGATTTTACACATTTTTCATTCAGCCCGCCCCTCTGACCCCTTGTAGCAAGTTTGGGGACAATCCCCCACCCTTCCCTATTTTTGACTTTTTCGACACTACCGACCCTGTCATTTTTTTCAATTTTTGCCCGCTTTGGAAAATCCTTCACAATTTTCACACAATGCCTTCACGGTGCTTGATTTTACACATTTTTCATTCAGCCCGCCCCTCTGGCCCCTTGTAGCAAGTTTTGGGACAATCTCCCACTTTTCCCATTTTTGACTTTTTCGACACTACCGGCCCTGTCGTTTTTTTCAATTTTTGCCCGCTTTGGAAAATCCTTCACAATTTTCACACAATGCCTTCACGGTGCTTGATTTTACACATTTTTCATTCAGCCCGCCCCTCTGGCCCCTTGTAGCAAGTTTGGGGACAATCCCCCACCCTTCCCTATTTTTGATTTTTTCGACACTACCGACCCTGTCATTTTTTTCAATTTTTGCCCACTTTGGAAAATCCTTCACAATTTTCACACAATGCCTTCACAGTGCTTGATTTTACACATTTTTCATTCAGCCCGCCCCTCTGGCCCCTTGTAGCAAGTTTTGGGACAATCATCCACTTTTCCCATTTTTGACTTTTTCGACACTACCGGCCCTGTCGTTTTTTTCAATATTTGCCCGCTTTGGAAAATCCTTCACAATTTTCACACAATGCCTTCACGGTGCTTGATTTTACACATTTTTCATTCAGCCCGCCCCTCTGGCCCCTTGTAGCAAGTTTGGGGACAATCCCCCACCCTTCCCTATTTTTGACTTTTTCGACACTACCGGCCCTGTCGTTTTTTTCAATTTTTGCCCGCTTTGGAAAATCCTTCACAATTTTCACACAATGCCTTCACGGTGCTTGATTTTACACATTTTTCATTCAGCCCGCCCCTCTGCCCCCTTGTAGCAAGTTTTGGGACAATCTCCCACTTTTCCCATTTTTGACTTTTTCGACACTACCGGCCCTGTCGTTTTTTTCAATTTTTGCCCGCTTTGGAAAATCCTTCACAATTTTCACACAATGCCTTCACGGTGCTTGATTTTACACATTTTTCATTCAGCCCGCCCCTCTGGCCCCTTGTAGCAAGTTTGGGGACAATCCCCCACCCTTCCCTATTTTTGACTTTTTCGACACTACCGGCCCTGTCGTTTTTTTCAATTTTTGCCCGCTTTGGAAAATCCTTCACAATTTTCACACAATGCCTTCACGGTGCTTGATTTTACACATTTTTCATTCAGCCCGCCCCTCTGGCCCCTTGTAGCAAGTTTTGGGACAATCTCCCACTTTTCCCATTTTTGACTTTTTCGACACTACCGACCCTGTCGTTTTTTTCAATTTTTGCCCGCTTTGGAAAATCCTTCACAATTTTCACACAATGCCTTCACGGTGCTTGATTTTACACATTTTTCATTCAGCCCGCCCCTCTGGCCCCTTGTAGCAAGTTTAGGGACAATTCCTCACCCTTCCCATTTTTGACTTTTTCGACACTACCGGCCCTGTCGTTTTTTTCAATTTTTGCCCGCTTTGGAAGATCCTTCACAATTTTCACACAATGCCTTCACGGTGCTTGATTTTACACATTTTTCATTCAGCCCGCCCCTCTGGCCCCTTGTAGCAAGTTTTGGGACAATCATCCACTTTTCCCATTTTTGACTTTTTCGACACTACCGGCCCTGTCGTTTTTTTCAATTTTTGCCCGCTTTGGAAAATCCTTCACAATTTTCACACAATGCCTTCACGGTGCTTGATTTTACACATTTTTCATTCAGCCCGCCCCTCTGGCCCCTTGTAGCAAGTTTAGGGACAATCCCTCACCCTTCCCATTTTTGACTTTTTCGACACTACCGGCCCTGTCGTTTTTTTCAATTTTTGCCCACTTTGGAAAATCCTTCACAATTTTCACACAATGCCTTCACGGTGCTTGATTTTACACATTTTTCATTCAGCCCGCCCCTCTGGCCCCTTGTAGCAAGTTTTGGGACAATCTCCCACTTTTCCCATTTTTGACTTTTTCGACACTACCGACCCTGTCGTTTTTTTCAATTTTTGCCTGCTTTGGAAAATCCTTCACAATTTTCACACAATGCCTTCACGGTGCTTGATTTTACACATTTTTCATTCAGCCCGCCCCTCTGGCCCCTTGTAGCAAGTTTAGGGACAATCCCTCACCCTTCCCATTTTTGACTTTTTCGACACTACCGGCCGTGTCATTTTTTTCAATTTTTGCCCACTTTGGAAAATCCTTCACAATTTTCACACAATGCCTTCACGGTGCTTGATTTTACACATTTTTCATTCAGCCCGCCCCTCTGGCCCCTTGTAGCAAGTTTTGGGACAATCTCCCACTTTTCCCATTTTTGACTTTTTCGACACTACCGACCCTGTCGTTTTTTTCAATTTTTGCCCGCTTTGGAAAATCCTTCACAATTTTCACACAATGCCTTCACGGTGCTTGATTTTACACATTTTTCATTCAGCCCGCCCCTCTGGCCCCTTGTAGCAAGTTTAGGGACAATTCCTCACCCTTCCCATTTTTGACTTTTTCGACACTACCGGCCCTGTCGTTTTTTTCAATTTTTGCCCGCTTTGGAAGATCCTTCACAATTTTCACACAATGCCTTCACGGTGCTTGATTTTACACATTTTTCATTCAGCCCGCCCCTCTGGCCCCTTGTAGCAAGTTTTGGGACAATCATCCACTTTTCCCATTTTTGACTTTTTCGACACTACCGGCCCTGTCGTTTTTTTCAATTTTTGCCCGCTTTGGAAAATCCTTCACAATTTTCACACAATGCCTTCACGGTGCTTGATTTTACACATTTTTCATTCAGCCCGCCCCTCTGGCCCCTTGTAGCAAGTTTAGGGACAATCCCTCACCCTTCCCATTTTTGACTTTTTCGACACTACCGGCCCTGTCGTTTTTTTCAATTTTTGCCCACTTTGGAAAATCCTTCACAATTTTCACACAATGCCTTCACGGTGCTTGATTTTACACATTTTTCATTCAGCCCGCCCCTCTGGCCCCTTGTAGCAAGTTTTGGGACAATCTCCCACTTTTCCCATTTTTGACTTTTTCGACACTACCGACCCTGTCGTTTTTTTCAATTTTTGCCTGCTTTGGAAAATCCTTCACAATTTTCACACAATGCCTTCACGGTGCTTGATTTTACACATTTTTC
Organism: Scomber colias; assembly: GCA_021039105.1. Taxonomy (NCBI): domain Eukaryota; kingdom Metazoa; phylum Chordata; class Actinopteri; order Scombriformes; family Scombridae; genus Scomber; species Scomber colias. The sequence continues at coordinate 25,214 of JAJDFG010001404.1, forward strand.
ATTCAGCCCGCCCCTCTGGCCCCTTGTAGCAAGTTTAGGGAAAATCCCTCACCCTTCCCATTTTTCACTTTTTCGACACTACCGGCCCTGTCGTTTTTTTCAATTTTTGCCTGCTTTGGAAAATCCTTCACAATTTTCACACAATGCCTTCACGGTGCTTGATTTTACACATTTTTCATTCAGCCCGCCCCTCTGGCCCCTTGTAGCAAGTTTTGGGACAATCATCCACTTTTCCCATTTTTGACTTTTTCGACACTACCGGCCCTGTCGTTTTTTTCAATTTTTGCCCGCTTTGGAAAATCCTTCACAATTTTCACACAATGCCTTCACGGTGCTTGATTTTACACATTTTTCATTCAGCCCGCCCCTCTGGCCCCTTGTAGCAAGTTTAGGGACAATTCCTCACCCTTCCCATTTTTGACTTTTTCGACACTACCGGCCCTGTCGTTTTTTTCAATTTTTGCCCGCTTTGGAAGATCCTTCACAATTTTCACACAATGCCTTCACGGTGCTTGATTTTACACATTTTTCATTCAGCCCGCCCCTCTGGCCCCTTGTAGCAAGTTTTGGGACAATCATCCACTTTTCCCATTTTTGACTTTTTCGACACTACCGGCCCTGTCGTTTTTTTCAATTTTTGCCCGCTTTGGAAAATCCTTCACAATTTTCACACAATGCCTTCACGGTGCTTGATTTTACACATTTTTCATTCAGCCCGCCCCTCTGGCCCCTTGTAGCAAGTTTAGGGACAATCCCTCACCCTTCCCATTTTTGACTTTTTCGACACTACCGGCCCTGTCGTTTTTTTCAATTTTTGCCCACTTTGGAAAATCCTTCACAATTTTCACACAATGCCTTCACGGTGCTTGATTTTACACATTTTTCATTCAGCCCGCCCCTCTGGCCCCTTGTAGCAAGTTTTGGGACAATCTCCCACTTTTCCCATTTTTGACTTTTTCGACACTACCGACCCTGTCGTTTTTTTCAATTTTTGCCTGCTTTGGAAAATCCTTCACAATTTTCACACAATGCCTTCACGGTGCTTGATTTTACACATTTTTCATTCAGCCCGCCCCTCTGGCCCCTTGTAGCAAGTTTAGGGAAAATCCCTCACCCTTCCCATTTTTCACTTTTTCGACACTACCGGCCCTGTCGTTTTTTTCAATTTTTGCCTGCTTTGGAAAATCCTTCACAATTTTCACACAATGCCTTCACGGTGCTTGATTTTACACATTTTTCATTCAGCCCGCCCCTCTGGCCCCTTGTAGCAAGTTTTGGGACAATCATCCACTTTTCCCATTTTTGACTTTTTCGACACTACCGGCCCTGTCGTTTTTTTCAATTTTTGCCCGCTTTGGAAAATCCTTCACAATTTTCACACAATGCCTTCACGGTGCTTGATTTTACACATTTTTCATTCAGCCCGCCCCTCTGACCCCTTGTAGCAAGTTTGGGGACAATCCCCCACCCTTCCCTATTTTTGACTTTTTCGACACTACCGACCCTGTCATTTTTTTCAATTTTTGCCCGCTTTGGAAAATCCTTCACAATTTTCACACAATGCCTTCACGGTGCTTGATTTTACACATTTTTCATTCAGCCCGCCCCTCTGGCCCCTTGTAGCAAGTTTTGGGACAATCTCCCACTTTTCCCATTTTTGACTTTTTCGACACTACCGGCCCTGTCGTTTTTTTCAATTTTTGCCCGCTTTGGAAAATCCTTCACAATTTTCACACAATGCCTTCACGGTGCTTGATTTTACACATTTTTCATTCAGCCCGCCCCTCTGGCCCCTTGTAGCAAGTTTGGGGACAATCCCCCACCCTTCCCTATTTTTGATTTTTTCGACACTACCGACCCTGTCATTTTTTTCAATTTTTGCCCACTTTGGAAAATCCTTCACAATTTTCACACAATGCCTTCACAGTGCTTGATTTTACACATTTTTCATTCAGCCCGCCCCTCTGGCCCCTTGTAGCAAGTTTTGGGACAATCATCCACTTTTCCCATTTTTGACTTTTTCGACACTACCGGCCCTGTCATTTTTTTCAATTTTTGCCCGCTTTGGAAAATCCTTCACAATTTTCACACAATGCCTTCACGGTGCTTGATTTTACACATTTTTCATTCAGCCCGCCCCTCTGGCCCCTTGTAGCAAGTTTTGGGACAATCATCCACTTTTCCCATTTTTGACTTTTTCGACACTACCGGCCCTGTCGTTTTTTTCAATTTTTGCCCGCTTTGGAAAATCCTTCACAATTTTCACACAATGCCTTCACGGTGCTTGATTTTACACATTTTTCATTCAGCCCGCCCCTCTGGCCCCTTGTAGCAAGTTTGGGGACAATCCCCCACCCTTCCCTATTTTTGACTTTTTCGACACTACCGGCCCTGTCGTTTTTTTCAATTTTTGCCCGCTTTGGAAAATCCTTCACAATTTTCACACAATGCCTTCACGGTGCTTGATTTTACACATTTTTCATTCAGCCCGCCCCTCTGCCCCCTTGTAGCAAGTTTTGGGACAATCTCCCACTTTTCCCATTTTTGACTTTTTCGACACTACCGGCCCTGTCGTTTTTTTCAATTTTTGCCCGCTTTGGAAAATCCTTCACAATTTTCACACAATGCCTTCACGGTGCTTGATTTTACACATTTTTCATTCAGCCCGCCCCTCTGGCCCCTTGTAGCAAGTTTGGGGACAATCCCCCACCCTTCCCTATTTTTGACTTTTTCGACACTACCGACCCTGTCATTTTTTTCAATTTTTGCCCGATTTGGAAAATCCTTCACAATTTTCACACAATGCCTTCACGGTGCTTGATTTTACACATTTTTCATTCAGCCCGCCCCTCTGGCCCCTTGTAGCAAGTTTGGGGACAATCCCCCACCCTTCCCTATTTTTGACTTTTTCGACACTACCGACCCTGTCGTTTTTTTCAATTTTTGCCCGCTTTGGAAAATCCTTCACAATTTTCACACAATGCCTTCACGGTGCTTGATTTTACACATTTTTCATTCAGCCCGCCCCTCTGGCCCCTTGTAGCAAGTTTAGGGACAATCCCTCACCCTTCCCATTTTTGACTTTTTCGACACTACCGGCCCTGTCGTTTTTTTCAATTTTTGCCCGCTTTGGAAAATCCTTCACAATTTTCACACAATGCCTTCACGGTGCTTGATTTTACACATTTTTCATTCAGCCCGCCCCTCTGGCCCCTTGTAGCAAGTTTTGGGACAATCATCCACTTTTCCCATTTTTGACTTTTTCGACACTACCGGCCCTGTCGTTTTTTTCAATTTTTGCCCGCTTTGGAAAATCCTTCACAATTTTCACACAATGCCTTCACGGTGCTTGATTTTACACATTTTTCATTCAGCCCGCCCCTCTGGCCCCTTGTAGCAAGTTTAGGGACAATCTCCCACTTTTCCCATTTTTGACTTTTTCGACACTACCGACCCTGTCGTTTTTTTCAATTTTTGCCCGCTTTGGAAAATCCTTCACAATTTTCACACAATGCCTTCACGGTGCTTGATTTTACACATTTTTCATTCAGCCCGCCCCTCTGGCCCCTTGTAGCAAGTTTTGGGACAATCTCCCACTTTTCCATTTTTGACTTTTTCGACACTACCGACCCTGTCGTTTTTTTCAATTTTTGCCCGCTTTGGAAAATCCTTCACAATTTTCACACAATGCCTTCACGGTGCTTGATTTTACACATTTTTCATTCAGCCCGCCCCTCTGGCCCCTTGTAGCAAGTTTAGGGACAATCCCTCACCCTTCCCATTTTTGACTTTTTCGACACTACCGGCCCTGTCGTTTTTTTCAATTTTTGCCCGCTTTGGAAAATCCTTCACAATTTTCACACAATGCCTTCACGGTGCTTGATTTTACACATTTTTCATTCAGCCCGCCCCTCTGGCCCCTTGTAGCAAGTTTTGGGACAATCATCCACTTTTCCCATTTTTGACTTTTTCGACACTACCGGCCCTGTCGTTTTTTTCAATTTTTGCCCGCTTTGGAAAATCCTTCACAATTTTCACACAATGCCTTCACGGTGCTTGATTTTACACATTTTTCATTCAGCCCGCCCCTCTGGCCCCTTGTAGCAAGTTTGGGACAATCTCCCACTTTTCCCATTTTTGACTTTTTCGACACTACCGACCCTGTCGTTTTTTTCAATTTTTGCCCGCTTTGGAAAATCCTTCACAATTTTCACACAATGCCTTCACGGTGCTTGATTTTACACATTTTTCATTCAGCCCGCCCCTCTGGCCCCTTGTAGCAAGTTTAGGGACAATCCCTCACCCTTCCCATTTTTTGACTTTTTCGACACTACCGGCCCTGTCGTTTTTTTCAATTTTTGCCCGCTTTGGAAAATCCTTCACAATTTTCACACAATGCCTTCACGGTGCTTGATTTTACACATTTTTCATTCAGCCCGCCCCTCTGGCCCCTTGTAGCAAGTTTGGGGACAATCCCCCACCCTTCCCTATTTTTGACTTTTTCGACACTACCGACCCTGTCATTTTTTTCAATTTTTGCCCGCTTTGGAAAATCCTTCACAATTTTCACACAATGCCTTCACGGTGCTTGATTGTACACATTTTTCATTCAGCCCGCCCTTCTGGCCCCTTGTAGCAAGTTTTGGGACAATCTCCCACTTTTCCCATTTTTGACTTTTTCGACACTACCGACCCTGTCGTTTTTTTCAATTTTTGCCCGCTTTGGAAAATCCTTCACAATTTTCACACAATGCCTTCACGGTGCTTGATTTTACACATTTTTCATTCAGCCCGCCCCTCTGGCCCCTTGTAGCAAGTTTTGGGATAATCTCCCACTTTTCCCATTTTTGACTTTTTCGACACTACCGACCCTGTCGTTTTTTTCAATTTTTGCCCGCTTTGGAAAATCCTTCACAATTTTCACACAATGCCTTCACGGTGCTTGATTTTACACATTTTTCATTCAGCCCGCCCCTCTGGCCCCTTGTAGCAAGTTTAGGGACAATCCCTCACCCTTCCCATTTTTCACTTTTTCGACACTACCGGCCCTGTCGTTTTTTTCAATTTTTGCCCGCTTTGGAAAATCCTTCACAATTTTCACACAATGCCTTCACGGTGCTTGATTTTACACATTTTTCATTCAGCCCGCCCCTCTGGCCCCTTGTAGCAAGTTTAGGGACAATCCCTCACCCTTCCCATTTTTGACTTTTTCGACACTACCGGCCCTGTCGTTTTTTTCAATTTTTGCCCGCTTTGGAAAATCCTTCACAATTTTCACACAATGCCTTCACGGTGCTTGATTTTACACATTTTTCATTCAGCCCGCCCCTCTGGCCCCTTGTAGCAAGTTTTGGGACAATCATCCACTTTTCCCATTTTTGACTTTTTCGACACTACCGGCCCTGTCGTTTTTTTCAATTTTTGCCCGCTTTGGAAAATCCTTCACAATTTTCACACAATGCCTTCACGGTGCTTGATTTTACACATTTTTCATTCAGCCCGCCCCTCTGGCCCCTTGTAGCAAGTTTAGGGACAATCCCTCACCCTTCCCATTTTTGACTTTTTCGACACTACCGACCCTGTCGTTTTTTTCAATTTTTGCCCGCTTTGGAAAATCCTTCACAATTTTCACACAATGCCTTCACGGTGCTTGATTTTACACATTTTTCATTCAGCCCGCCCCTCTGGCCCCTTGTAGCAAGTTTAGGGACAATCCCTCACCCTTCCCATTTTTCACTTTTTCGACACTACCGGCCCTGTCGTTTTTTTCAATTTTTGCCCGCTTTGGAAAATCCTTCACAATTTTCACACAATGCCTTCACGGTGCTTGATTTTACACATTTTTCATTCAGCCCGCCCCTCTGGCCCCTTGTAGCAAGTTTAGGGACAATCCCTCACCCTTCCCATTTTTGACTTTTTCGACACTACCGACCCTGTCATTTTTTTCAATTTTTGCCCACTTTGGAAAATCCTTCACAATTTTCACACAATGCCTTCACGGTGCTTGATTTTACACATTTTTCATTCAGCCCGCCCCTCTGGCCCCTTGTAACAAGTTTTGGGACAATCTCCCACTTTTCCCATTTTTGACTTTTTCGACACTACCGACCCTGTCGTTTTTTTCAATTTTTGCCCGCTTTGGAAAATCCTTCACAATTTTCACACAATGCCTTCACGGTGCTTGATTTTACACATTTTTCATTCAGCCCGCCCCTCTGGCCCCTTGTAGCAAGTTTAGGGACAATCCCTCACCCTTCCCATTTTTCACTTTTTCGACACTACCGGCCCTGTCGTTTTTTTCAATTTTTGCCCGCTTTGGAAAATCCTTCACAATTTTCACACAATGCCTTCACGGTGCTTGATTTTACACATTTTTCATTCAGCCCGCCCCTCTGGCCCCTTGTAGCAAGTTTTGGGACAATCCCCCACCCTTCCCATTTTTGACTTTTTCGACACTACCGACCCTGTCATTTTTTTCAATTTTTGCCCACTTTGGAAAATCCTTCACAATTTTCACACAATGCCTTCACGGTGCTTCATTTTACACATATTTCATTCAGCCCGCCCCTCTGGCCCCTTGTAGCAAGTCTGGGGACAATCCCCAACCCTTCCCTATTTTTGACTTTTTCGACACTACCGACCCTGTCGTTTTTTTCAATTTTTGCCCGCTTTGGAAAATCCTTCACAATTTTCACACAATGCCTTCACGATGCTTGATTTTACACATTTTTCATTCAGCCCGCCCCTCTGGCCCCTTGTAGCAAGTTTGGGGACAATCCCCCACCCTTCCCTATTTTTGACTTTTTCGACACTACCGACCCTGTCATTTTTTTCAATTTTTGCCCGCTTTGGAAAATCCTTCACAATTTTCACACAATGCCTTCACGGTGCTTGATTTTACACATTTTTCATTCAGCCCGCCCCTCTGGCCCCTTGTAGCAAGTTTTGGGACAATCTCCAACTTTTCCCATTTTTGACTTTTTCGACACTACCGACCCTGTCGTTTTTTTCAATTTTTGCCCGCTTTGGAAAATTTCACAATTTTCACACAATGCCTTCACGGTGCTTGATTTTACACATTTTTCATTCAGCCCGCCCCTCTGGCCCCTTGTAGCAAGTTTGGGGACAATCCCCCACCCTTCCCTATTTTTGACTTTTTCGACACTACCGACCCTGTCATTTTTTTCAATTTTTGCCCGCTTTGGAAAATCGTTCACAATTTTCACACAATGCCTTCACGGTGCTTGATTTTACACATTTTTCATTCAGCCCGCCCCTCTGGCCCCTTGTAGCAAGTTTTGGGACAATCTCCCACTTTTCCCATTTTTGACTTTTTCGACACTACCGACCCTGTCGTTTTTTTCAATTTTTGCCCGCTTTGGAAAATCCTTCACAATTTTCACACAATGCCTTCACGGTGCTTGATTTTACACATTTTTCATTCAGGCCGCCCCTCTGGCCCCTTGTAGCAAGTTTAGGGACAATTCCTCACCCTCCCCATTTTTCACTTTTTCGACACTACCGTCCCTGTTGTTTTTTTCAATTTTTGCCCGCTTTGGAAAATCCTTCACAATTTTCACACAATGCCTTCACGGTGCTTGATTTTACACATTTTTCATTCAGCCCGCCCCTCTGGCCCCTTGTAGCAAGTTTTGGGACAATCATCCACTTTTCCCATTTTTGACTTTTTCGACACTACCGACCCTGTCGTTTTTTTCAATTTTTGCCCGCTTTGGAAAATCCTTCACAATTTTCACACAATGCCTTCACGGTGCTTGATTTTACACATTTTTCATTCAGCCCGCCCCTCTGGCCCCTTGTAGCAAGTTTTGGGACAATCTCCCATTTTTCCCATTTTTGACTTTTTCGACACTACCGACCCTGTCGTTTTTTTCAATTTTTGCCTGCTTTGGAAAATCCTTCACAATTTTCACACAATGCCTTCACGGTGCTTGATTTTACACATTTTTCATTCAGCCATCCCCTCTGGCCCCTTGTAGCAAGTTTAGGGACAATCCCTCACCCTTCCCATTTTTCACTTTTTCGACACTACCGGCCCTGTCGTTTTTTTCAATTTTTGCCCGCTTTGGAAAATCCTTCACAATTTTCACACAATGCCTTCACGGTGCTTGATTTTACACATTTTTCATTCAGCCCGCCCCTCTGCCCCCTTGTAGCAAGTTTAGGGACAATCCCTCACCCTTCCCATTTTTGACTTTTTCGACACTACCGGCCCTGTCATTTTTTTCAATTTTTGCCCACTTTGGAAAATCCTTCACAATTTTCACACAATGCCTTCACGGTGCTTGATTTTACACATTTTTCATTCAGCCCGCGCCTCTGGCCCCTTGTAGCAAGTTTGGGGACAATCCCCCACCCTTCCCTATTTTTGACTTTTTCGACACTACCGACCCTGTCATTTTTTTCAATTTTTGCCCGCTTTGGAAAATCCTTCACAATTTTCACACAATGCCTTCACGGTGCTTGATTTTACACATTTTTCATTCAGCCCGCCCCTCTGGCCCCTTGTAGCAAGTTTTGGGACAATCTCCCACTTTTCCCATTTTTGACTTTTTCGACACTACCGGCCCTGTCGTTTTTTTTCAATTTTTGCCCGCTTTGGAAATCCTTCACAATTTTCACACAATGCCTTCACGGTGCTTGATTTTACACATTTTTCATTCAGCCCGCCCCTCTGGCCCCTTGTAGCAAGTTTAGGGACAATCCCTCACCCTTCCCATTTTTAACTTTTTCGACACTACCGGCCCTGTCGTTTTTTTCAATTTTTGCCCGCTTTGGAAAATCCTTCACAATTTTCACACAATGCCTTCACGGTGCTTGATTTTACACATTTTTCATTCAGCCCGCCCCTCTGGCCCCTTGTAGCAAGTTTGGGGACAATCCCCCACCCTTCCTATTTTTGACTTTTTCGACACTACCGACCCTGTCGTTTTTTTCAATTTTTGCCCGCTTTGGAAAATCCTTCACAATTTTCACACAATGCCTTCACGGTGCTTGATTTTACACATTTTTCATTCAGCCCGCCCTTCTGGCCCCTTGTAGCAAGTTTTGGGACAATCTCCCACTTTTCCCATTTTTGACTTTTTCGACACTACCGACCCTGTCGTTTTTTTCAATTTTTGCCCGCTTTGGAAAATCCTTCACAATTTTCACACAATGCCTTCACGGTGCTTGATTTTACACATTTTTCATTCAGCCCGCCCCTCTGGCCCCTTGTAGCAAGTTTGGGGACAATCCCCCACCCTTCCCTATTTTTGACTTTTTCGACACTACCGACCCTGTCATTTTTTCAATTTTTGCCCGCTTTGGAAAATCCTTCACAATTTTCACACAATGCCTTCACGGTGCTTGATTTTACACATTTTTCATTCAGCCCGCCCCTCTGGCCCCTTGTAGCAAGTTTTGGGACAATCTCCCACTTTTCCCATTTTTGACTTTTTCGACACTACCGACCCTGTCGTTTTTTTCAATTTTTGCCCGCTTTGGAAAATCCTTCACAATTTTCACACAATGCCTTCACGGTGCTTGATTTTACACATTTTTCATTCAGCCCGCCCCTCTGGCCCCTTGTAGCAAGTTTGGGGACAATCCCCCACCCTTCCCTATTTTTGACTTTTTCGACACTACCGACCCTGTCATTTTTTTCAATTTTTGCTCGCTTTGGAAAATCCTTCACAATTTTCACACAATGCCTTCATGGTGCTTGATTTTACACATTTTTCATTCAGCCCGCCCCTCTGGCCCCTTGTAGCAAGTTTTGGGACAATCTCCCACTTTTCCCATTTTTGACTTTTTCGACACTACCGACCCTGTCGTTTTTTTCAATTTTGCCCGCTTTGGAAAATCCTTCACAATTTTCACACAATGCCTTCACGGTGCTTGATTTTACACATTTTTCATTCAGCCCGCCCCTCTGGCCCCTTGTAGCAAGTTTAGGGACAATTCCTCACCCTTCCCATTTTTCACTTTTTCGACACTACCGGCCCTGTCGTTTTTTTCAATTTTTGCCCGCTTTGGAAAATCCTTCACAATTTTCACACAATGCCTTCACGGTGCTTGATTTTACACATTTTCATTCAGCCCGCCCCTCTGGCCCCTTGTAGCAAGTTTTGGGACAATAATCCACTTTTCCCATTTTTGACTTTTTCGACACTACCGGCCCTGTCGTTTTTTTCAATTTTTGCCCGCTTTGGAAAATCCTTCACAATTTTCACACAATGCCTTCACGGTGCTTGATTTTACACATTTTTCATTCAGCCCGCCCCTCTGGCCCCTTGTAGCAAGTTTAGGGACAATCCCTCACCCTTCCCATTTTTGACTTTTTCGACACTACCGACCCTGTCATTTTTTTCAATTTTTGCCCACTTTGGAAAATCCTTCACAATTTTCACACAATGCCTTCACGGTGCTTGATTTTACACATTTTTCATTCAGCCCGCCCCTCTGGCCCCTTGTAGCAAGTTTTGGGACAATCTCCCACTTTTCCCATTTTTGACTTTTCGACACTACCGACCCTGTCGTTTTTTTCAATTTTTGCCCGCTTTGGAAAATCCTTCACAATTTTCACACAATGCCTTCACGGTGCTTGATTTTACACATTTTTCATTCAGCCCGCCCCTCTGGCCCCTTGTAGCAAGTTTAGGGACAATTCCTCACCCTTCCCATTTTTCACTTTTTCGACACTACCGGCCCTGTCGTTTTTTTCAATTTTTGCCCGCTTTGGAAAATCCTTCACAATTTTCACACAATGCCTTCACGGTGCTTGATTTTACACATTTTTCATTCAGCCCGCCCCTCTGGCCCCTTGTAGCAAGTTTTGGGACAATCATCCACTTTTCCCATTTTTGACTTTTTCGACACTACCGGCCCTGTCGTTTTTTTCAATTTTTGCCCGCTTTGGAAAATCCTTCACAATTTTCACACAATGCCTTCACGGTGCTTGATTTTACACATTTTTCATTCAGCCCGCCCCTCTGGCCCCTTGTAGCAAGTTTAGGGACAATCCCTCACCCTTCCCATTTTTGACTTTTTCGACACTACCGACCCTGTCATTTTTTTCAATTTTTGCCCACTTTGGAAAATCCTTCACAATTTTCACACAATGCCTTCACGGTGCTTGATTTTACACATTTTTCATTCAGCCCGCCCCTCTGGCCCCTTGTAGCAAGTTTTGGGACAATCTCCCACTTTTCCCATTTTTGACTTTTTCGACACTACCGACCCTGTCGTTTTTTTCAATTTTTGCCCGCTTTGGAAAATCCTTCACAATTTTCACACAATGCCTTCACGGTGCTTGATTTTACACATTTTTCATTCAGCCCGCCCCTCTGGCCCCTTGTAGCAAGTTTAGGGAAAATCCCTCACCCTTCCCATTTTTCACTTTTTCGACACTACCGGCCCTGTCGTTTTTTTCAATTTTTGCCCGCTTTGGAAAATCCTTCACAATTTTCACACAATGCCTTCACGGTGCTTGATTTTACACATTTTTCATTCAGCCCGCCCCTCTGCCCCCTTGTA
>JAJDFG010001405.1:0-36714 GCA_021039105.1 Scomber colias
CATTCTTCCTCCCTTCCTTCCTCATTTCCTTCCTACCTCCGTCTTTTAGTCCCTTCCTTCCTTCCTTGCTCCCCCCTTTCCTTCCTTCTTCATCCCTTCCTTCCTCCCTTCCTTCCTTGACTCGAGGACAACTGGAGCAAAAGTTGTAATACCTGACAAATAAAATGACTAATTATCTCAATGTCTATGTCATCAATTATACAACTCCAATATTTCCACACACTGAAAAGTAGAAGATTGAACATCAGGTCAGTAGTGGGTGATAAACTGTTGTGAATGAACATATCTCACATCGTTGGAGAAAGGAGATGATTGTTGTATTTTTACAGGAAACAAACAGGAAACACTAGCGCAGCCTTATGTAAGCTCTCCTTTCCTCCAACATGTGTTACAGCGCATCATGTGAAACTGATGTAATAACTGTGGATGAACATCTTTTACTACCTGAGGCCAATGTTCAGACCTCTTACATAAGGCCAACAGTTTTTATATCTGCCAAATACACTCACACATGTTCTCTATCACACACACACACACACGCACACGCACGCACGCACGCACACACGCACGCACACACACACACACACACACACACACACACACACACACACACACACACACACACACACACACACACATAGCCATACAACCATATGGCTTGTAGGTTTATTATAAGATTAGCTTGTGAGAAAGGGCTCGTGGCCTTTTGTGCTCTCCTGTATTCTGCAGCACTTTGTTGAATTGAACTCCGACAGACCTGATGGGTGTCACAGCTCCACTAAATCGTGATGGGTGTCACAGCTCCACTAAATTCACCCTCTGCACCATCCATCACCATGTTTCTATGTGCAAGGATGGAGGTGCTCGTATAGACCTCTGCTGTCCTAAACTACTAAACTACTAATATATAGATAGAGATAAATAAAAGGTCAATTCACCTGATTTACTCTGTAGTATGGTACTTAGCTCCTCAGTGGTGTTTGACCATTCAGATAGTTTATAATATTAATAATAATAATAATAAAAATAATGAGGCATTTTATTTAACCCTCCTGTCGTCCTCCCGGGTCAAATTGACCCCGTCTCTTTTGACTGTTCCTTCTTTCCTCCCTCTTTATTTAATTTTTCCTTTGTTCTACCCCTCTTTCCCGCTTTCTTAGCTCCTTCCTCCTTCCTTCCTCCTTTCCTTCTTTCCTTCCACCCTTCCTTCTCTCCTTACTCCTTTCCTTCCTTCCTTCCTCATTCCTCCCTTCCTTCCTCCCTTTCTTCCTCATTCCTTCCTTTTTTCCTCCCTTCCTCCTCCCTTCCTCCTGTCCTCTGAAATGCAGTCAACGCAGAAGTAACTTAGAACTGCATTCTATCAAAAGGCCACCAGGGGGCGAACGTCTCTATACAAGTCAATGGAGAATTCACCAACTTCTCACTTGATTTCTAACCTCAGTAAACGTTTTCAAAATGTGTTTATGGTCTCAATCGCTAGTTTAAAACCTTCTTCAATGCAGTATGATGTTCATTTGGGACATTTTGGCCTCCCTGATTTTATATTTGACGATAAAGCAGGGTATGCATTAGGGCGTGGCTACGTCCTGATTGACAGGTTGATTGCGCAATGTCCTCGAGATCCAGCCCTCGCAACCATAGCAACTTCCCCGCTCCGCCCATGGCCCCGCCTCATGCCTATATAAGTAGAATCCGTGTTTTTATTTTTCCCAGCATGCACCTGAAATTTTAAAAAACTATTGGCTTCAGAGCAGCAGTCCACAATTCAATGGGTGACGTCACGGATGTTACGTCCATTTCTTTTATACAATATATGGTTGATGGAGTTGGATAGCGGTGCAGGTTGGTGAAAGTGAGGGACCGATTTTGAGATATCTGGTGAATGGATTTTTTCTTCCTCCTCCTCCTCCTCCTCCTCCTCCTCCTCCTCACAACTTTAACAAATGACAATTGAGATACTTAAGAGCATCTCGTCTTTCCAGAAACAATATCTCATTACTCAGGATAATCCACAGAGCTTACTGTCAACGGTGTCTGCATAACGATATCTTCAGCAGCTCCTAAAGAAGCTCAAAGTGTGAGAGAGGCTTGTGATTAGCTGCAGTCACCAGAGAAGCTTGTTTCTAGGATGTGTGATCTATCATATTTGCATTTTAATTCATGCTTTTGAAATCACATTCTTCTTTTAATGTCTTTTATTTGATTATGTGGCGTCTATTTTATGCCGTTGCCTGAAGTATCTTACCCACAACTTTCTCATAAAAGGATTTTAATCTCGATAACTAAGTTTCCATCTAAAATGTAGAATTAAATTTAACAGAATTTGCAGAAAAATATGTAAAAGAAAAGGTGCTGGTGTGTTTCCATCTGCTACTATTATGCAAATATGATAAACTACTGCAGGCTGCAAGAAGATGATGTAACTATAAGATCACCAGTTAAACCTGGTGGGAAACTATTTGGAAATATAGTATTTATTCATTTGGAAAACATTACAGTCTCCTTATTGGTCCACACATACCTGGTGGCTTCACCTGCAGCAATTTAAGTCACATTTTTTAGGATTTATTCACCAAGTGTGTTTCTCCCATTGTTACATTTTCCATCTCAGCCAAGTGAAAAACTTTTTTATAACAGCAAAATATCTCTTTTTATAAGAGTGAATTGAACCTTGAGCACATTTTTGATCTGCATTAATAAAAAGGACATATGTACAGACCAGGCGGGGAGATCTGGTCCTCTGAAATGAGGCCAATGTGGAAGTAACTTAGAGCTGCATTCTATCAAAAGGCCACCAGGGGGCGACCGTCTCTATACAAGTCAATGGAGAATTCACCAACTTCTCACTTGATTTCTAACCTCAGTAAACGTTTTCAAAATGTGTTTATGGTCTCAATCGCTAGTTTAAAGCCTTCTTCAATGCAGTATGATGTTCATTTGGGACATTTTGGCCTCCCTGATTTTATATGTGACGATAAAGCAGGGTATGCATTAGGGCGTGGCTACGTCCTGATAGGACAGGACAGGACAGGTTGATTGACCAATGTCCTTGAGATGCAGCCCTCACAACCATAGCAACCTCCCCCGCTCCGCCCATGGCCCCGCCTCATGCCCATATAAGTACAATGCATGTTTTTATTTTTCCCAGCATGCACCTGAAATTTTCAAGATGGCGCTGCCTAGATTCGAAAATACTGGCTTCCGAGCAGCAGTCCACAAACCAATGGGTGACGTCTTGGATGTTACGTCCATTTCTTTTATACAGTCTATGGTTCAAACCTTATGCATTGTACTGTATGTTGCACCACTGAGACACAAATTTAAGTGTTGGAGATATTTCCACTTGTTTCATCAGCATACACACACCCACACACATGCTCAGTCCTATCACCATAAAACTTCTCCTCACCTCTCACCTCATCTCATAACTCTGCAATCTGTCTTCATCAACAGCCGTGTGTGTTTATTTTATACATATAATGTGTGTGTGTGTGTGTGTGTGTGTGTGTGTGTGTGTGTGTGTGTGTGTCTCAGTGTGTGAGCTGCACCCCTGCTGCTCCACAGTAAAGTTTTGGCCCTCAGCGATGAAGACTCCTCAAAATCTATTGTTGTCCATATTAAACCTGCCTCATGTTAAGAGGATTATTTATTACAGACATAATTGATTTTCCATTCACTTTTCTGCCCTGTAGGAACAAAACTGAGTTCACTGCTGTAGGAAGGAAGGAAGGAAGGAAGGAAGGAAGGATGGCAGCCTCTGATGTCTTCTGTTGGAGGAAGATGGAGATACACAACAAGCACATGGAGGTGCTTCGAGGAGACTAAAACTAAAACTAGCAAACACTGAACCAAATTGAGAGACATAAAATGCAAAAAGCTGCAACTCTAGTGACTCCTAATAATAATATCTCCTCTTTATGTTTTAATAAAAAGTGTGTAAAGTCAATGGCTGTGTTCAAAACCGCATACTACATACTTCTATACTACATACTTACAATATATACTACATACTTCTATACTACACACTACATACTTCTATACTACACACTACATACTTTTATACTACACACTACATACTTCTATACTACATACTACATACTTCTATACTACACACTACATACTTCTATACTACATACTACATACTTCTATACTACACACTACATACTACATACTTCTATACTACACACTACATACTTCTATACTACATACTACAGACTTCTATACTACATACTTCTATACTACATACTACAGACTTCTATACTACATACTTCTATACTACATACTACAGACTTCTATACTACATACTTCTATACTACATACTTCTATACTACATACTTCATACTTCTATACTTCATACTTCTATACTACATACTACACACTACATACTACATACTTCTATACTACATACTACATACTTCTATACTACATACTTCTATACTACATACTTCTATACTACATACTTCCAATATACACTACATACTACATACTTCTATACTACATACTTCCAATATACACTACATACTACATACTTCTATACTACATACTTCTATACTACATACTTCTATACTACATACTTCATACTTCTATACTACATACTACATACTTCTATACTACATACTTCTATACTACACACTACATACTTATATACTACATACTTCTATACTACATACTACATACTTCTATACTACATACTTCTATACTACATACTTCTATACTACACACTACATACTTATATACTACACACTACATACTTCCAATATACACTACATACTACATACTTCTATACTACATACTTCTACACTACATACTACATACTTATATACTACATACTTCTATACTACATACTTCTATACTATATACTACATACTTCTATACTACATACTTCTATACTACACACTACATACTACATACTACATACTTCTATACTACATACTTCTATACTACATACTACACACTTCTATACTACATACTTCTATACTACACACTAAAGGACCAGATAGTAAGCAGACCGTTTACACTGTAGTAAACTACACGATAACCCACAATGCATTTGGTTCCTACCCGAGCTGAAATCATCAGGCTGAAGCTGATTTCATTTTAGCTCTAACTCTGTAAATAAACCACTTTATCCACATTTCTAACCTTTTTAGGAGAAAGTAAAGTAGCGCTTTAGATCCACAATGTGACGTCAGCCTTTGTCCAAATAACACCTGTTTAAAGTTTTGTTCCTGAGAATTCGGAGTTAGCCGTAGCGAGTAACGGACTTCCTGTCATTTTCACAAAATAAAACAGCCATTACCTTTAATTATTAAGAAAACCATAACGATAGATTTGGTGCTTTTATTTTGAAAACAGGAAGTGAAGATGCCCTCGCTGGGTTTTTTTCAGAACCTACGTTGCATCTTGGGTAATTTCCCTTTCCTCTGTCCTTCCTTCCTCCCTTCCTCTTTTCCTTTCTCCCTTCCTTCCTTCTGTCCTACCTTCCTCCCTTCTTCCCTCTTTTCCTTCTTTCTTCCTTCTTCCCTCCTTTCCGTCCTTCTTCCTCCCTTACTTCTTTCACCTCCTTTCCTTCCTTCTTCCTCCCTTCCATCCTTCCTTCCCTCTTCCTCCCTTCCTTCCTTCCTTCCTTCCTTCCTTCCTTCCTTCCTCCTTTCCTTCCTTCTTCCTCCCTTCCTTCCTTGACTTGAGGACAACAGGAGAGTTAAAGTCTTAAAGTGTTTCTCAGCTGTTTCATTTGAAACCAACACTGTCAAACAACCCTGCACTCTTTACTCATCTTCATTTTTATATTGAGTGTGAGTAGTAGCGTTGCATCTTGGGTAATGTGAGTGTGAGTAGCAGCGTTGCATCTTGGGTAATGTGAGTGTGAGTAGTAGCGTTGCATCTTGGGTAATGTGAGTGTGAGTAGTAGCGTTGCATCTTGGGTAATGTGAGTGTGAGTAGTAGCGTTGCATCTTGGGTAATGTGTGTGTGAGTAGTAGCGTTGCATCTTGGGTAATGTGAGTGTGAGTAGTCAGCTCTTGATGCATACTCTGCATTTCTGGAGAATCTAGTAAACCATCCAGGAACTTCTCACATACTCTAAATCACATACTACGCAGTTAAACACACTACATACTTCACATGACGTCAGAGTTAGTACGAGTAGTAGGAAAGTATGAGGTTTGGAACAGACCCATCGTCTCTGCTTTAGCTAGACTCAACGGTTGGGCGTAGGTGGAATTTAAGGAAAACATTTAATGCTCATAGCGCTCACAGGAAGTAGTGGAGGAACATTTGCCAGGATGTTCTACCGCTGCTTTGCTGGAGCGTTGATGTGCATAAACCCTGATAATGCTACTGGTGTCTGGGGTTACGTACTAAACCGACTGTGTGCATGTTTTTGGCAGACGTCAGGCAGCTCTGTGGCTCAGTAGCTGGCTCTGCTCCTCTCTCCATCACAGACTTGTATGTTAGGGTTAGTGCTTCCTGTCTGTGACCTCCATCACTGGCTCTGGAGTGTTTTGTTTTGGGAGTGATAAGAAATGACAGTAAATAAATGTTAATCCTAATCTCAGTCATACACCAGTGTTTAGAGTAGAGACACATTTTGTTGGTGTGTTCATATTTAATGTCTGATGATGGTGAGGTCGCCATATTGATCCTTGGATGTTGAATAAAATGGCCATATTGATCCTTGGATGTTGAATAAAATGTGATAATAAGCACCTGAGGTTTCTTCCTTTTAACCCTCCTGTTGTCCTCGAGTCAAGGAAGGAAGGGAGGGAGGAAGGGAGGGAGGGAGGGAGGGAGGAAGAAAGAGGGGAAGGAGGAATGAAGGAAGGGAGGGAGGAAGAAGGAAGGAAAGGAAGAAGGAAAGGAGGAATGAAGGAAGGGAGGGAGGATGGAAGGAAGGAAAGAAGGAGGGAGAAAAGAAAAGAGGACGCTTCTGTCCTTCCTTTCTCCCTCCCTCCCTCCCTCCCTCCCTCCCTCTTTCCTTTCCTTTCATTCCTTCCTCCCTCCCTCTCTCCTTCTCTCTTTCTTTACTTCCTCCCTTCCTTCCTTCTTTCCTTTCCTTTCTCCCTCCCTCCTTTCCGTCCTTCTTCCTCACTTCTTCCTCCCTTCCTTCCTCCTTTCCTTCCTTTTTCCTCCCTTACTTCTTTCAGCCCTTCCTCCCTTCCTTCCCTCTTCCTCTCTTCCTTCCTTGACTTGAGGACAACAGGAGAGTTAAAGTCTTCAAGTGTTTCTCAGCTGTTTCATTTGAAACCAACACTGTCAAACAACCCTGCACTCTTTATTCATCTTCATTTTTAATTGGCTTTAAAAAAAAAAGGTCTCTCAAGGTCTTAAATCTTCCTTTATGAAACTTTAAGACAATGTTAAAGTGGTATAACCGAGGCCATCGATGCACCAAATTAGCGTGTGACATCATCTAATCCTCCTGACGGGAGAGAGAGAGCGGGGGGAGGACGGGGGGGGGCAAAAGATCTGTTTTAAAATCAGCGAAACCCCCCCTGAGCAGCACCGCAACTAACAAGGGCTATAAAATATAAAAACAGTGATCACAGGCATCACAGTACATTTGACAGCAATATATTTCAAGCATGTTCAACATGGGGATACCGTTAAATGGCCCTAATAGCCGGAAAGGCTGTCTCTTTGTCTTTTGGTGAATCCTCTGAGACTACTTGGGAGGGGGAGAGAGAGAGAGAGAGAGAGAGAGAGGGAGAGAGAGAGAGAAATGGGGCAGAATGGGCTTAAGAGGTTTAGCAGCATTTGTGCAGCAGGTAAAATGGCCTGACAGTGAAAAACCTGCAGAAAAGCTGATTTTGGGTCCAGAGGGACGGCGCATTAATACAGGCATCAGGGAGAGAAAAGAGCCTGGCTTTGCATTCAGGCTTCTCAAGGCAGCAATTTACATCATTACCCCCTGACAATATAAAGAGGTATTATGAATATACTCACATGCACCGAGATGAAAAGTGAGAAAAACACACACACACACACACACACACACACACACACACACACACACACACACACACACACACACACACACACAGACACACAGACACACACACACAGCTAAAAAAGAACAGACATTCAAGACAGAACTAGCTCATACTGAATACAGTAAATTAACAAGAACATGTCTCCTAATCTCTCTCATACACGCACACACACACACACACACACACACCAACTTCAGTCTGTGCCGCCATCATTTCAATTTACAACAACTGCAGTCGTTAAACACAACTATAATCAATAAGCTGTTTAAACCACACCCTTTTTTCCCCTGACCCAGACCACTGCAGAGCTACACACACACACACACACACACACACACACACACACACACACACACACACACACACACACACACACACATATACATACACACACACACAATGGGAGAACTAAGCTACACATGCTGAGGATATCAACATTACATTGTACAACTTAATACCTCTTATGTAATGTCCAATCCTAACTGAGAGAGCAAAAAAATAAATAAAAAAACATGGTAAATTCTGCCTCTTTGTGTTTTTCTGGGTGTTTTATGGTTTTATTACTTCGTGTCAGTAATAAGACGACAGGAAGAAAAGACATGAAGCAAAGATCTTGCAGCAGGATTGATGGATGTTGACAGGAAATGCTGCAGAGGGATTAAGTGAAGCTGTTGCTTTTATATGAAGAAGTCTGCAAAAATCCTCCATTGGAAGAAAGTAGTGATGATATAAGATAATATTATAAACCCTTACATGCAAACACTTCCTACTTCAAGGATGCACCAACACACTGTATGAGATAAAAGTTTAAATATGCACTGAAGTCAGCATATTCATCTGTGAAATCTTCTGATAGCTGAGTTTTTAAAATCAGCTAAATATTCATCGATGATCGAGGGAGGGAGGGAGGGAGGGAGGGAGGAAAGGAGGAAAGAAGGAAGGTAATGGGGAGGAAGCTAAGGTATTTTTCAACCTGGACACAATTTTCCCATCTTTTTTTTAATCTAAGTGATTAAAATGAGTCCAGTGTTGGCTTCTATATAATCTGATTCAAGTGTGTCATATGTTTGTTTTTGCCACTAACAGCCTCAGATTATTATTATTATTATCAGTGTCTGGTCCATACTGGGAATAAAACACTTCCTTACCTTTAGCTTAATCCAGCCTGTTTGTCATTGCATCTAACCAAATGTCTCTCAACAGGAAGTCTTATTCTGAAATCTCCTGATTGCTAAATATTCAACCATGACTTTAAAGCTCCAATATCTGTTCTCCAACTTTTGACACATATGCAGTTGTACTCTCCTGTAAATACACTTTGATATGTAAACATGTCCTCATTTAAAGGGAAGGAAGGAAAGATGGAAGGAAAGAAGGAAGGAGGGAGGGAGGAAAATGAGGAAAGGAGGAGGGATGGAAGGAGGAGGGAAGGAGGGAGGATGGAGGGAGGAGGGAAGGAGGGAGGGAGGAAGGAAGGAAGGAAAGGAAAGGAGGAAAGAAAGAGAGAAGGAGGGAGGAAAGGAGGAAGGAAGGTAGGAGGGAGGAAGGAAGGGAGGGAGGGAGGAAGGGAGGGAGGGAGGGAGGAAGGAAGGTGGAAGGGAGGGAGGAAGGAAAGGAGGAAGGGAGGAAGGATGGAGAGAGGAAGGAAGGAGGGAGGAAAGGAGGAAGGAAGGTAGGAGGGAGGAAGGAAGGGAGGAGGGAGGGATGGAGGGAGGAAAGAAACAGAGAAGGAGGGAGGGAGGAAGGAAGGAAGGAAGGAAGGAAGGAAGGATGGAAGCGAAGAAAGGAGGGAGGGAGGAAGGAAGGAGGGATGGAGGAACGAAGGATGGATGGCAGGAAAGAAGGAAAGGATAGAGGGAGGGAGGAAGGAAAGAGGGAAGGGAAGGAAAGAAGGAAAAGTCAAAACAGACGGGGTCAATTTGACCCGGGAGGACGACAGGAAGGATAAGCTGCTGATTAGCTTCATTTGAACTGTTTGGACTGTTAATCTTCCTGTCGTCTGTCTTGACTGTTCCTTCCTTCCACCATTCCTTCCCTCCTTCCTTCTTTCCTTCCCTCCTTCCTTCCTCCCTCGTTTCCTTTCTTCCTACCCTCTTTCCTCCCTTCCTCCTTTCCTTCCTCCCTCCCTTCTTTCCTCCTTTCCTCCCTTCTTTCCTCCTTTCCTTCCTTCTTCCTCCCTTCCTTCCTCCCTCATTTCCTTCTTTCCCTCCCTCTTTCCTCCCTCCCTCCTTCCTTCTTTCCTCCCTCCCTACTACCTTCCCCCCTTCCTTCCTTGACTCAAGGACAATAGGGACTATACCCTCTTTCCTCCCTCCCTCCTTCCTTCTTCCCTCCCTCCCTACTACCTTCCTCCCTTCCTTCCTTGACTCAAGGACAATAGGGACTATACCCTCTTTCCTCCCTCCCTCCTTCCTTCCTCCCTCCCTCCCTACTACCTTCCCCCCTTCCTTCCTTGACTCAAGGACAATAGGGACTATAGCAGCAGCTGAACATCTTTAGAGTGTGAAGGTGATTTACTGAAGTGGTGCAACTTTATTCATAACTGATAAATATATCATATCAATAATACATTTATCAGTTATGCTTTTTTTACATTTTTTGCCTGTTTTTTTTTCTTGTGCTGGACCTTTTTTTTGCCTTTTTTCAGTTTTTTTTCTTTTGCCAGACTTTTTTTTTTGTTTTTTTTTTTTGCTTGTTCTTTTTTGTTTTTTTGTGCCAGACTTTTTTTCTTTCTTTCTTTCTTTTTTTCCTGGCTTTTCAATCCTCACTATAGGGCTTAACGTTAGCTACTTCAGCTAACATTTGCTAACATGAGAACATTTAACTATAGGACAATGACTTGCTTGCAATAGTTTGACTCTGTGTTCATGCTGGAGCCGAGGAGAGCAGCAGGTTGAGCCAGCTGTCAATCACACCTGTCAATCAACGCCCACACACACACACACACACACACACACACACACACACACACACACACACACACACACAGCAGACATAAAAGCTAATATAAGTCATCAAATCTGATTAACAGAGCTGTCATTTCCAAAAATGAACACTCGCACACTTTTTTAGAAGACAATACTAGTTGCTGCTTTGGTGTGTTTTTCTTTAACCTTCCTGTCGTCCTTCCGGGTCAAACTGACCCCGTTTGTTTTGACTGTTCCTTCTTTCCTCCCTTCCTTCCTTCCGTTGGTCCTTCCTTCCTTCCTTCCTTCCTTCCATCTGTACTTCCCTTCCTCCCTCCGTCTCTCTTTCTTTCCTTCCTCTTTTCCTTTCTCCCTCCTTCCTTCTCTCTTTCCTTCCTTCCTTCCTCCCTCCCTTCTTTCCTCCATCCCTCCCTTCCTTTCTTCCTCCCTCCTTTCCTTCCTTCTTCCTCCCTTCCTCCATTCCTTCATCCCTTCCTCCTTTCCTTACTTCTTCCTCCCTTCCTTTCTTCCTCCCTCCTTTCCTTCCTTCTTCCTCCCTTTCATCCTTCCTTCCTCCGTCCCTTCTTTCCTCCATCCCTCCCTTCCTCCCTTCCTTTCTTCCTCCCTTCCTTCATCCCTTCCTCCTTTCCTTACTTCTTCCTCCCTTCCTTTCTTCCTCCCTCCTTTCCTTCCTTCTTCCTCCCTTTCATCCTTCCTTCCTCCGTCCCTTCTTTCCTCCATCCCTCCCTTCCTTCCTTCCTTTCTTCCTCCATTCCTTCATCCCTTCCTCCTTTCCTTACTTCTTCCTCCCTTCCTTCCTTGACTTGAGGATAACAGGAGGGTTAACACAGTTGAAGGTATGAGTGAGTGTCCCTGCAGCGCTGATGAGGATTAAATGAGAAGAGAAAATGAATTCCTGCTGTTTTATCTGTTTCCCTCCATCGTCCTCTGCTGTCACCTCCCCTGTCTGTCTCTCCTCAATCCATCTTCTACCTCATGATCTCTCTCTCTCTCTCTCTCTTTCCTTCCTTCTTTTTTCTATCCCTATTCCTTTCTCTTAGAGCTGGGCGATATGGACAAAATCAAATATCACGATATTTTAGACCAAATACTTCGATGTCGATATTACAACAATATTATAGAGATGACTGTTGATGAATTAAAAAAAAAAAAAAAAGTAATAATAATAATAAAAATAAGTAAATAAAAAAAAATTAAAAAAAAGATAATAATATAATAAAAAATAAAATAGTAATAATAATAATAAAAATGAGTAAATAAATAAATTTAAAAAAAATTAAAAAAAATAAAAATTAATATAATAAAAAATAAAATAGTAATAATAATAAAAATAAGTAAATAAATAAAAAAATACAAAAATTAAAAAAAATAAAAATTAATATAATAAAAAAATAAAATAGTAATAATAATAAAAATAAGTAAATAAATAAAAATTAAAAAAAAGATAATATAATAAAAAAATAAAATAGTAATAATAATAATAAAAATGAGTAAATAAATAAATTTAAAAAAAATTAAAAAAAATAAAAATTAATATAATAAAAAAATAATATAATAATAAAAATAAGTAAATAAATAAAAAAATACAAAAATTGAATAAATAAAAATGTAATGCAGCATTTTTGATGACATATCGCTATATTACGAAATCCAAAATCTAAGATGATATCTAGTCTCAGCCCTCTACTCTACTTCCTCTTCTTTCTTTTTACTTCGTTACTCTTTTCTTGCTCTCGTCACTTATTGATTAACACTTTCTTTCAGTCTCGGTTTTAACAAGCAGCCCCCCCCCCCCCCCCCTCCTCCTTTTGGTGTGGTTCAGGGTTAGGGAAATAAAAGGTAGCACACAGCTGTCACCGCTCCTCCTGCTTGTCTCCCAAAGGTCCAGCACGGACCTCCAGTAATGAACCAGAGGGTCCTTAGAGTCCTCTTTCCTGTTCCTCCCTCTCTCATCTTTTACCTTTATCTCTTCCTTTAGTCCTCCCTCATTCTTCCTCCCTCTCTCATCTTTTACCTTTATCTCTTCCTTTAGTCCTCCCTCATTCTTCCTCACACTCTCCTCTGGTAATTACAGCTCGAGTCTTGAGATTAAAAAGAATATATATATATATATATATATATGTGTTCCTCCTGAGCAGTGAGTTGACCCCTGAACTCAAAGCAATTACATGTTATAGAAAAGGAGGAAGTGGCTGTAATGTGAATTATTGTGCTGTTTATTTGTCTCTGTGTGTTAGACGTTTCCCATCTCTTATTTTCCCATCTCCTTCCCTGCAGTGTTTTCTGTAGCTTTGCCCTTTTTTAATGTTTTTCCTCCCTTCCTCCCTTCCTTCCTTCCTTCTGTCCTCCCTCCCTCCTTCCTTCCTTCCTTCCTTCCTTCCTTCTGTCCTCCCTCCCTCCTTCTCTCCTTCTTTCCTTCCTCCTTCCTCCTCCTCTTTCGTCTGTCCGTCCTTCCTCCCTCCCTCTCTCTTTCCTCCATTCCTTCTTCCTTCCTTCCCTCCCTCCATCCTTCCTTCCTTCCTTCCTCCCTTCCTCCCTCCATCCTTCCTTCCTTCCTTCCTCCCTCCTTTCCTTCCTTGACTCGAGGCTCCTTCCCCGCAGGATTTTCTGTAGCTTTGCCCTTTTTTAATGTTTTTTCATGAGAGCTAACTGTTTACTGTTCCTCTCTTCCTTCTTGTCCTCCCTCCCTCCTCCCTCCCTCCTTCTATCCTTCTTTCCTTTGCTCCATCCCCCTTTCTTCCCTCCTTCCCTCCTTCCTTCCTTCCTTCCGTCTGTCCTTCCTCCCTCCCTCTCTCTTTCCTCCATTCCTTCTTCCTTCCCTCCTTCCTTCCTTCCTTTCCTCCCTTCCTTCCTCCTTTCCTTCTTTCTTCCTTCCTTCCTCCTTTCCTTCCTTGACTCGAGGCTCCTTCCCTGCAGGATTTTCTGTAGCTTTGCCCTTTTTAATGTTTTTTTATGAGAGCTAACTGTTTACTGTTCCTCCCTTCCTCCCTCCCTCTCTCTTTCCTCCATTCCTTCTTCCTTCCCTCCTTCCTTCCTTCTTTCCTCCCTTCCTTCCTCCTTTCCTTCTTTCTTCCTTCCTTCCTCCCTCCCTCCCTCCTTTCATTCCTTCTTCCTCCCTTCCTTCCTCCATTCCTTCTTCCGTCCCTCCTTTCCTTCCTTCTTCCTCCCTTCCTTCATTGACTTGAGGCTCCTTCCCTTTTTTTAATGTTTCTTTATGAGAGCTAACTCAGTGTGCTGTTGCTTTTTTTCCAAGCACTCAGCAGTTACAGTCTTCACACTGTGCAGCAGCAGAAGCTCCAATCTCCTACTTTATTACCTTTAGCTGCATCAATCTCTCTAATGTTACAGTCCTTTCAAACATTAGAGGTGAATCTACAGAGAGATAATATTTCAATCAGCTGCTCTGAGCTCAGGTGAGATGTAGAAAGAGCGAGAAGATGAGCGGCATATTGATCCGAGAGCCGTTTCCCAAAAGCATCTAAAAAAAAGCTGAGATGTAAAATAAGATAGAAAAGCTTTATTTAATCACCCAAAGCGTTGAATTTAATACAACATGACCAATAATGAAAGTCAGTTTAACCTAACACAAACAGGAAATAGATAAATATATACTGTATGTAATGTAAGAGCCCAAAAAGAAAAGTACAAACATAGAAATCTTAACCTTCATGTCGTCCTCCCCGGGTCAAATTGACCCTGTCTGTTTTGACTGTTCCTTCCTTCCTTCCTTCCTTCCTTCCTTCCTTCCTTCCTTCCTCCCTTCCATCCTTCTTTCCTCCTGTCCTTCCTCCCTCCTGTCCTTCCTTCCTCCCTCCTTCCCTTCATCCCTTCTTCCTTCCTTCCTCCCTCCTGTCCTTCCTTCCTCCCTCCTTCTTTCCTTCCATCCTCCTGTCCTTCCTCACTCCCTTCCTTTCTTGACTTGAGGACAACAGGAGGGTTAAAATGAATGTGTTTCTTCATGTGTGGAAAATAATAAAAGCATCTAAAACTGAGAAGGAAATATTAAATGTGTTAAGAGTCATTTTCATAATAATTATTCTTCACTTTGGATAAATGTGTTTTTCATTATGCTCAATAGATTTTACAGACAGTCTGTTTTGACTGTTCCCTTTTTCCTCCCTTCCCTCTTTCCTTCCTTCCTTCCCTCCCTCCTTTCCTTCCTTCTTCCTTCCTCCCTTCTTCTCTTCCTCCCTCCCTCCTTTCCTTCCTTCTTCCTTCCTCCCTTCTTCTCTTCCTCCCTTCTTCCTTCCTCCCTCCTGTCCTTCCTCCCTCCTTCCTCCCTTCCTCCCTCCCTCCTTCCCTTCCTTCATCCCTCCTTCCCCCCTTCCTCCCTCCCTCCTTCCCTTCCTTCCTCCCTCCTTCCCTTCCTCCCTTCTTCCTCCCTCCCTCCTGTCCTCCCTTCTTCCTTCCTTCTTCCCTCCTGTCCTTCCTCACTCCCTTCCTTCCTTGACTCGAAGACAACAGGAGGGTTAAAATGAATGTGTTAAATTCTTCCAAAGCTTCATGTGTGGAAAATAATAAAAGCATCTAAAGTCTAAGAGTCATTTTCATAATAATTATTCTTTACTTTGGGTAAATGTGTTTTTCATTTTATTGGAACTGATCTACAGTCTTCATAATCTAATCCTACCAACAATAATAACCATGTTTAAAGCACACATGTTCAACACGTCTATATTTAGTTATTAACCTTCCTGTCGTCCTCCCGGGTCAAATTGACCCCATCTGTTTTTACTGTTCCTTTCCTTCCTCCCTCCCTCTCTCCTTCCCTTCCTTCTTTCCTCCCTTCCTTCCCTCCTTCCTCCTTCTCTCCCTCCCTTCTTTCCTCGCTTCCATCCTTCCTTCTTCCTCCTGTCCTTCCTTCCTTCCTTCCATCCCCCCTTCCTTCTTCTTCCTGTCCTTCCACCCTCCCTCCCTCCTTTCCTTCCTCGCTTCCATCCTCCCTCCCTTCTTCCTTCCTCCCTCCCTCCTGTCCTTCCTCCCTCCTCCTTTCCTCCCTTCCTTCTTCCTCCCTCCTGTCCTCCCTTCTTCTTTCCTTCCATCCTCCTGTCCTTCCTTCCTCCCTTCCTTCCTTGACTCGAGGACAACAGGAGGGTAAAAATGAATGTGTTTCTTCATGTGTGGAAAATAATAAAAGCATCTAAAACTGAGAAGGAAATATTAAATGTGTTAAGAGTCATTTTCATAATTATTATTCTTTACTTTGGGTAAAAGTGTTTTTCATTTTATTGGAACTGATCTACAGTCTTCATTATCTAATCCTACCAACAATAATAACCATGTTTAGAGCACACATGTTTTCCAGGGACTGAGATGTGTTTACCACATATTCTCCAGTATTTGCATATTCATGAGGACCTAATGACCAAAGTGAGGCAGTTGCCAAGAGCCGCCCGCCTCCACCTACATGCTAGGAAAATGAGTCCAGCTCTGCCATATGTGCACACTTGTTAGGAGAGAGCTCACAGATGCAGCTGCTTTTTATCATCAGCTGCTTTAAGACCCACTTCTGCATCAATCTGCAGCTCAAACACCAGAGTATGATATAACACAACACCCCACACCACAGCAGCACTTTCCCACTTGATGTGTGTTTCTGTCGCTTTTACTCGCTAATCAGCTTCTATCAAGAACTGACTGGATTAAAAAGTGACAGGAATATTTTTTAAATGACATCAAAGTGTAAAAATAATGTTGATTATTAATCTTCCTGTCGTCCTCCCGGGTCAAATTGACCCCGTCTCTTTTGACTGTTCGCTCTTTCCTCATTCCTTATTTCCTCCCTTCCTCCTACCTGCCTTCCTGCCTCCTTTCCTTCCTTCTTCCTCCCTCCTTCCTTTCCTTCATTCCTGTCTCCTTTCCTTCCTTCTTCCTCCCTCCTTCCTTTCCTTCATTCCTGCCTCCTTTTCTCCCTTCTTCCTCCCTCCCTCCTTTCCTCCTTCCTTATTTCCTCCCTTCCTCCTACCTGCCTTCCTGCCTCCTTTCCTTCCTTCTTCCTTCCTCCCTCCCTCCTTTCCTTCCTTCTTCCTCTCTGCCTTCCTTCCTTCCTGCCTCCTTTCCTTCCTTCTTCCTTCCTGCCTCCTTTTCTCCCTTCTTCCTCCCTCCTTCCTTTCCTTCATTCCTGCCTCCTTTCCTTCCTTTGTCCTCCCTCCCTCCTTTCCTTCCTTCCCTCTTTCCTCCCTTCCTCCTTTCCTTCATTCCTCCCTCCTTCCTTTCCTTCATTCCTGCCTCCTTTCCTTCCTTCTTCCTCCCTCCCTCCTTTCCTCCCTTCCCTCTTTCCTCCCTTCCTCCTTTCCTTCCCTCTTTCCTCCCTCCTTCCTTTCCTTCATTCCTGCCTCCTTTCCTTCCTTCTTCCTCCCTCCTTCCTTCCTTCTTCCTCCCTCCCTCCTTTCCTTCCTTCCCTCTTTCCTCCCTTCCTCCTTTCCTTCATTCCTGCCCCCTTTCCTTCCTTTGTCCTCCCTCCCTCCTTTCCTTCCTTCCCCCTTTCCTCCCTTCCTCCTTTCCTTTCTTCTTGCCTCCTTTTCTCCCTTCTTCCTCCCCTCCTTCCTTGACTCGAGGACTACAGGAGGGTTAAGTTAAGTTGAAGTAGTTCTCTTATTTTGCTCAGACAGTCTTTACATTTGGAAAGCCATGTTGCATCTATGTTTGCATCCAGTGGGGCATCATAATGTAGGAGAATACAATAGGAGATATGATATGTTGTTATCTAATAGTTTTGGTGTAAAAAGCCTGAATATATCGGTATCGGAAATTAAGAGTTGGACAATATCGGAATATCAGATATCGGCAGAAAAGACAATATGGAGCCCTACTAAGGATTATTAATACAACTGGATGGTGATATCACACTACTAATATTGTAACTCCTTTATTTTAGACTGTCTGGCAACACCAAACACACACACACACACACACACACACACACACACACACACACACGGTCATTTGTCCTGATGGTCTTGATGACTGCTGATGACTTCCTGTTTGGTTAAATGGGTAGCACTCAACCTCTCTTCTCCTTTACCCTCTTTCTATGAAACATGATACTCAACGATACCTCAATGAGATGCTTCAGATTGACCCTGATCCTCCTCTGTGTGTGTGTGTGTGTGTGTGTGTGTGTGTGTGTGTGTGTGTGTGTGTGAGATATCTGATTAGGAGAGGCATCCTATTTAATGATGGCAGGCGCGTACCATAAATAAGTGACTGAGTACTGAGCTGCAAATCACATCAACCAGCCAATCACACCGGTCCTGAGTTCGTCTGCAAAAAAAAAAAAAAAAGGCTCCTCACCTCCGACAGACGGCTTTTAATCAGCTGGCCTATAGGCTGTGATGCATGGAGGGGTAAATGGAGGGAGGCAGGAGGTGAACAGAGGGGTGGAAATACGCTCAGGAGGAGAAATCTGTTGTTTTTTGAAAAAGAGGATGGACATTTTAAGGAGTGTGATTCGTTTTCTGCTCTTTATTTTAAATTTAGAGATGTTTATTGCAGTCAATTTTCATCCATTTCTCGTTAAAGTATAATTATCCACTAAAATGACATATAACATGTTCAAATTGGGTTTTTTTATTTATGGAGTTACACAACTTCTGACTGGATTAACTGGTTCACTCTATCAAAACAGAAAGATGGAAAAGAGAGGAACTGGGTCATGTTCCTATAATGTGTGTGTGTGTGTGTGTGTGTGTGTGTGTGTGTGTGTGTGTGTGTGTGTGTGTGTGTGTGTGTGTGTGTGTGTGTGTGTGTGAGAGAGAGGCTCAAATCAATAAAACATGATTTTTCTGATTAGAAAATAAAAGCGAGGCCAAGTCCTGATTTATGGGGAAAAATTTGTGTCAGAAAATGAGCAAATTACAAGAGATGGTTCATATTTTATGGCATCTGTTCATTTATGATTTCAACTGATTTTATAGGCTTTAGATTAGATGCTTGACATTTGCATAATAAATATTTGTTATAATAAAATTAAAAGCTTTCAAACTCAAAATAAACTCCTTATTTAATTCAGTGAGTATAGAAGATTGATGATTTTCCTTTGACATATCTGGTACCTGCTCTTATTTCTATCTCTACAGTTCACATTAAACATATGATTTCTACTCATTTTAAAGACTTTACATTAGATGCACAACATTTGCATGCAAAATATATACGTTATAATAAAATTAAAAGCTTTCAAACTCAAAATAAACTCCTTATTTAATTCAGTGAGTATAGAAGATTGATGATTTTCCTTTGACATATCTGGTACCTGCTCTTATTTCTATCTCTACAGTTCACATTAAACATATGATTTCTACTCATTTTAAAGACTTTACATTAGATGCACAACATTTGCATGCAAAATATATACGTTATAATAAAATTAAAAGCTTTCAAAAAATAAACTCCTTATTTAATTCACTGAGTAAGATTGATGATGATGATTTTCCTGTGGCATATCTGGCATCTGCTCCCATTACACATACTATTTCTACTGATTTTATAGACTTTCCATTAAATGCTTGACATATTTGTTATAATAAAATTAAAAGCTTTCAAATTCAAAATGTCGAGTATGGAAGATTGATGATTTTCCTGTGGCATATTTGGTATCTTATAGACTTTACATTAGATGCATGACATCACATGCAAAATATTTGTTATAATAAAATTAAAAGCTTTCAAACTCAAAACAAACTATTTAATTCACTGAGTATGGAAGATTGATGATGATGATTTTCCTTTGGCATATCTGGTACCTGCTCTTATTTCTATCCCTACAGTTCAAATTACACACACTGATTTTATAGACTTTATATTAGATGTTTGACATTTGCTAATTATCTGTAATAATAAAATTAAACACACACATTTTAAAGCTTTCAAACTCACAGGAAATTCATGTTAAGTTCAAATGCTGAGTGTATTTATAAATAATGTTCTGAAATAGAGACACATATTTCTCTTAGAGTCCATCACTTCCTGTTTGTTTGGAATAAACAGCTGATGGGAACGATGCTGATGCTGTAACTCACCCCTACACACACACACGCACGCACACGCACACACACACACACACACACACACTAAAACCTGGAACATTGTGGTATAAAACCTCACGTCATGATGTTGAACTCCAGAGAGCGAGGACAGAGGTGCGAGGTCGACGTGACACAACCAATCAAAATCTATTCCGGCAGAACGACCAATCCCGACAAACACCTCGCTCTGCCTCGCAACCAGCCCTCGACTCCCGGCTGATGTCAGGACGCCGGCGGGGAAACACTCACATGTCACGTTAGGCTAGATGTGCATATATATATATATATATATATATATATTCCATGTATGTGTGTGTGTGTTCATGAGTTCCCACCTTTATGAGGACCAGGGGAAGTTTTAGTGGATATTAAGCAAAGTGAGGACTCAACTGACGGAAGAAGGAAGGAAAGGAAGGAAGGAAGGAAGGAAGGAAGGAAGGACGGAGGAAAGAAAGAAGGAGGGAGGGAGGGAGGGAGGGAGGGAGGGAGGGAGGGAGGGAGGGAGGGAGGGAGAAAGGAAAAGAGGAAGGAAGGAAAGAAGGACACAGGAAAGAAGGAAGGAAATTAAAGGAAGGGAGGAGAGAGGGAGGGAAGGAAGGAAGGAAAGAAGGAGAGAGGAAGGAAAGTAGGGAGGAAGGAAGGTGGGAAGGAAGAAAATTAGACAGGGAGGAATGAAGGGAGGAAATGAAAGGAAGGAGGGAGGGAGGGAAGGAAAGAAGGAGGGAGGAAGGAAAGAAGGAGGGAGGAAGGAAAGAAGGAAAGTAGGGAGGAAGGAATGAAGGGAGGAAGGAAAGGAAGGAAGGAAGGAGGGAGGGAAGGAAAGATGGAGTGAGGAAGGACAGGAACTATGTGAACTTTGAGGTTTTACTTATGAAACTACCCATGAGTTTTATAGTGTAGTTTGTTTGTTTGTTTTATTGTGTTTATTTACTTTTACTTTATTTACTTTTAAGCACTTTCTCTGCTTTCTGTTTTTGGATGAGCTGGTGAGGTGGGAAGATGTAGTGGCTACTTCACATAAGACATACAAATAAGATGTTTTTTTTTAATATATATAAAAAAGTGTTTCTTTTTTACTAACTCTGACTTTTACAAACTATCATTGGATTTTGCTGTTAGCCCTGCAATGTCCATTACTGCTACTTTTATATTTATTTTAATTTATATGTGATTGATTGAACTTGCTTGTTTGCACCGGAGGGGAGAGTAGTCTAATTTTGCTGTACTATTGTATTTGGTATGATTGTGTAATGACCATAAAGATTTATCTCTTATATATCTTATCTTACAACCCATAATAAATATATCAGTTATCAGCTGAGATGCTAAACATTTGTTATGGAGTTTCAAATGAGAGAAACATTGACAGGCTTTATTCTCCTTTTCTTCCTAAGTATAAATGTGTTCTGTCATTTTCTTTTTTTTTTGACTATTTGCCTTTGACTTTATAAAATACAACACTTACAAAGTTGACATTTCATGGAGCATCCAAAACAGAAATGGTTCATTCTCAGTAATTTCATGGAAATCTGTCTGTATTAGATTTTGAAAGTACGAATTTCAGGCTGACGGTGAGCAAAAAATATGAGGATTCCTCTCAACTCAAAACTCCAGCCATGCTTTGTTTATTGTTAAAGGTAAAAGTCTGACCTGATGGTGTCACTAAACGAAAGGTCATTGAAATCATTAGAAATCATCCTCAGAGGAATACTCGATAACCGTTGCACATTTCCTGACAATCTGTCTGCTAGCTGTCCAGATCCATTGCTCTTGAGTGTCTGTGCTCTGTCTCTTCCTCTGTGTGTGTGTGTGTGTGTGTGTGTGTGGTCAGCATGCATGTATGTGTGTATGTGTGCGTGTGTGTCTCAGCATGCATGTATGTGTGTATGTGTGTGTCTCAGCATGCATGTATGTCTGTATGTGTGTGTGTGTCTCAGCATGCATGTATGTGTGTATGTGTGTGTCTCAGCATGCATGTATGTGTGTATGTGTGTCTCAGCATGCATGTATGTGTGTATGTGTGTCTCAGCATGCATGTATGTGTGTGTATCAGCATGCATGTGTGTGTGTATGTGTGTCTCAGCATGCATGTGTGCATGTACGTGTGTGTGTGTGTCTCAGCATGCATGTGTGTGTGTGTCTCAGCGTGTGTGTATGTGTGTGTTTCAGCACGCATGTATGTGTATGTGTGTGTGTCTCAGCATGCATGTATGTGTGTATGTGTGTGTGTGTCTCAGCATGTATGTGTGTATGTGTGTGTTTCAGCATGCATGTATGTGTGTATGTGTGTGTGTCTCAGCATGCACTTATGTGTGTATGTGTGTGTCAGCATGCATGTATGTGTGTGTCTCAGCATGCATGTATGTGTGTATGTATGTGTGTGTGTGTGTCTCAGCATGCATGTATGTGTGTATGTGTGTCTCAGCATGCATGTATGTGTGTGTGTATGTGTGTCTCAGCATGCATGTATGTGTGTATGTGTGTGTGTCTCAGCATGCATGTATGTGTGTATGTGTGTCTCAGCATGCATGTGTGTGTGTGCGTGTGTATGTGTGTGTGTATGTGTGTGTGTGTGTGTGTGTGTGTGTGTGTGTGTGTCTCAGCATGCATGTGTGTGTGTGTGTGTGTGTGTGTGTGTGTGTGTGTGTGCGTGTGTGCAGGTCTATTAGATCAAATACATCAGACTGGGTCATTACCAATCCTCGGGACAATCTCTCATCCTCGGCTTGTCCTGCCATCGGAAGCCACCGAGGTCACGAGGGCCGGACGCCGAGTGCTTCTCGTCTTTCGCTCACGCTCGTCTGACATGGCGAGCGAGATAGGACTCATCGTGGTAATTATCATATCGCCTTTCCACCGGCAGATATATGGCGCTCTAATAATGAATGTACCATCAATGGGGGGAAATGCATATGAGGAGAGCAATCGATGGACAAACGAGCCATAACGAGGCGGAGGAGCAATAAACGCCGACATTTATACATTTATATAGAACAACATCAACCGTGATAAAGCCGAGCTGATTGAGATTATGTTACTAAATGATGTTTCTAGTCAAATCTAAAAAGGGCCAATGCTTCACCAAATTAGATAGAGTGGTATTAGATAGTATGTGATAGTCTGCAGCAGGAAGAAGGTCAAGGTTTTATTTTTTTGTTGCATCTAAAACAGAGGTATCAAACTCAAGCTCATTCAAGGGCCACATACAGACCAATTTGATCTCATGTGGGCCGGATCATTAAAAAGATGGAGGGAAAGAAGGAAGGAAGGAAGGAAATAAGAAGGGAAGGAAGGAAAGACAGGCAAAAAGAAGGAGGTAAGAAAGGGAGGAAAGAGAGATAGTGAAGGATGGAGAGACAGAAGAAAGGGAGACAGGAAGAAAGGAAGGAAGGAAAGATAGAAGAATGGAAGGAAGGACAGAAGGAAGGAAGGAAGGATGGAAGGAAGGATAGAAGGAAGAAAGGAAGGACAGAAGGAAGGAAGGACAGAAAGAAGAATGGAAGGAAGGATAGAAGGAAGAAAGGAAGGACAGATGGAAGGAAGGAAGGGAGACAGGAAGAAAGGAAGGAAGGACAGAAGGAAGAATGGAAGGAAGAATGGAAGGAAGGACAGAAGGAAGAAAGGAAGGACAGATGGAAGGAAGGAAAAAAGGAAGGTAGGAAGGACAGATTGAAGGAAGGAGGACTGGATGGCAAGTGGGCCGGATCGCACCCCTCAGCGGGCCTTATCTGGCTTGCTTGACTTTGATTGACAGGTGACACTTGGTAGGGGGCGGGGCTTCAGCAGACTCGGTGGCCACGCCCACAGCATTTGGGAGCAGAGAAAGAGGCTGATTTTTACACAACTTTGAAGCCTAATTTCATATATTTGGCGATTTTTTTAATTATTCAAATTTGGCAGGGTGGTTAACAACACACTTTTCTGTGGTATGTCAAACTCAACACATATTTATTCTTACTTTACACAAACTTTAAAGACACCTTTTGGGAAAAAATGCTGCAATAGTTTGCAATAGTTTAATTAAGTTTAGTCAATAATCACAAAGTCTTCAATAATATCATCCTTTAAGGCACGAGTGTTTTGGCACATGTTACACAGCACCGATCCACATCACCCTCGAGTCTCCTCATGGAATACGATGATAAAAACATAAAAAGATAAATAATATGAGTCTCAATCTTTTAAATGTGAGGGGATCGTTTTATGTCGTTTATAGGTTTCTTTAACCTTCGTGTCTGTTTTGACTGTTC
Organism: Scomber colias; assembly: GCA_021039105.1. Lineage (NCBI taxonomy): Eukaryota > Metazoa > Chordata > Actinopteri > Scombriformes > Scombridae > Scomber > Scomber colias. The sequence continues at coordinate 24,195 of JAJDFG010001405.1, forward strand.
CTTCTTTCCTCACTTTCTTCCTTCCGTCTGTCCTTCCTTCCTTCCTTCCTCCCTCCTTCTCTCTTTTCTCCCTTCCGTCTGTCCTCCCTTACTCCCTCCCTCCTTCTTTCCTTCCCTCTTTCATTCCTATGTCCTTCTTTCCTCCCTTCCTCTTTTCCTTTCTTTCCTCCCTCCTTTCCTTGTTTCCTCCCTCCTACCTTCCTTACTCATTTCCTTCTTTCTTCCTCCCGTCCTTCCTTCCTTCCTTCCTCCAGCCCTCCTTTCCTTCCTTCTTCATCCCTTCCTTCCTCCCTCCGTCATTTCCTTCCTTCCTCCTGTCCTTCCTTCCTTCCTCCCTGCTTTCCTTCCTTCTTTATTCATCCCTTCCTTCCTTCCTCCCTCCCTTCTTTCTTTCCTTCTTCATCCCTTCCTTCCTGCTGTCCTTCTTTCTTTCCTTTCTTCCTTCCCTCCTTCCTCATTTCCTCCCTTCCTCCCTCACTCCTTTCCTTCCTTCTTTCTTCCTCGCTTCCTTCCTTCCTCCCTCCCTCCCTCCTTTCCTCCCTTCTTCATCCCTTCCTACATCCCTTCCTTCCTTGACTCGAGGACAACAGGAGGGTTAATTTGACTTTTTTGTAACAGGAAATGAAGTGAAATCAACTGTATAGCCCTTCATCATCTCTTTCATCCATCAGTCCATCCATTCATCCTCTGCTTAGTGTCTTTATCCATCCGTCTCCTTCAATCTGTCAATTAGACCAAGCTCCATTTTCTCAACACTGTACTATAGTCTCAAGTTCAACATCAGTTAACCAGCCAGCTTTGTCTGTCTTCACTCTCCCACTCATTTTTTCCCCTGTTCTGTCACTTCTTATGACAGAGGAGTGGGGGAGCGTTCAGAAACCCCCCCCCCACCTCCCCCTCTGCACCCTCCGCATGACAGTCATCTTAAAATATCACCACTAAAAGTCTACTTCAATTTAATGGATCATAAGGCTGCAGCGTGAATATTTAGTGTGTGTGTGTGTGTGTGTGTGTGTGTGTGTGTGTGTGTGTGTGGTGTTGTGTGTGTGTGTGTGTCTGCCGCCTGCAGATTTAATCCGGCGCTGTATAATTGATGGAGAGACATTGGAAAACTCAAAGATCATTAAATGCGATGGCAGATTCGCCAAAACAATCTTCAGAATGGTTTATGCTCAATTTCCTGCCAGGGATGTACGTTCAACGACTGCGTCTAGAGATGATGATGATGGTGATGATGATGAAGATGATGGTGATGATGATGATGATGATGCAGCTGTACTTTACCTCATTCATCCCAAACACCTAAACTGACTTACTCAGCTACATTAGCTGATGTGATATAAATGAAGAGCATTGTGTTGATGCCAGGCGGGGAGTTCTGGTCCTCTGAAATGAGGCCAACGCGGAAGTAACTTAGAGCTGCATTCTATCAAAAGGCCACCAGGGGGCGACCGTCTCTATACAAGTCAATGGAGAATTCACCAACTTCTCACTTGATTTCTAACCTCAGTAAACGTTTTCAAAATGTGTTTATGGTCTCAATCGCTAGTTTAAAAGCCTTCTTCAATGCAGTATGATGTGTCATTTGGGACATTTTGGCCTCCCTGATTTTATATGTGACGATAAAGCAGGGTATGCATTAGGGCGTGGCTACGTCCTGATTGACAGGTTGATTGACCAATGTCCTCGAGACCCAGCCCTCGCAACCATAGCAACCTCCATGCTCCGCCCATGGCTCCGCCTCATGCCCATATAAGTAGAATCCGTGTTTTATTTTTCCCAGCATGCACCTGAAATTTTCAAGATGGTGCTGCCCAGATTGGAAACTATTGGCTTCCGAGCAGCAGTCCACAAACCAATGGGTGACGTCACGGATGTTACGTCCATTTCTTCTATACAGTCTATGGTTAGATCATGCAGAAGTCGTAGTTACATACCAATCACAGCTGTTCTCACAAACAGGAAGTTGTGGAGAACATCATTAAATATGAACCTCCGCTATATCACTATTTTATTATCATCATTCCATACGTTTTATCTTCTTATAGGTTTTATTTTGTTTCTTTTTATTTTGTCTTTTTAATCTCTTTTTAATCTAGTTTTTTGTCGAGTTCATGTAATTTTAATAAATCAACTTTTTCCTGCATTTGATGCATTTAATTATTTTACGTATTTAATTATTTATTTTTACTTATTTTATTCCTCTTGCATGCATCAATCAGCTTTCTCCTGCATGCATAGGGCCTCAATATTTAAGACCAATGTCAATTTTGTCTTTTAATTTGTTTTTTATTCCTTTTCTTTATGTTGTCACTTGCTCTGTCTAATTATTATCAGCTTGTCAATCAAAGCACGTTGAACTAAACTATCCTGTATGAAATATATATAAATAGTCTGGTCAACATTTCTGGTTCAGAGTTAAACTGGTTAAACTGGAATTAAATATTTCTCTGCATTGCCCTCCCTGTTTTAAAGTAAGCCTGCTGCTCCTTCATCCAGAGAGGTTCTTACAGCGAGCCTTTGGCGCCGAGCTAAACTGTTTCATCTCCACTTGTTGCCATAAATGGTTTTCATTTATTTTTGGGAGGCTCCAATCAGGAGATCAGAGGTTTGATTCCTGGCTCTCCTGTCTGCATGGTGATGTGTCCTCGGTAATAATACACTTAACCCCAAATTACTCCCAGTGGCTGTGTGTGTGTGTGTGTGTGTGTGTGTGTGTGTGTGTGTGTGTGTGTGTGTGGGTGTGTGTGTGTGTGTGTGTGAGGGAGAGTGTGTGTATGTGTGAATGTTAGTCATCAGAGTGTGAATGAGTGAAATTGACCCTGTCTGTTTTGACTGTTCCTTCTTTCCTCCATTCATCCCTTCTTTCCTCCCTACCTTCTCTCTTTCATTCCTTCTTTCCTTCCATCCTTCCTTCCTTCGTCCTTCTGTCCTTCCTTCCTCCCTTCCTCATTTCCTTCTTTCTTCCTCATTTCCTTCTTTCTTCATTCCTTTTTTCTTCCTCCCTTCCTTCCTCTTCCTCCTTCCTTCCTTCTACCCCTCCTTCCCTCCCTCCTTTCCTTCCTTCTTCATCCCTTCCTTCCCCCTGCCCTTCCTTTTACCCTCACCCTCCCTCCTTTCCTTCCTTTTTCCTTCCTTCCTTCTTCCTTTCCTTCATTCTTCCTGCTTCCCTCCTTACCTTCCTTCTTCCTCCTTCCTAACGATCATATAAACTGTGCTTGTTTTAAAGTAGTAAATGTAACAACGGGCCAGATACAGAAGTCTTGGTGCTCTATTATATTATTCATTGATTACTTGATTCTCTTTATTATTCCAAAAATAAGATTCATTTATCAGTGTGAGGACAGGAAAATAAATGTAAGTGTTAAAAAATATAAAATAAATAAAGACACAAGTAATTTACTAGACAGCATTTTCCCAGTGGGATGAGTTTGCAGAAGTTACAAAGATTAATAGTCAATCCAACACAGTGAAGCTTCTTTCTAGGCTTCAAATCAGTCTGACAACTTCTCTCAGATTTAAATCCTTCAAGCTGAATTTATCATCTGCTACAATAATATCATCATCGTCATCATCATCATCATCTACTGCTCATAACTATGTAATGGTGTTTTGTATTTTAATTATAAAATAAATGTAACTGTGATCCGTTACATCTGAAGTCAGACCTTTAAGATTTTACTCAGGAGGGTTTTTTACTAATATTTTAATATTTAACATGTTACTGAATACATAGGGAATGAAGGAAAGAAAGACAGAAGGAAGGAAGGAAGGAAGGAAGGACAGAAGGATTGAAGGAATGAAGGAAGGACAGAAAGAAGGAGGGAAGGAAGGAAGGACTGAAGGAAGGAAGGAAGGACAGAAGGAAAGAGGGAAGGACAGAAGGACAGAAGGACAGAAGGAAGGAAAGAAGGAAAGAAGGACAGAAGAATGAAGGGAAGGAAGGAAGTACAGAAAGACAGAAGGAAGGACAGAGGGAAGGAAGGACAGAAAGATGGAAAGAAGGAAGGAAGGAATAAAGGAAGGAAGGAAGGAAGGATAGTAAGGAAGTAAGGAAGGAAGGACATGAAGGAAGGAAGGACAGAAGGAGGGGAAAGAAGGAAGGAAGGAGGAGGGAACATTTACCCTAACAGATGGAAACATTGGTTAGTAAATTAGAAAAGTCATCAAATGTAATAAGTTACATTACTTTGATGAAGTCATTGAAATAGTTACATTATTTATTACTTTTTTAAACAGAGTAACTAGTAATCTGTAATCTATTACATCGCCATAGTAACCTTCACAACCCTGTTCATGTATTATTTGATCCATATTTACAAAGCCCATAGTTCATGTTCAGACTGTTTGAGCCTCTGATTCATTCAACAGTATAATATTTCTGCATGAATGAGCCTGAATTTGAAGGAAGGACAGAAAGAAGGAAGGAAGGAAGGAAGGAGAGGAAGGAAGGAAGGAAGGACAAAAGGAAGGACAAAAGGAAGGAAGGACAGATGGAGGGAAGGAAGGAAGGACAGAAGGAAGGAAGGAAGGAAGGAAGGAAGGAAGGTCAGAAGGAGGGAAGGAAGGAAAGACAGAAGGAAAGAAGAGGAAGGAAGGAAGGAAGAAAGGAAGGAAGGACAGATGCAGGGAAGGAACGAAGGACAGAAGGAAGGAAGGAAGGAAGGACCGAAGGACATAAGGAAGGAAGGAAGGAAGGAAGGCCAGAAGGAGGGAAGGAAGGAAAGAAAGACAGAAGGAAAGAAGGAAGGAAGGAAGGAAGGAAGGAAGGACAGAAGGACATAAGAAGGATGGAAGGAAGGAAGAAAGGACGGACAGAAGGAAGGATGGAAGGAAGTAAGGAAATAAGGAAATAAGGACAGAAGGACATAAGGAAGGAATGAAGGAAGGAAGGAAGGATAGGAAGGAAGGACAAAAGCACAGAAGGAAGGGTAGGATGGAAGGTTTTATTTGATAGTTCATGTTCAGACTGTTTGAGCCTCTGATCCATTCAACAGTAGAACTTTTCTCTGCATGAACGATCCTGAATGTGAACTTGAGCTTCTGTTGTTTCCTCTAATTAAAACAAGGACACACTCGTAGGAGCCAAACGTGTCTTCTGTCAGAGGAATCCATTCAACACTCAAACTTCTCTCTGTTTACTTCTCTGACTCTATAATCTTCTCTGGGTTCTCCTACTGGTTGCCAATAGCGATGAAAACAATTAGTCGATCTAGTCCAGGGGACTTTACCTCATTGAAGGAATGAATGATGTAAGGAAATAAGGAATGATGGAATGATGAAGGAAGGATGTGAGGAAGGAAGGACCATAAAGGAGGGAGGAAGGAAGGAAGGCAGGACAGAAGGAAGGAAGGAAGGAAGGAAGGATGGAAGGGGGGAGGGAAGGATGGAAGGGGGAAGGACAGAAAGGAGGAAGGAAGGACAGAAGAGAGGAAAGAAGGACAAAATAAGGAAGGACAGAAGGAAGGAAGGAGGGGAAGGACAGAAAGGAGGAAGCAAGGTAGTGCTGAAAATAATTAGTCAATCTTGTCCAGGGGACTTTACCTCATTGAAGGAATGGAGGAAGGAAGGAAGGACGGAAGGAAGGAAGGAAGGAAGGAAGGAATGATGGAATGATGGAAGGAAGGATGTAAGGAAGGAAGGAAATAAAGGAGGGAGGAAGGCAGGAAGGAAGGAAGGAAGGTAAGGAGGGAAGAAGGACAGAAAGGAGGAAGCAAGGACAGAAGGAAGGATGGAAGGAATGAAGGAAATAAGGGAGGAAGGAAGGAAAGTTGGAAGGAAGGAAAATTCGAAGGAAGGAAGGAATGAAGGAAGGAAGGAATGAAGGAAGGAAGGAAGGAAGGAAAGGGGGATCTCTTTTGGACCTCTCTGAACCTCTCTGGACCTCTCTGAACCTCTCTGGACCTCTCTGATCTTCTTACCTGGATCTTGATGGGCCAGCTGAAGTTGGACACGTAGACGTAGAAGGTGATGTTTGTGATGGAGTCTGAAGTTGAACTTCTCGCAGGAGAAACTGTCTCGATGCTCTTTGATGTTGGTTCTCGCTATGATCGGCATCTCCTCTCCTGAGATGGTTCCAGCTGGGAGAGACCAGACACACGGCAGCTTATTAAATATTATGCAAAACAAACAGTTTGTTCCCCTCTTAAAAAGTGTCTATACCAAAATTTTGATCAATATTCGATCTGACTGATCAATAAATGTGATTAAACCTTGAATTCATGTCCCAGAGAACTAAACAGCTCCTATCACACAATATCATGTCCTATTTTACCTCAGACATGAAAATATAACATAGCATTCTCTTCCTTCCTTCCATCCATACATCCTTCCTTCCATCTGTCTTTCCTTCCTTCCTTCCTTCCTTCCATCTGTCATTTTTTCTTTCTTTTTGTTTTTCTTTCATGTCTTCTCTTCCTTCTTCCATCTGTCTTTCCCTCCTTCCATCTGTCTTTCCCTCCTTCCATCTGTCTTTCCTCCTTCCATCTGTCTTTCCTTCCTTCCTTCCTTCCTTCCATCTGTCCATCCTTCCTTCCTTCCATCTGTCTTTCCTTCCTTCCTTCTATCCATCTGTCTTTCCTTCCATCTGTCTTTCTTACTTCCTTCCTTCCTTCCTTCCTTCCTTCCTTCCTTCCTTCCTTCCATCCATCCATCCATCCATCCATCCATCCTTCCTTCCATCTTTCTGTCCTTCCTTCCATCTGTCTTTCCTTCCTTCCTTCCTTCCTTCCTTCCATCTGTTGTTCCTTCGTTCCTTCCTTCCTTCCTTCCATCTGTCTTTCCTTCCTTCCTTCCTTCATTCCTTCCTTCCTTCCATCCATCCTTCCTTCCTTCTTTCCATCTGTCTTTCTTTCCTAGCTTCCTTTTCAACTGATCCATTTAAGGTGGACTGAAACAATGCTCGTCTTTCTAGTATCGGAGGCTTTATGGGGCTTCGTGAGGCTTCGTGAGGCTTTGTGAGGAGTCTTTGATGAATACTGGGAAAACTCTTGAGTCTGACATTCATTTTAAATTCCAAACATCTCACCTTTGTGGTTTCAGGTCATTTCTCAGTCTGGTGTCTTTAGTCTAATTCTGCTTTCTGCCAAAAACATCTATTCCCATCCAGGGCTGGAAACCAACCGGAAACTAATCACAACTGACATTAAGACTCTCTAACACCCGCCTCATTTAAATCATATCAACATGTTTGCTAGAAAATCACTCCTTCATACAGGATTCCTTCCTTCCTTCCTCCTTCCATCCTTCCTTCCTTCCTTCCTTCCTTCCTTTCTTTCTTTCTTTCTTTCTTTTCTTTCTTTCTTTCTTTCTTTCTTTCTTTCTTTCTTTCTTTCTTTCTTTCTTTCTTTCTTTCTTTCTTTCTTTCTTCCTTCCTTCCTTCCTTCCTTCCTTTCATCCTTCTTTCCTTCCTTCCTTCTGTCTTTCCTTCCATACATCCATCCTTCCTTCCTTCCTTCCATCCTTCTTTCCTTCCTTCCATCCATCCGTGTTTCCTTCTTTCCTTCCATCTGTTTTCCTTCCATCTGTCTTTCCTTCCTTCCTTCCTTCCCTCCCTCCCTCCCTCCCTCCTTCCTTCCTTTCTTCCTTCCTTCCTTCTTTCCTTCCATCTGTCTTTCCTTCTCCATCCATCCATCCATCCTTCCTGCCTTCCTTCCTTCTTCCTTCCATCCATACTTCCTTCCTTCCATCTGTCTTTCCTTCCTTCCATCTTTTTGTCCTTCCTTCCTTCATTCCTAACTTCCTTTCCTTCCATCCTTCCATCCATCCTTCATTCCTTCTTTCCTTCCATTCTTCCATCTGTCTTAACTTCCTTCCTTCCTTGAGTCTGACTTTCATTTTAAATTCCCAACATCTCACCTTTGTGGTTTCAGGTCATTTCTCAGTCTGGTGTCTTTAGTCTAATTCTGCTTTCCTGCCAAAAACATCTATTCCCATCCAGGGCTGGAACCCAACCGGAAACTAATCCAAACTGACATTAAGACTCTCTAACCCACCTCATTTAAATCATATCAATATGTTTGCTATAAAATCACTCCTTCATACAGGATTCCTTCCTTCCATCTTACTTTCCTTCATCCTTCCTTCCTTCCTTCCATCCTTCTGTCTTTTCTTCCTTCCTTCCATCTGTCTTTCCTTCCTTTCATCCATACTTCCTTCCTTCCTTCCTTCCTTCCTTTCATCCTTCTTTCCTTCCTTCCTTCCATCTGTCTTTCCTTCCTTCCATCCATACTTCCTTCCTTCCTTTCATCCTTCTTTCCTTCCTTCCATCCATCTGTCTTTCCTTCCTTTCTTCCATCTGTCTTTCCTTCCTTCCTTCCCTCCCTCCCTCCTTCCTTCCATTTGTCTTTCCTTCCATCATTCCTTTCTTCCATCAGTCTTAACTTCCTTCTTCCTTCCTTCCTTCCTTCCATCTGTCTTTCCTTCCATCCTTCCTTCCTTCCTTCCTTTCATCTGTCTTTCCATCCATCCTTCCTTCCCTCCCTCCTTCCTTCCATTTGTCTTTCCTTCCATCATTCCTTTCTTCCATCAGTCTTAACTTCCTTCCTTCCTTCCATCTGTCTTTCCATCCATCCTTCCTTCCTTCTTTACTTCCTTCCATCTGTCTTTCCTTCCTTCCATCTGTCTTAACTTACTTCCTTCCATCCATACTTCCATCCTTCCTTCCTTCCTTCCTTCCTTCCTTCCTATCTAATTTGGTGATCAAGGTCCCACCTTGACTTGAATGAGTCTCTTCACATTGATCACTGAGGCCTGATCCATTTAAGGTGGACTGAAAACAATGCTCGTCTTTCTAGTATCGGAGGCTTTAACGGGGCTTCATGAGGAAAACTCTTGAGTCTGACTTTCATTTTAAATTCCCAACATCTCACCTTTGTGGTTTCAGGTCATTTCTCAGTCTGGTGTCTTTAGTCTAATTCTGCTTTCTGCCAAAAACATCTATTCCCATCCAGGGCTGGAACCCAAACCGGAAACTAATCCAAACTGACATTAAGACTCTCTAACCCACCTCATTTAAATCATAATCAACATGTTTGCTAGAAAATCACTCCTTCATACAGGATTCCTTCCTTCCTTCTGTCTTTCCTTCCTTCCTTCCTTCCTTCCGTCCTTCCATCCATCCATCCATCCATCCATCCTTCCTTCCTTCCTTCCTTCCTTCCTTCTTTCCTTCCTTCCTTCCATCCATCTGTCTTTCCTTCCTTCCATCCTTCCATCCATCTGTCTTTTCTTCCTTCCTTCCATCTGTCTTTTTGTTTTTCTTTCCTGTCTTCTCTTCCTTCATTCCATCTGTCTTTCCTTCCTGCCTTCCATCTTTCCTTCCTTCCTACCTTCCTTCTTTCCTTCCTTCTATCCATACTTCCATCCTTCCTTCCATCCATACTTCCTTCCTTCCTTTCATCCTTCTTTCCTTCCTTCCTTCCATTTGTCTTTCCTTCCTTCCATCCATACTTCCTTCCTTCCTTTCATCCTTCTTTCCTTCCTTCCATCCATCTGTCTTTCCTTCCTTTCTTCCATCTGTCTTTCCTTCCCTCCCTCCCTCCTTCCTTCCATTTGTCTTTCCTTCCATCATTCCTTTCTTCCATCAGTCTTAACTTCCTTCCTTCCTTCCTTCCTTCCATCTGTCTTTCCTTCCATCCTTCCTTCCTTCCTTCCTTCCTTTCATCTGTCTTTCCATCCATCCATCCATCCATCCATCCTTCCTTCTTTCCTTCCTTCCTCCCTTCCTTCCTTCCATCTGTCTTTCCTTCATGCCTTCCATCTTTCCTTCCTTCCTTCTTTCCTTCCTTCCATCATTCCCTTCCTTCTTTCCTTCCTTCCTAATTCTGCTCTCTGCCAAAAACATCTATTCCATCCAGGGCTGGAAACCCAACCGGAAACTAATCACAACTGACATTAAGACTCTCTAACCCACCTCATTTAAATCATATCAATATGTTTGCTATAAAATCACCTCCTTCATACAGGATGTCCACCTGCAGCTGAAAGTGATGTAATTAATCAAACATGTGCAGTGAAGACAAAACAAGCCCATTGTTACAGAAACGCAGCTGGGAGTGGATCCAGATGGGAACAAGCTTTAAAAAAAAAAAGAAAAAAGAAAAAAGAAAAGATGTTTTGGCGATCGTAAGAGAAGTCTGGCTTTAGTCAATATGAGGCCGGACAAAACAAAGAGAAATGGAAATAAAATGAGGAAATAACAGAGTAGAGAGAAGAGAGTTCAGAGCAGTGTATGACCACCTGCTAACACTCCCAGTTTTGAGGTTTTTAACATATTTTCAGCCCCCCCGTCTCCATGGAAACGCCTGTAATCTACAACCTTTAAGATTTTACTTAGAGGTTTTTTTCCTCATTTTTTAATATTTAACATTTTACTGAATACATAGGGAAGGAAGGAAAGAATGAAGGAAGGAAGGAAAGAAGGAAGGAAGGAAGGACAGAAGGAAGGAGTGAAGGAAGAAGGAAGGAAGGTAGGGAAGGAAGAAGAAGGAAGGAAGGAGGGAAGGAGGGACAGAAGGAAGGAAGGAAGGAAGGACAGAAGGATGGAAGGAATGAAGGAAAGCAAGACAGAAGGAAGGACAGCAGGAAGGAATGAAGGAAGGAAGGACAGAAGCACAGAAGGAAGGAAGGACGGAAGGAAGTTTTTGAGGTTTTTTAACATATTTTCAGCCCCCCCCCGTCTCCATGGAAACGCCTGTAATCTACAGTTAATAAGAATAATTATCAAACAAATTGATCCATACGTTTTGTATGCATGTCTAAAAGTTGACAGTTCATCTATGAAACACTCCCCATTTTTTGAGGTTTTTAACATATTTGAAGCCCCCGTCTCCATGGAAACGCCTGTAAATTGCATGACTCTCTACCTTTAATAAGAATAATCATCAAACAAATGGATCCACAAGTTTTGTATGTGTCTAAAAAACTCATTTTTTAAAACCTAAATATGGCAAAAAGAGCTAAATATATTAAAATGCATCAATGTTTTACTTTGAATTTCACATTTTAGCAAATAGTGTCCCTGAAATATTGAATTAGACAAATAAATGACAAAGTTTACCGCTGATTTTTCAGTATAAAAATAATGTATAAGAGCTCAACTGTGAGGACGGAGAATCTAGTCCTCAGTTGTATTTAATCAGATATACTTTGATTAATGTGACAATCATCAAGATTTTAGGATTTTAGGTTTAATTTTTTGTATTTTTCTTTAAACTGAATTTCTATAACACAATATGCCACATCGCTGTTGCAATATTAAATTACACATTTAGAAGTGTGGTCCAAATGGCTCATCTCTACTTTGAGATATTCAACATAATTAATCTGGACTGAAACTGAATTGGGAGTAAAAATGAAAGATGGTTAGATTAACAAAAGGAAAAGTCTAAGTGAGTTTAGGAGATATAATAAGTTGAGATCACAAAAGATGGAAAACTTCACTCCCTTGTGACTCTAACACCAGACACTGAAACTATCTCAGCTGTGTTTTTAATTCATCCATCTCACGTACGTCTGAGATGCATAATCTTACACTTCAAGTCTATTTTTCCACAGTTTTAGGCACATAACTACTAACTACAGTCATTGTGAGCTCAGAGAACTTTCAAAACTTGGATGACCTACGCTCAACACTGTACCTGAATGCCTCCAATGTCAACACACACCTTAAAATGGTTCTTACCAGTTCAAAAAACACTGCAGAAGCCAGTACAATGAGAGTCACACAGACACACACACACACACACACACACACACACACACACACCCTGCAATGTGAACAGTCAAAACTCATCTCCATTCAATTTGATCTTATGTGGCCGGATCATTAAAAAGATGGAGGGAAGAGAAGGAAGGAAGGAAGGAAGGGAAGGTAGGAGGAAGGAAGGAAGGAAGGAAGGAAGGACAGAAAGATGGAAGGCAGGAAGGAAGGAAGGAAGGAAGGAAGGAAGGAAAGACAGATGGAAGGCAGGAAGGAAGGAAGGAAAGAAGGAAAGACAGATGGAATGAAGGAAGGAAGAAGGAAGGAAGAAGGAAGGAAGGAAGGAAAGAAAGAATATAAGAAAGAAAGATGGAAAGAAATGAACACAGGAAGTAAAGTGGGCCTGATTGGACTCCTCAGCGGGCCGATTCTGGCCCACAGGCCTCATATTTGACCCCCCTGCTATAAAGACATTTTCACACCTACAGTAATAAGTGAGCAGGTTTGATGCAAAGTAGTCTCTTTTTTTTTTTTTTTTTTTTAAATGTCAAGGCGTGTCTTTCATCTCAAGCGGCCCAAATTAACATTCAGCGGCGAGAAGAAGAAGAAGAAGACAAAAAAAAAAAAAAAAAAAGGCCATCTCCGTGACACTTTGCAGTAATTCAGAGGCAGCTTGTAAATTTCTCTCAGCGCTGGAGTGGTCTGATTTCACTCTGCTTCAAAGCATTATAAGCAGTTCTCTGTTAATGGCCGACTTTTTCAGACGTTCTGATAAAATATTTCCACCTCCTGCTTTATCAGGGCCATTAAACACTCTGT
>JAJDFG010001406.1:0-15000 GCA_021039105.1 Scomber colias
CAGTTGTCATACAAGAAATGCTTCAAAGTGCTTTACAACAAAATACATTATATCAAACACAAAGTGCTTCACATTAAAATGACCCAGAAGAAGCGTAAAACAATGTTTTAAAAAATAAACCCAATAATTTTAAAATGGTAAATAATAGTACATGGTAAGCTCATTCTTTTGGTAGAAAATGGTGTAAATGTCATTTCAAATGATAAAAATAGTAAATGTACGTTTTAAGAAACCTGATGCTGCTTTTAAAACAGTTTTTAAAGTTATTTTTAAATTGCTCATCTTGCCAAACCTTATTTATCACTGAGCCATGAATGAAACGTTAGTCTGTGAGCTGGTGCAGTAATAATTACTGACCAGAAGGTGGCGCCTATGCACTGTTAAAGTCTGCTACTAGCACAAAGAAAAGAAGAAGAAGAAGATGATGATGATGATGAAGAGTATGATAATAAGGGAGTATGTATTATTTAGGTTCCACAACAATGGTGATAATATGAATAATTTAACCAATCTTCTTGTTTTTGTGTTTGTGCAAAATGTCACATTCATAAGTACATTTTTAAACACTGCTCCTTTTTTCCTGCTCTAATGTTAGAAATGGGAAAATACAGCTCCACTATTTATAAAAGTACAAACAAAAAGCAAACACAACATGTAATGCCTGCTTGCATTATAATATGTTCTTGTAATGTGAACTTTGGCCTTCTCCCTGGCCAATAATTCCTTATTTATTATTTATTTGTCTTCTCCCAAAAAAGACAATGATTTTTATTTTTAATTTTTAGGGGTTGTAGAACCTGATAATGTAATAAAAACTCCTCATAACTCAATAAATAATAAAATTAAACCTGATGATAATAATAAAGTGCATTACCCAATAATATAACAATCTCTGTACCAATGATGTAATACATTATTACATTAACGGGAGGTTATTACATTATTGGGTTAACCTTATTTTTGCAGAACCTAATAATGTAATAATTTTACAATATTGTAATAACATTATTGCATTTATTATTGAGTTATGAGGTTTTTTTAATTATATTATTGGGATATTATTATATTATCAGGTTCTATAGGAGTTATTATATTATTGAGATATTATTATATTATCAGGTTTTATAGGAGTTATTATATTATTGGGATATTATTATATTATCAGGTTCTATAGGAGTTATTATATTATTGGGATATTATTATATTATCAGGTTCTATAGGAGTTATTATATTATTGGGATATTATTATATTATTGCCTGTATTGTCTACTGTTCTCAATTAAAAACAAAAGAACTGAAGATGACGTCAGGTGGGCGTGGGGGCTGCGTGTCGTCGGTGACGTCGTGACGTCGTGCTTGCAGGACTCTGAGCTCCATATTAATTCACATCGTCTAAACTCCGTGAAGCTTCGTGCTGCTGTTGTTTTTGTAGTTTTTTCTGGTTTCTCTCCGCCCAGACTCAACATGGGGAACTGTTTAACGGTGGGGCCGAACGAGGCGCTGGTGGTGTCCGGTAAGTGATTAACGGATACCGGCTATTAACGGAGCCTGCTGTCAGTATTAACGGAGCTAACGGGAGCTGCTGCTAGCTGCTGCCCGGTGTTACGGTTTATCTGGTGACCGTGTTATCTGCAAGAAAGAAGGAAGGAAAGAAGCAAGGAAGGACAGAAGAAAGAAAGGAGGGGAAAGAAGGAAGGAATAAAGGACAGAAGGAAAGGAAGGAAATAAGGTAGGAAGGAAGGAAGGAAAGAAAGACGCAAGGGAGGACAGAAGGAAGGAAATAAGGTAGTAAGGAAGGAAAGAAGGGAGGTAGAAAGGAAGGAAGGAAATAAGGTAGGAAGGAAAGAAGCAAGGAAGGACAGAAGAAAGAAAGGAGGGGAAGAAGGAAGGAAATAAGGTAGGAAGGAAGGAAAGAAGCAAGGAAGGACAGAAGAAAAAAAGGAGGGGAAAGAAGGAAGGTATAAAAGACAGAAGGAAGGAAGGAAAGAAGCAAGGAAGGACAGAAGAAAGAAAGGGGAAAGAAGGAAGGAAGGAAGGAAAGAAGCAAGGAAGGACAGAAGGAAGGAAGGGAGCAAGGAAAGAAGGAAGAAAGTAAGAAGTAAAAACCAACATGGCTGTCAGGATGAGGCCGAGCACAGAGAGATAAATAATATAGTTCTATAGTAGTCGAGTCATGTGGGACACTTTGTCTACATTATATCAACACCTCAGATCAGAGGGGTCAAAGGTCTTCATTCACAGGACACATACACTCTGATCTGAGGTGGGAAGGGTTCATAAAAAGATGAAAGGAGGAAGGAAGGTAGAAAGGGAAGAAGGAAGGTAGGAAGGAAGGAAGTGAGGAAAGAAAGAAGGAATGAAGGTAGAAAGGACAGAAGGAAAGAAGATAGGAAGGAAGGTAGAAAAGGAACAAGGAAGGAAGGACGGAAGGAAGGTAGAAAGGGAAGAAGGAAGGAAGGAAAGATATAGGGAAGGAAGGACAGAAGGAAGGAAGGAAAGAAAGAAGAAAGGAAGGCAGATATGTAGAAAGGACAGAAGGAAGGAAGGAATGGAGGGAGGTAGAAATGTCGAAAAAGGACAGAAGGAAGAAAGTGAGGAAGAAAAGAAGGAATAGGAAGGACAGATATAAGGAAGGAAGGGAGGGAGGAAAGAAAGAAGGAAGGAAGGAAAGAAGAAAGGAGGGAGGAAAGAAAGAAGGAAGGAAGGAAGGTAGAAAGGGCAGAAGGAAGGACAGAAGGAAAGAAGAACGGAAGGAAGGAAGTGAGGAAAGAAAGAAGGAAGGTAGAAAGGGAAGAAGGAAGGAAGGACAGAAGGAGGACAGAAGGATGGAAGGGAGGAAGGACAGAAGTTAGGTAGAAAGGGAAGAAGGAAGGAAGGAAGGAAGGAAGGAAGTGAGGAAAGAACAATGTGGTAAGTTCATAAAATGAGCTTTTAAACCCATCATCAGCTCTGCCAGGCTCTCCATCCTTCATCCTTCCTGGTCTGGCAGTAAATAGAAAGAGAAGAAGGAAGGACAGAAGGATGGAAGGTAGGAAGGGAGGAAGGACAGACGTTAGGTAGAAAGGGAGAAGAAGGAAGGAAGGAAGGAAGGCAGTAAATCTCATACAGTTTGAAAGCCTGTTTATTCTCTTTTAAAATGGAGCCCACATTAGTTAGGAACATGCATTAAAGCAGGGGGGTCAAACATGCGGCCCGTGGGCCACAACCGGCCCGCCGAGGGGTCCGGGCCGGCCCACTTTCTTCCTGTCTTTTTTTTCCTTCCTTCTTTCCATCTGTCCTCCCTTCCTTCCTTCTGTCCTTCCCTCCCTTTCTTTCTTTCTTTTTTCCTTCTTTCCTTCCTTTGTTCTTTCCTTCTTTCCTTCCTTCCTTCTGTCTTTTCTTCCGTCCGTCTTCCCCTCCTTTCCTTCTTGTGTCCTTCCTTGCCTCCTTCCTACCTTATTTCCTTCCTTACTTCCTTCTTTCCTTCCTTTTCCTTTCTTCTGTCCTTCCTTTTCCTTTCTTCTGTCCTTCCTTTTCCTTTCTTCTGTCCTTCTATCTTTCCTTTCTTCTGTCCTTCTATCCATTGAACAGTTGTGGGATCAGCTTGGGTGGGGGCTGTTGGTGCCAGAGTGACCCCAACCCCATTGAACAGTTGTGGGATCAGCTTGGGGTGGGGGCTGTTGGTGCCAGAGTGACCCCAACCCCATTGAACAGTTGTAGGATCAGCTTGGGTGGGGGCTGTTGGTGCCCAGAGTGACCCCAACCCCATTGAACAGTTGTAGGATCAGCTTGGGTGGGGGCTGTTGGTGCCAGAGTGACCCCAACCCCATTGGACAGTTGTAGGATCAGCTTGGGTGGGGGCTGTTGGTGCCAGAGTGACCCCAACCCCATTGAACAGTTGTGGGATCAGCTTGGGTGGGGGCTGTTGGTGCCAGAGTGACCCCAACCCCATTGAACAGTTGTAGGATCAGCTTGGGTGGGGGCTGTTGGTACCAGAGTGACCCCAACCCCATTGAACAGTTGTGGGATCAGCTTGGGTTGGGGCTATTGGTGCCAGAGTGACCCCAACCCCATTGAACAGTTGTGGGATCAGCTTGGGTTGGGGCTGTTGGTGCCAGAGTGACCCCAACCCCATTGAACAGTTGTGGGATCAGTTTGGGTTGGGGCTGTTGGTGCCATAGTGACCCCAACCCCATTGAACAGTTGTGGGATCAGTTTGGGTTGGGGCTGTTGGTGCCATAGTGACCCCAACCCCATTGAACAGTTGTGGGATCAGTTTGGGTTGGGGCTGTTGGTGCCAGAGAGACCCCAACCCCATTGAACAGTTGTGGGATCAGCTTGGGTGGGGGCTGTTGGTGCCAGAGTGACCAACACAATCACGTTTGCTGACTTGTGATGAATGCTGGTAGAAGAATGTGAGGCCATCGCTCAGCAGTGTGTGAGCAGCATGAGGAGGAGCTGCTCGGCTGGTGTAGCTGTGTTTGGTTCTTCCTCACACTACTGAATAGGGCTGAGAGTATTGTCAATGATTTCCTCAATTGATTCATTTCTGATTCACAGGGTCCCGATTTGATCCGATCCGATTCAATATCGATTCAATTTTATGTTCCCAGAGTTTCTGTTTTGTAAGTCAGACAATATTTTTAACACGCAGTCATGTGTGGACACCAAATTCTTCAGGAGTAAAGTTAAATCATGAGTCTGATCCAACACTGGGATCTAGCATGATAGCATCTATGTGTATTTACCCTTAAGACCAGAGTGGCATTTTAAATCATGTTATTTTGAATTATGATGTCATCATGTAACCATAGAGATAAGATGGATAAGCACGTCAGTTCAAATACAAGACAAAGTTGAAAAAAAATCGATTCACAGAATTTTGAATCGATATCGAATTTTTAAATAGAAAATCGATATTAATTGATGGATTGATTTTTTTGGACACACCCCTACTACTGAGGCTCCTGTTTGATACATTAATAAACTGTTAACTTGCTAATATGTCTTGTTTCTTCAGACTTCAGTCATCCAAATCCACCAAACTAGAGTCAGTAGTAGAATAAAGCTGTCTGATGGGTCCAACCCACATACTCATCTCTGCTACTCTTCCCATTAATGCATGTTTCTGACTAAAGTGGCTCCATTTAAAAGGAAATCAGGATATAATGACAAAGTGGGTAAAAAGGAAATAAGACAGAAGGAAGAAAGGAAGGACGGAAGGAAGGCAAAAATGTAAAGGAAGGGAGGAACGAAGAAAGGGAGGGTAGAAGGAAAGTAGAAAGGAAGGACAGAAGGAAGAAATGGAGGAAAGACGGAAGGAAAGAAGAAAGGAAGGAAGAAAGGTAGAAAGGACAGAAGGAAGAAAGTGAGGAAAGACAGAGGGAAGGGAGGAAGGAAAGATAGAGGGAGGGAAGGAAGGAAGGGAGGGTAGAAGGAAAGTAGAAAGGAAGGACGGAAGGAAAGTAGAAAGGACATAAGGAAGAAAGTGAGGAAAGACAGAAGGAAAGTAGAAAGTAAGGAAGGAATGAAGACATGAAGGAGAGCAGGCATCTTTACTTGAACATGAGCTCTTGTCTTATCTTGAGTGTTTTCTTCCCTCAGGTGGCTGCTGTGACTCTGATGATAAGACCTACATGGTGGGGGGCTGGGTCTGGGCTTGGTGGCTCATCTCAGACACACAAAGGTGAGTCCAAGTGTGAGTGGAGTGTAAAAGCAGCGAGGTCCGTTTCTGCTGCCCTGACCCGACCTTTCACTCTCGCTCCTTCAAATGCTTTTTGTGCCAGCGGCTAAGTGGGATTATACTACTGGAAGCCTTCTGTTCTGAGCTCATTTGGACAAAATGAGGTTTTTTACAGAGACAGCAGCTGGACTGGGCTTCTGCTGTCTTTCCACAGGGAAGGCAGTCCCATTATCTGCAGGAAGGAAAGAAGGAAAGAAGAAAGTAAGGATGGAAGGTAGGAAGGAAGGAAGTGAGGAAAGAAAGAAGGTAGGAAGGTAGAAAGGGCAGAAGGAAAGATGGAAGGTAGGAAGTGAGGGAAAAAAGGAAGGAAGGTAGAAAGGGAAGAAGGAAGGAAGGAAGGAAGGACAGAAGGAGGAAAGAAGGAAGATAGAAAGGGATTCCTCCTTTTCTATCTTCCTTCCTTCTTTCCTCCTTCTGACAGAAGTAAGGTAGAAAGGGAAGAAGGAAGGAAGGAAAGGAAGGATGGAAGGTAGGAAGTGAGGAATGAAAGAAGGTAGAAAGGGCAGAAGGATGGAAGGAAGGAAGTGAGGAAAGAAGTCTTGAATTTCCACAGGGAAGGCAGTCCCATTATTTGCAGGAAGGACAGAAGGAAAGAAGAAAGTAAGGATGGAAGGTAGGAAGGAAGGAAATGAGAAAAAAAGGGAGGAAAGTAGAAAGGGAAGGAAGGACAGAAGCAGGAAAGGAGGAAGGAAGATAGAAAGGGATTCCTCCTTTTCTATCTTCCTTCCTTCTTTCCTGCTTCTGGCAGAAGTAAGGTAGAAAGGGAAGAAGGAAGGAAGGAAGGAAAGAAAGAAGAAAGGAAGGATGGAAGGTAGGAAGGAAGGAAGTGAGGAAAGAAAGAAGGATGGATGGAAAGAAGGAAGTGAGGAAAGAAGTCTTGAATTTCCACAGGGAAGGCAGTCCCATTATCTGCAGGCAGTAAACAAGCCCAGGATGAAAGCCACTCTTCCACATTCTCCCTCCTGATACTCTCAGGCTAGCTTTACACGACAACGATCTGAACACAATCCGCAAAAGTGGCGTTGCGTTCCCACTTTTTATTTCGCGTTTTTCGCGTTTAGACGAGTGTCTTTGGGTGGAAATCTGCAGCATGCACACGGTGATGCAAAAGTGTGTGAAATTTGATGTAGTATGCATGCCAGGTGGCCTACGACGAATTGGAGCATCCAACAATTGCCGTAGGTAATTAATTTGCCTTCTCTGTTCTGATATATCAGTAATTACTCTGCGTATTTGCTGAAAGGACTCCTGAATAGCTATCAAAGCAGCTAAGGCCACTTGAATGTCTGACTGATGGAAATAATCCGACATTTGTGTTATTGTTTGGCTGTACTGCACATGGATATGACGTCAACGCGTATGCGAGGATAGCCAGCGTGAGCAGCTCAGAGCACACTTTTGCGTTTTCAACCCTTTAGACGGGAACGCGACGGTGGAGCGTCTTTAAGATTTCCACTCTGGAGGTTGGGTTCATTTTTTTGCGTTTTTAAGCCCCAAAAACGCTGCCGCCCGTCTAAACGAAAGGCACATCTGATGAAATATTTTGTCGGTTTCACCCGGGAGCGTTGTCGTGTAAAGCCAGCCTCAGTGTTTTAAAAATGTTTCTGAAGCAGTTTTTTTCCTTTTCTGCCAACATTACACACATTCCTGCTGTGTGTTTGACTCATTTCTTCATGTAGTGTCACAACAACAGGTGGATCTTCAGCTGTAGTTGTCGTTGGCTGGTTGATCCCTCTAGCAACTACTTTTCCAAAAGAGAGAAAGCTGCCTTTTAAAATGAAGTTGCACTATTAATACAGTAATTACGGCAGCCCTATCAAATCCAAACGAGTGCCTTTAGTCTACCGTAATTACTGTAGTAGCAGCACAACTAAATGGCCCGGTTTTGTTTAACTTGCTCAATTTTGGTTGATTTGGTAATTTTCTTTGATTTTTGTGCTTATCCCATCTGTCAGTAGCTACGTAGCTAGATGGTGTCTTTATCTGTCTGTTTTATTCATGTTTGTTGCTGAAATATGATCGGGAGGCTGCACAGGTTATTTTATTTTGAAAAACGGAAGTTTTATTATGCGATTCAGTGTCTGACTTCCTGTCTGGTGCGATCTGCTCTGTTGAGCTTGTCGCGAGTTACAAACAGCTCCGTCAAAAATAGAAATGCTACCTATTGCTAGCGCTGCGGCGCAGAGAGACGCTGCTGGGACGTTGCCGGTGGAAACACTCTCATTGATTATAGTGGTACCTATCAGCTCCGGTGACCGCAGCGCAGCTGTAACGCACTGCTGACGGACCCAGTGGAAATTAGGCTTTAGTCGACTCTTACCTGTGACACCTCCACAAAATCATACTGAAGTCCTGATTAGGCATTGGCCGGTATGAGATTATGACGGTATGATAACCTGAGGTAAAAATATCACGGTTTCACGGTTTTATGATTATGGCTATAAAACGTGAAAGGAAAGAAGGAAGGAAGGAAAGGAGGCAGAAAGGAAAGAAGGAAGGGAGGAAAGAAGACTGGAAGGAGGGAAGGATGGCAGGAAGGAAAGGAGGGAGGAAATAAGGAAGGAAGGAAGGGAGGGAGACAGAAGGAAGGAAGGGAGGGAGAAAGGAAAGGAAGGACGGAGGAAAGGAAAGAAGGAGGGAGGACGCAAAGGAAGGATGGAGGGAGGGAGGAAAAGAGGAAGGAAAGAAGGAAGGGAGAAAGGGAGGGACGGAGGTAGGGAGGGAGAAAGGAAACGAGGAAGGGAGGGAGGAAGGAAGGAAGGGAGGAAAGAGACAGGAGGGAGGAAGGAAGGACACACGGTTTTATGATTACGGCTATAAAATTCTGATATTTTGAAATGTTTATTTAAAACCAAAAAAGATTTTTTTTTCCATTGAACGGTCTTTTTTATTTTTAGTAAATATGTATTTAAAATAAAAAATAAGTGCAGTCCTTTAACTGAGGCTAAACCTGCAACTCAAGTCACGACATAAATGAATTTATTTTTTGTGAAAAAAAACACAAAATGCAAATAATTGTAACAGCAACCGGAGTACGGGAGGGGTTGGACTTTACGCTGCAGCTGCACACGACTTCAGAGACCTCCACTCTTTTTAAAAAAAAAAAAACCCGCTCATAACGCAGGAACGGTATGACGGAACATTTTAGTGGTTTTGAAACCGTGACTTTTTCATACCGTGGTAAACCTTGAAACCGGGAACCGGCCCATGCCTAGTCCTGATGACGTTTTTACTGCAGTTTATTTAAATGAAAAAATCAAAAAGGACTGACAAGCAGCTGTTCCACAAACATATAAAAACCCTGATGTGATCCGACTGTAAGAATAAAGTGATGATGACGATGGTGACGGTCAACAGAAAATATCGGAGCTCTACTAACTCCCTTTGTCCAAAACTCCCGCTGCCACCGAATGTGAACAGGTAAAATAAGAGGAAACCACACCCATGTGTCAAGCAATACGTGCAGCTGAAGCAAATATAAACATAAAACATATTTTAGCTCCTACAATCCCTGCAAACAAACACTTGATCAAACCACAGCAGTGTGTGATGTCCACTACTTTGATTTATGTGTTGGTGCTTAATTGGCAGTAAACCACATTTATTCCCGGGAGGAAACTGGGCGAGATGAGTTTGCTTGTGGCAGAAAAACAGGATGTACATAGTGAGGAATGGAGGACATGAAAAGCCTCTTAGCTGCTAATGTGAAGTGTGGCAATACTGAGATCATGTCCATGTATCATATGATAAGTCCATATATAGACGTGATGCCACATTAATGTGCTTGTTGCCCCGCTGCAGGATCACCCTGGAGATCATGACTCTGCAGCCCAGATGTGAGAGCGTGGAGACGGCAGAGGGAGTGGCCATCACTGTCACAGGAGTGGCTCAGGTAGAAACCACATCCTGATGTCTTCTCTGTCACATCTGAACTTCTATGATCCGATAGTTCCTGAATCTATTTTAAATGAACGTTGTCTTCTTCAGGTGAAAGTCATGACGGAGCGAGACTTGCTGGCGATAGCTTGTGAACAGTTTCTGGGGAAATCGGTGATGGAAATCAAAGCTGTGATTATTCAGACCTTGGAGGGACATCTGCGCTCCATTCTGGGTAACGGACATTAACATCATTTAAACACCTGACATGTGTTTAAATACATTACTTCATTAATTTTTTTTGTTGCCTCTTACAATAATCACTTATTAATCTACCAATTACAGGCTTAAAGTATTATATTTTAATTTTTGAGTTCATGAGTTCGTCAATGATGCCAATAATATATCAAACTAGCATTATGAGCCAATTAGAAGTAGAATGGGGCGGGTCTTGGAAAAATGTCCTATGCTGCATAGATACCATCGGCAGGGAGTCACATCGGGTAATAATCATAGACTGTATAAAAGAAATGGACGTAACATCTGTGACGTCACCCATTGGTTTGTGGACTGCTGCTCGGAAGCCAATAGTTTCGGATCTAGGCAGCGCCATCTTGACAATTTCAGGTGCATGCTGGGAAAAATAAAAACACGGATTCTACTTATATGGCCATGGGCGGAGCGGGGAGGTTGCTATGGTTGCGAGGGCTGGATTTCGAGGACATTGGTCAATCAACCTGTCAATCAGGACGTAGCCACGCCCTAATGCATACCCTGCTTTATCGTCACATATAAAATCAGGGAGGCCAAAATGTCCCAAATGAACATCGTACTGCATTGAAGAAGGCTTTAAACTAGCGATTGAGACCATAAACACATTTTGAAAACGTTTACTGAGGTTAGAAATCAAGTGAGAAGTTGGTGAATTCTCCATTGACTTGTATAGAGACGGTCGCCCCCTGGTGGCGTTTTGATAGAATGCAGTTCTAGGTTACTTCCACGTTGGCCTCATTTTAGAGGACCAGAACTCCCCATCTGTTTTCAACCGAGTCCTATGCAGCATAGATGCCATCGGCAGGGATTCACATCGGTTAATGACTTGTGTCACATCGAAGGAGAGTAGGATGGAGAAAGTTTCATGAATCCTGAGGAAGATGCCCTCCTAGTTGATAAAGGATTCAAAAGTAAATGGTGCTGGGATAGAAGAGGTTCAGGCTCAAGATTTTGTTTTTTGCTTTAACTCCTGCATTTATGTCCTCAATTCATTGTTCATATGTCTTGTTTTGTCTGGAAAAAAGAAGCAAAACTTCTCATTTTTGTACCTGTTGTCATTTTGGTAATCTGTTGGGTTTTTTTTACCCAAACATTTAATTGATCATTAAAACAGTTGCTGACTACTTTTTCTTCAACAGAAAAATCTACTAAATGGCTCATCATCTCAGTTTTAGATTTCTTTACCATGAAAGCTGCATGTTGTTTTTCACATTAAACTTAACGACTCTCTGATATTTGTGGCTTCAGTTAAAGAACTGCTTACTTCTCTAAAAGCTTAGCTTCCACTCGTCTGACAACAAAACAAAGACATCTTGATAAATAGATAAATAGAAAGCTGCTTCTGTAAGTTTGTGACATTTTGAGTGTGTCTTCTCCTCAGGGACCCTGACTGTAGAGCAGATCTATCAGGACAGGGACCAGTTCGCTAAACTGGTGAGGGAGGTGGCAGCTCCAGATGTGGGAAGGATGGGCATCGAGATTCTCAGCTTTACCATCAAGGTGAGTTTAAGGAAAGAAAGATCCGTGTGATAATATTCAGCATGGACTCTCCCAGTACTGAAATTCACCTGGAACCTCGAGAAGAAACCAGTGTGTTGATTTTGGTTAAGATAAAACACAAATCAGTCAGTCAATCAATCAATCAATCAATCATACTTTACTTATATAGCAGCTTTTATTCAGGTTAATGTAGTTTAAAGTGTTTCACAGCTGACAATAAGACAGAACAAGTGAAAACACAAAGAAAAGGAAGAAAAACAAAGAACACATTAAAAGACAAAATTGAGACCAATGCAGGCAAGAGAAAATAAGAAATGTAACTCTTTCTTTATAATTAAAACTATTAACTATTCATTTCACTAAAACACAATAATAGATGGCAATAGATACGGAGATAATCTAACCCAGAACAGCCTCAATGGACAAACATTAGTAGCAGTTATACAAAATGACATTTAAATATTGTTTCATTTTGGTGCTTTTTGGGCCACTTTAGGAAAAGTCATCAAATTTCAAAATAAAAGACATTTGAGGTGTTTTTACAAGCTGTTAAATGTCAAAAAACAGGTCAAACAGAACAGAGCAGAAAGCTACCACCGTTTGTGTGTTTTAACTAGGGCTGTCAGCGTTAGATTAATGCAATCCATAACGCGTTAATTTTTTTTAATGGCATTTTAATGTTGCAAGCCTTTTTGTCCCTTCTACTCCCCCGTAGACGGCTCCTCTAGCTGTAGCGCTATGCTTTGAAGTGGCCTCCTGCAGTAAACCTACCGCGCTGATGGAAAGTAAGAGAGCTACTGGACTTTTGAACGGCTTGTTTAACTTTAAAACACTTCCAGACGCTTCAGTTGACAAGTCAAAAGTAAAATGCAACCTGTGTCAAACGGAGTTTAACTACCACCGGAGTACGTCCAGTTTGAGTTAGCACCTCCACGCTAAACACCCAGGTGCAGCCAAGCCAGCCTCAGCTCCACCAAAGGACCATTTTGGAGTGTGGGAGTCGCAGCAGAGCCGTGATTGATTCCCAGTTAAGACACTCTGGTAAGAAATGCTTTACATTATGGGCTTAAAACTGCCTTCAAATGGAAAATAACAGGATTTTAAACATGCAATTCAAAACGCCATTAATCGCCATTAACTATGCAAATTCTGCGATTAATCTCGATTCAAAAAATTAATCGTTTGACAGTCCTAGTTTTAACATAATATAATAGTTCATGCTGCTGTTTGTTTGTTAGAGAAGAAACCTCTGCAGGGTTTCATGTGTCTAATAATTGAGTGGCAAAAGAGTCTCGTGTCTCGTGTGTAGTTCACTGTTGTAGATTTAGAGGTAATTGCAGTGATGTGCAGACTCAGTGGCTGAACACGATGCTTCTATCACATCATCATTTAGTCCGGGGGCGGTTTGGCTCATTACTGGAGGCTTCTGGGATATGTGGTCTTAGCAGATGTTTGCTTTGTGGTGGATCGTTGATTCATTGAGACTTTCTGAAGAGAAAACTCAGAAAGTCATTCAAGAGCCACTAACAGTCCATGTAATCTGATGTGGGTTAGATCAATAAAAAGATGGAAGGAAGGAGGGAGGGAAAGAAAGGGAGGAAGGAGGGAGGGAAAGAAAGGGAGGAAGGAGGGAGAGAGGAAAGGGAGGAAGGAAAGATGGATGGAATGAAGGAAGAAAAAAGGGACCGATGTAAGGAAGGAAGGATGGAGAGAGGAAAGGAAGGAAATAAAGATGGAAGGAAGGAGGGATGGAGGGAGGAAAGATGGAAGGATGGAGGGATGGAGGAAGGAAAGATGGAAGGAAGGATGGAGGGAGGAAAGGGAGGTTGGAAGGAGGGAGGGAGGAAAGAAAGATGGAGGGATGGAGGAAGGAAAGATGGAAGGAAGGATGGAGGGAGGAAAGGGAGGTTGGAAGGAGGGAGGGAGGAAAGAAAGATGGAAGGAAGGAAGGAAGGATGGAGAGAGGGAGGAAGGGAAGATGGAAGGAATAAACATGCTGATTATTAAAACTGTGTGTGTGTCTGTGTGTGTCTGTGTGTGTCTCTGTGTGTGTGTGTGTGTCTCTGTGTGTGTGTGTGTGTCTCTGTGTGTGTGTGTGTGTGTGTGTCTCTCTCTCTCTGTGTGTGTGTGTGTGTGTGTGTGTGTGTGTGTGTGTGTCTCTCTCTGTGTGTGTCTGTGTCTGTGTGTGTGTGTGTGTGTGTGTGTGTGTGTGTGTGTGTGTGTGTCTGTGTGTGTGTGTGTGCTGGCAGGATGTGTATGATAAACTGGACTACCTGAGCTCTCTGGGGAAGACTCAGACGGCTGCGGTCCAGAGGGACGCTGACATCGGCGTGGCTGAGGCCGAGAGGGATGCTGGGATACGGGTAAGGAGCCTCTTTCCTTCTTTCTTTCCTTTCTTTCCTTTCTTTCCTTCCATCCTTCTTTTCCTCTCTCACTCCTTCCTTCCTTTCCATATTTATTTCCTCTTTATTTCCTTCTTTTCCTCTCTCCATCCTTCCCTCCATCTTTCCTTCCTCTCTCCATCCTTGCCTCCGTCTTTCCTTCCTCCCTTTCCTCCATCCTTCCTCCCATCTTTATTTCCTTCTTTTCCTCTCTCCGTCCTTCTTTCCTTCCTTTCCTCTCTCCGTCCTTCTTTCCTTCCTTTCCTCTCTCCGTCCTTCTTTCCTTCCTTTCCTCATCATTCCTTCCTTTCCTCCATCCTTCCTTCCTCCCTTTCTTTCTTTCCTTCCTGTCTTCTTTTCATTCCTTCCTTCCTTTCATCCTTCCTTCCTTCTGTCCTTCCCCCCTCCTTCTTTCCATCTTTCTTTTTCTCCCTTTATTTCCTTCCTCCCTTTCCTCCATCCTTCCATCTTTCTTTCCTCCCTCCTTCCTTCCATCCTTCCTCCCTCACTCCTTCCTTCCATCCTTCCTCCCTCACTCCTTCCTTCCATCCTTCCTCCCTCACTCCTTCCATCCTTCCTTCCTCCCTTTCTTTCTTTCCTTCCTGTCTTCTTTTCATTCCTTCCTCCCTTTCTTTCTTTCCTTCCCATCTTCTTTTCATTCCTTCCTTCCCTTCTTTCTTCCCTCCTTCCATCTCTTTAACACCTGAACTCTACTCTTTGCTCGTCTTGTCGTCTCCAAGGAAGCAGAATGCAAGAAGGAGATGATGGACGTCAAATTCAAGGCTGACACCAAGATGGCCGACTCCAAGCGAGAACTGGAGCTGCAGAAAGCTTCCTTCAATCAGGAAGTCAACACCAAGGTGGGCAACTCAATATCGATATATCCTTCTGTCCTTCCCTCCTTCCTTCCTTCTTTCCTCCCTCTTTCCCTCTTTCCTTCCTCCCTCCCTTCATTCTGTCCTTCTTTCCTTCCCTCCTTCCTTCCTTCCTTCCTTCCTTCCTTCCTTCCTTCCTTCCTTCCTTCCTTCCTTCCTTCCTTCCTTCTTTCTCCCTTCCTTCTGTACGTCCTACCTTCCTTCCTTCCTTCCTTCTTTCTCCCTTCCTTCTGTACATCCTTCCTTCCTTCCCTCCTCCTTTCCTTCCTTCTTCCTCCCTTCCATCCCCCTTCTTCCTTCCTTCTGTCCTTCCTTCCTTCCTCCTTTCCTTCCTTCTTCCTCCCTTCGTCCCTCCTTCTTTCCTTATTTCTCT
>JAJDFG010001406.1:17500-36689 GCA_021039105.1 Scomber colias
AAGGACCAGAAATCACATGTTCTCACTTTATTGGTCACTTTATTTTTTTACAGTCACAGTTTACGATCCGACACACCTGCTCACGAGGTTTCCTGGAGGGAGAGAACTTTGTGTCCAGAGCAGTAACTCGCTCTCATTCACCTCCTTTTATTTTATATCAGCGCTGCTCCACAGAGAGGTCAGAGGTCAGAGGTCAGGAGTTTCCTCAGAGCAGCGACATCAACAACGTCCTTAAACACTTTAATATCTGTGTGATGGTTTAAATACCTTCCTTCCTTCCTTCCTTCCTTCCTTCCTTCCTTCCTGCCTACCTACCTTCCTGCCTTCCCTTTTTCCTTCTGTCCGTCCTTCCTACCTACCTACCTTTCTTCCTTACTTTCTTCCTTTCTTACTTTCTTCCTTCATTCCTTCCTTCCTTCCTTCCTTCCTTCCTACCTACCTACCTACCTACCTACCTTTCTTCCTTCCTGCCTTCCTTCCTTCCTTCCTTCCTTCCTTCCCTCCTTCTCTCTTTTCTTTTCTTTCCTTCCTTCCTTCCTTCCTTCCTGCCTACCTTCCTTCCTTCCTTCCTTCCTTCCTTCCCTCCTTCTCTCTTTTCTTTTCTTTCTTCCTTCCTTTCTTTCCTCCCTCCCTCCTTCCATCTGTCCTTCCTCTTTTCCTTCCTTCATTCCTTCCTTCCTTTCTTTCCTCCCTCCCTCCTTCCTTCCTTCCTTCCTTCCTTTCTTTCTTCCTTCCTTCTCTCTTTTCTTCCCTCCTTCCTTCCATCTGTCTTTCCTCTTTTCCTTCCTTCCTTCCTTCCTTCCTTCCTTCCTTCCTTCCTTCCTTCCTACCTACCTACCTACCTACCTACCTACCTACCTGCTTTCCTTCCTTCCTTCCTTCCTTCCTTCCGTCCTTCCTTTCTTGCTTCCTTCCTTCCTTCTTTCCTTCCTTCCTACCTACCTACCTACCTACCTTCCTTCCTTCCTACCTACCTTCTTTCATTCCTTCCTGCCTTCTTTCCTTCTGTCCTTCCTTCCTTCCTTCCTTCCTTCTTTCCTTCTGTCCTTCCTTCCTTCCTCCCTTCCTTCCTTCCTTCCTTCCTTCCATTCATTAAACAGGAACATGGAGATAACTCACGATTAGTAAATCATGACTGAGACGTAATGTTTTATGAATATGAGTTAAATATGAGGATTTAACACGTTCCCTTCCTCTCCGTCAGGACTACGAAGGTGCTGCTGGCTCAGGCCGAGTCGGAGAAGATCAAGAAGATCGGCGAGGCGGAGGCGTCCTCCATCGAGGCGGTGGGCAAGGCGGAGGCTGAGAAGATGAGGCTGAAGGCTGAAGCTTACCAGCAGTACGGAGAGGCGGCCAAGACGGCTCTGGTCCTGGAGGCCCTGCCAAAGGTAACATAGAAATATAAATACACATATATACATAAATACATAAATACATACATATATATACAGACCTCAAACCTTAAAGGCTTCATACGGGGGGGGGGGGGGGGGGGGGTTGGTTTGTGGGGGGGCTGCAGGTCTTATCTTTCCTGTTCTTACCACAGATTGCCTTTTGTCACTCTCCTCCAATTTAAGGTATCATCTGAACTATATTATATAATAATTAGTAGTTATATAGTATTATATAATAATTAGTAGTTATGTAGTATTATATAGTAATTAGTAGTTATATAGTATTATATAGTAATTAGTAGTTATATAGTATTATATAGTAATTAGTAGTTATATAGTATTATATAGTAATTAGTAGTTATATAGTATTATATAGTAATTAGTAGTTATATAGTATTATATAGTAATTAGTAGTTATATAGTATTATATAGTAATTAGTAGTTATATAATATTATATAATAATTAGTAGTTATATAGTATTATATAGTAATTAGTAGTTATATAGTATTATATAGTAATTAGTAGTTATATAGTATTATATAGTAATTAGTAGTTATATAGTATTATATAGTAATTAGTAGTTATATAGTATTATATAGTAATTAGTAGTTATATAGTATTATATAGTTGAGTAATATTATATAATAGAAGTTGGAGGAGAGCGACTGCTTCAGTGACATTAGCGTCATGTACTCTGCTTAATCTGCCTCATTCTTTCTCTTCAAGGCTGCTTCCTTCCTTCCTTCCTTCCTTCCTGCCTTCTGTCCTTCCTTCCATCCCTCCTTCCTACCTACCTACCTACCTACCTTCCTTCCTTCCTTCCTTTCCTCCTGCCTTCCTACCTTCCTTCCTCCCCTCCTTACTCCTACCTACCTACCTACCTTCCTTCCTCCCCTCCTTACTCCTACCTACCTACCTACCTACCTACCTACCTACCTTCCTCCCCTCCTTCCTACCTACCTCCCTTTCTTCCTTCCTTCCTTCCTTCCTCCTTCCCTCCCTTCCTCCCTCCCTCCCTACCTTCCTTCCTACTATCTATCCTGGTGTATTTGGAGCCAGGCTGCGATGTTAAACTATTTTACGGTTTCATCACCTCACGTATCACATGATGTTCACACAGTGATCACATGATGTTCACACAGTGATCACATGATGTTCACACAGCGGTCACATGATCATAGGAGACTTTATATTTCCTGCTGACAGATAACCGTCTCCGTTATGTTTTCAGATTGCTTCTAAGGTGGCGGCTCCGTTGGCCAGGACCAATGAGATCGTGATCCTCAGCGGGGAAGGCAGCCGTGTGACGGGCGAGGTGAACCGCCTCCTGGCTGAACTTCCTGTTTCTGTCAACGCTCTGACTGGAGTGGATCTGTCAAAGGTAAACCTGCCTACCTTCCTTCCTTCCCTCCTTCCTACCTACCTACCTATCTATCTTCCTTGCTTCCTTCCTTCCTTCCTGTCTTCCTTCCTACCTAGTGGATCTGTCAAAGGTAAACCTGCTGTCATGTCACACTACGAAGCTATTAAAGGCACCTGATTCCTTCCTTCCTTCCCTCCTTCCTACCTACCTACCTATCTATCTTCCTTGCTTCCTTCCTTCCTACCTACCTACCTACCTATCTATCTTCCTTGCTTCCTTCCTTCCTACCTACCTACCTACCTACCTGCCTGCCTACCTATCTTCCTTGCCTCCTACTACCTACCTACCTACCTATCTTCCTTGCTTCCTACTACCTATCTTCCTTCCTTCCTTCCTTCCTTCCTTCCTACCTATCTACCTACCTATCTTCCTTCCCACCCTCCTTCCCTCCTTCCTTCCTTCCCTCTTTCTTACCTACCTACCTTCCGTCCTTCCTTCCTTCCTTCCCTCTTTCCTACCTACCTACCTTCCTTCCTTCCTATCTTCCTTCCTTCCCTCTTTCCTACCTACCTACCTACATATCTTCCTTCCTTTCTTCTGTCCTTCCTTCCTACCTGCCTACCTACCTTCCCTCCTTCCTTCCCTACCCTACCTACCAACCTTCCTTCCTTCCCACCTACCTACCTACCAACCAACCAACCAACCAACCAACCAACCAACCAACCAATCTTCCTTCCTTCCTTCCTACCCTCCCACCTACCTTCCTTCCTTCCTTCCTACCTACCTACTTACCTTCCTTCCATCCTTCCTTCCTTCCCTCCTTCCTACCTAGTGGATCTAAAAGGTAAACCTGCTACGAAGCTGTTAAAGGCACCTGGTTGGGAAATGATTCACATGATTTCATGGTTTTGTTGGATTAGAGACTGAACCTCCGTCAGACGTTAACAGATGTTATAGTAGTATTTAACTGATGTTTCTATTTGTTTCCTGCTGTTTATAAAAATACTGATTTTAATTCATTTCCTTTTTAATTTTTATATATTTCTGCTGACTGCTTGTTGCTCCTCAGTGATGATTGGTCTTCTGATGGACCATGGATAGAAACTGTTCTACCTTCCTTCCTTCCTTCCTTCCTTCCTTCCTTCTGTCCTTCCTTCCTACCTACCTTCCTACCGTCCTTCCTTCCTTCCTTCCTTCCTACGTACATTCCTACCTACCTTCCCACCTTCCTACCTTCCTTCCTTCCTTCCTACCTAGGCAAGGCAAGGCAGTTTTATTTATATAGCGCATTTCATACACAATGGCAACTCAATGTGCTTTACATAAAACAGAAAAACATGCAATTTGAGAAACTTAAAACATACAATTAACCCCCACCCCACCCCCCATAATAAAAACAAAGTACAGAAAAATTGAAAGACATAAATAAAATGATTGAAGCATAAAATAATAAATTAGCTTTAAAATCATTAAAAGGACAAAGAGTGCAAATTAAAGATTAAAATGTAAAGTGCTTTAAAAGAGCTCAATCGTAAGCTCAGGGGAAGAGCAGTGTTTTTAACCTGGATTTAAAAGTGTTCACCTACCTACCTACCTATCTTCCTTCTTTCCTTCCTTCCTTTCTTCCTTCCTTCCTTCCCTCTTTCCTACCTACCTACCATCCCTCCTACCTTCCCTCCTCCCTTCCTTCCTTCTGTCTTTCCTTCCTACCTTCCTACCGTCATTCCTTCCTTCTGTCCTACCTAACTACCTCCCTACCTACCTTACCTACCTACCTTCCTTCTGTCCTTCCTTCCTTCCTTCCCTCATTCCTTCCTACCTCCCTCCCTCCCTTCTTCCCTCCCTTCTTCCCTCCCTTCCTCCCTTCCTCCCTTCCTCCCTTCCTCCCTTCCTTCCTCCCTACTACCTGTCCTAGTTTATCTGGAGCTAAGCTGAATAAATAAATGTCTCCTTTCTGTCCCCAGATGCCGCTGCTGCAGAAGATGACCAGCGCTCAGGCCTGAAAGCCGGCGGCTCCACGTGACTTTAGTATCCGTTGTATGCACTCTCATAGACTGCCTTTAATACACTTGAAGAGAATTTAGTTGTTTTATACGTATACACTGTCTACCGAGTGAATATCGGAAACCTCTGGTGCCTTACTTTATACAGGACCAGAATATCTGCATGCACTGCTGCTCAATGAAAGGTTTCACATAGGAACAGTTTCAGTTTTTTTTTCCTCTTTATTGATTAATTTATTTTTTTATATATTTAAATTGTGTATATTTGCCCATTTGTATATTTTGTCACTCATCTGACCTCCTGACTCTTATTCATATATTTGTATTAAGATGTTAAAACCTCTTCTTTGATGATTATACATTTGGGTTTTCTTGTTTTTTTAACCCTCCTGTTGTGCTCAAGTCAAGGAAGGAAGGAAGGAAGGAACGAAAAAAATGAGGAAGGAAGGAAGCAAGGGAGGAAAAGAGGGAGGAAGGAAGGAAGGGAGAAAGAAGGAAGGAAGGAACAAAATGAGGAAGGAACGAAGGAAGGAAATGAGGAACGAACGAACGAACGAACAAATTAACGAACAAACAAAAAAATGAGGAAGGAAGGAAGCAAGGGAGGAAAAGAGGGAGGAAGAAAGGATTGAAGGAAATGAGGGAGGAAGGGAGGAAAGAACAAAATGAGTAAGGAAGGAAGGGAGGAAGGAAGGGAGGAAAAGAGGGAGGAAGGAAATGAAGAAAGAAGGAAGGAAGGAAGGGAGGAAAAGAGGAAGGAAAGGAAGGAAGGAGAGAAGGAACGAATGAACGAACAAACAAAAAAATTAGGAAGGAAGCAAGGGAGGGAGGAAGGGAGGAAGGAAATGAGAGAGGAAGGGAGGAAAGGAGGAAGGAAGCAAGGGAGGAAAAGAGGGAGGAAGGAAATGAAGGAAGGAGGAAAAGAGGAAGGAAGTAAGAGGAAAAGAGGAAGGAAGGAAGGAAGGAAGGAGAGGAAAGAAGGAAGGAAAGAACAAACAGTCAGAAGAGATAGGGTCAGTTTGACCCGGGAGCACAGCGGGAGGGTTCAGACATCAAAGCCTCAGCTCTCAGTTTAAAAGGCTGCAGGCAGGTAGTGATCATTTATATACCTCTTTCTTTCTTTCTCTCTCTTTATTTATTAATTTCTCTTTATTTATTGACACGTCTGCATTCCCGAGATAATCTGAATCGTTTCCTTCGTTCATTTTATCTTTTTTTTCTTTTTTTGTGTTTTTGTGTGTTGTATTTATTTTTAAATATCAAACAAACGTGATTCAGGTTATTTTATGTCAGTGGTTATTTTTTATATACTGCTTGTTGCTCCTTAGTGATGATTGTCTGATGGCTCATGGATAGAAACTGCTCTACCTTCCTTCCTTCCTTCCTTCCTACCTACCTACCTACATTCCTATCTAACTTCCTTCCTTCCTACCTACATTCCTATCTACCTACCTTCCCTCCTTCCCACCTACCTACCTACCTATCTTCCTTCCTTCCCACCTACCTACCTTCCTACCTACCTATCTTCCTTCCTTCCTTCCTTCCTTTCTTCCTTCCTACCTACCTTCCCTCCTACCTACCTACATTCCTATCTACCTTCCTTCCTTCCCACCTACCTACCTACGTTGCTTCCTTCCTTACTACCTTCCTACCTACCTATCTACCTACTGACCTACCTACCTTCCTTCCTTCCTTCCCACCTACCTACCTACCTTCCTTTCTTCCTACCTACATTCCTATCTACCTACCTTCCTACCTACCTTCCTTCCTTCCTACCTACCTACCTACCTACCTACCTACCTTCCTTCCTTTCTTTCTTCCTTTCTTCCTTCCTTCCTGCTTTCCTACCTATGTTCCTTCCCACCTTCCTTCCTTGTTGTATTTTGTTTAATATCAAACGTGATTCAGGTTATTTTATGTCAGTGATTAATTTTTATATAATGCAACACAGGTGCTCACAATCTTTAAAGAAGCCCCTTTTCTTTGGTTTGTTCCTATGTACGAAGTTTTATTCTCCTTGTTGGTTTCAGGCATGATAGACATGATTATCATTTATGTGCTGACAGGAATACAGGAAGCTAATTCTTGTGCTTATATAGTTAGCTCGTAATGTGGTTATTAATCTATTAATTAATACTGTGCGTTTTAATATAAGATGTCTGTAAGTTTGGCTTTCATTAAGACTGAAAACGTAGCTCGGTGTTTAAAAACGAAGAAAAAAAAAACATGGGAAAAATTGAATTTGTGGGCGGGTTGTAAAAACGACAGGCTTGGATTTGTGTGAAATATGTTCATAATGTGGAAAATATGTTCTGAAAGTTAAACACAGTGACGCCAAATACAAGAGGAGAGAGGAGGATGTAAATGCTGAGCCATATTCGACAGGGTGTCACACATGGATGTATTAGAAGAGCTGGTAGAGCGCCACCACTCAGCTAATGGCCACTCTTGGTACTGCACCTAAAACTGCTTCTTTTTTTTCCCCCGTAGACCACGACTGTAAAACTGCTTTTATATTAGTAAAACTTTCCTCAAGCCAAGAAAATACATTTAAAAAATCTATGACATCATCACAGTGTAAAGTCTACACTGTAAAAAAATGCGGAAACATCCTGTAAAATCGGTTAACTGTAAAAAAAATTAAAAAAAAACAACCCTGAATTATATTTACCATAATTAACATCTATCACTGTCATTTTACAAGAAACTTGATTTTACACATTTTACATGAAATCTTTGACTTCTAACATTAAATGCTAAAATAAAGTCATATAATTTTAAATATACAGAATAATAAAAATGATAAAATCTGACAATTGGAAACTGTTAATTGTTACAGATTTTCTTCGTTAAATGACATGAGACGTGTCATTAAACAGCTTATTTTTGTCATTTTAATTGCAGTCGGACACTTAAATTATATAAAATGTTTTAAGTTCTTCCAGGACTGAATACACTGTAAAAAAAATCCTGTAAAATTAAAAACATCGGTGAACTGTAGAAAAAAACAAAAAAAACCCTTGAATCATATTTACCATAATTAACATCTATCACTGTCATTTTATAAGAAACCTCTGTATAATTCCATGAAATCTTTGACTTTTAACATATTAAATGTTAAAATAAAGTCATATCATTTTAAATAAACAGAAATAAAATGATAAAAACTGACATTTAGAAACTGTTAATTGTTAAATGACATGAGACGTGTCATTAAACAGCTTATTTTTGTCATTTTAATTGCAGTCGGACACAATAAAGTTATATAAAAGGTTTAAAGCTCTTCCAGGACTGAGTGGACGCTCTTATAATACATCCATTGTGCCAACAAAACAACCTTTACACCCACTTCTGTTCAATGTTTGCACTGATTTGTTTTAATAACTGTGAAATATAGAGAATATAAATGTGTTTTTTTTTAGTTCTTTATTTAACTTGTCAAACAATCAGTTTTTTGTCATTGATATTTGCTGTTTTGTTAAATAGTTTATGAGCACTTTCTTGTTTCTAATTCACCAAAAGTCTCCACTCCACTTTCTCTTTGTTCCTCCAGGTGAATGTTTGACGTTAACATTCATCCTGATGAAATGAGGAAACAGAAACTTATATTATAACTAACATGAGAGTGATGTGGAAGCCTGATAGAGAATAGAGACTTTACAGTGTAGTAGGAGATATTATGGGCTTTATTTTAACGCACAAATGCAACGAGTGTCGGCGCGGTAGCTTTTAGATGCATGGACGGTGATTATTAACTCATTGGCTGCCAACCATTTTCATACTGCCGGCATTTTGACCGATCTTTCAAGACCCCCAGAATATTGTGTTCTATGACTATGTAAACACCGAAGGTACCAAAAGAAAGAGAGAAAAACATAATTGACGTCAATGGCAGTGAACGGTTGTAATCAGATTGATGTCTATAGACGTCAATGGCAGCCAATGAGTTAAATACTCTCTCAGCCAATCACAGCGCTGCTCTCATACCTCCGAAACACATCAGCATAAAATCTGCAGCCAAAGACGGATGGAGCAGTTTAGTTTCCTCCATCAGTTAGTTCATAAAATAACAATAGAAATAGATTTGGTGAAGCTTTTTACAGACTGTAAAAGGTCACATGCTTAAAAAAGAAATGTATTAAAAAGTAAATTCTGCTTTAAGTCACTTTTTCTGAACCGTTGTTGTAATGACATGTTCAATCTGATTGGCTGTTTTTTAAGTACATGCATTTGAGTAAAGTACAAATAAATAATTAACTCAGTAACAGATGAATTTAGAATTACATTTAAATTACATTTAAACCATTTAACCTCCTGTGACCTCGTTCATACACGTGTTTTTGTGCCACCTAGTGGTCACAAGAGCACATTACAGTGTAAAAACCAGATGGCAGGCAAAATGTAGTTTATGCTTAACCCTCCTGTTGTCCTGAGGAAGGGAAGGAAAGAAGGAAGGGGGGGGGGAGGAAAGGAGGGACGAAGGAAGGAAAGGAGGAAGGAAGGGAGGAAAGAAGGAAAGGGAGGAACGAAGGGAGGAAAAAGTAAGGGAGGAAGGTAGGGAGGGAAGGAAAGAAGGAAGGGGGGGAGGAAAGGAGGGACGAAGGAAGGAAAGGAGGGAGGAAAGAAAGAGAGAAAGAGGAAGGGAGGAAAGGGAGGAACAAAGGGAGGAAAAAGTAAGGGAGGAAGGTAGGGAGGGAAGGAAAGAAGGAAGGGGGGGAGGAAAGGAGGGACGAAGGAAGGAAAGGAGGGAGGAAAGAAAGAGAGAAGGAGGGAGGGAGGAAAGAAGGAAAGGGAGGAAAAAGTAAGGGAGGAAGGTAGGGAGGGAAGGAAAGGAATGAAGGAGGGATGGGGGAAGGAAGGGGGAGGAAAGAAAGAGAAGGAGTGAGGGAGGAAAGAAGGACAGGGAGGAAAGGAAGGTGGAAGGGAGGGAAGGAAACGATACTTTTTCCTCCCTCCTTTCCTTCCTTACCTCCTTCTCTCTTTCTTTCCTCCCTCCTTTCCCTTCCTTGACTCAAGGACAACAGGAGGGTTAAAAAACTACTTCCTGTTCAAAGACGATGATTCGTTCAGGTCCCAGATATTTAAGAAACATTAAAAATGAAAGCAAACAGAAGCTCGAGTCTCAGGAGGTTAAACCATGAAAGTGAAATGACGGACTCTTAAAAAGTAGAAAGTACTTCTTCCACTTCTGCTTATTGTTATTTATTTATTTCTACTACGATAGAAACTAAACTCTGTCTCCTTGGTGCCGACTGATTTACAGACTTCGCAGCTTTAATGATTATTTTCTGTGATGATTTTGGCTTCTGAGAGTATTTCACCCTCCTGTCGTCCTCCCGGGTCAAGTTGACCCCGTCTCTTATGTTGTTCTTCCCCTCCTTCCATACTTCTTTCCTTCCTTCCTTCCTTTCTCCCACCTCTCCTTCCTTCCTTCCTCATTCCTTCCTTCATTCCTCCCGTCTTTCCTTCCTCCTGTCATTCCTTCCTTCCTTCCTTCCTTCCTCCTGTCATTCCTTCCTTCCTTCCTTCCTTCCTTCCTTCCTTCCTTCCTTCCTTCCTTCCTTCCTTCCTTTCTTCCTCCTGTCATTCCTTCTTTCCTTTCTTCCTCCTGTCCTTCCTTCCTACTTTCCTTCCTTCTTTCCTTCTTTCCTTCCTTCCTTCCGTCCTCATTCCTCCTTTCCTTCCTTCCTTCCTTCCATCCTTCCTTCCTTCCTTCCTTCCTTCCTTCCTTCCTCACTCATTCCTTCTTTCCTCCCTCACTTCCTTCCTTCCTCCCTCCCTCCTTCCTTCCTTCCTTCCTTCATTCCTTCCTTTCCTTTCCTTCCTTCCTCCTATCATTCCTTCCTTCCTTACTTCCTTCCTTCTTCCTGTCATTCCTTCTTTCCTTCACTCCTCCTGTCATTCCTTCTCTCCTTCATTCCTTCCTTCCTTCCTTCCTTTCCTTGAGGACAACAGGAGGGTTAAATGAAATACATGTTTTATTCTTTAACACGATTATTTACTTTGATCTTGTTGATAGAAAATCACCAAAGCAGCGGCGGCAGCAGCAGCAGCAGCAGATCGACGTCACACCACGAATAACAGACGTGTATATATATTGTGATGCGTCTGTTGTCATGGTGACGTCTGAGGGTCAGATTTTAACCAAACTACGACTACTGTCTTTACATTAGTTATGAGCAGCATGTTCACACAGACTTTACACAGGACTGTTATTCCTCTCATCGTCCGCTCATTCGTCTCGTCTCTAATCATTATTTGATGCAGTGACTCGATGATGATGATCTTATTGATTCATTGCTTCTTTTTTGCAGGCGGATATTTGAACATCGCGTGTGTCCAGTGTATGAAATTGTCTTTAATAAGTTTTTATGTTTCTTTGTAAGGCTCTGTGTGTTATACTGCATGCCATCGTGTCTGTCTGTACTCACATGAACTAGATCACTCTTATAAAGCTAAATGTCATTCTAATAAATCTGCAAACCTTTAACTCGTGTCAGTGGTTCAGACTCTTCATGTTCAAAGGATCTAAAAGGTGTAGAGCAGAGGAGTCAAACTCATTTACATTCAAGGGCTACATACAGACCAATTTGATCTGATGTGGGCCTGATCGTTAAAAAGATGGAAGGAAAGAAGGAAGAAAGGAGGACAGATGAAAGGAAGGAAGGACAGGTGGAAGGAATTAAGTAAGGAAGGTAGGAAGGACAGACAGAAGGAAGAAAGGAAGGAAGTGACGAAGGACAGAAGGAAGAATGGAAGGGAGGAAGGACAGATGGAAGGAAGGGAGGAAGGACAGACAGAAGGAAGAAAGGGAGGAAGGACGGGAGGAAGGACAGAAGGAAGGAAGGAGGACAGATGGAAGGAAGGAAGTAACGAAGTAAGGAAGGACAGGCAGAAGGAAGAAAGTGAGGAAGGACAGGAGGGAGAAAGTGAGGAAGAAAGGAAGGAAGAATGGAAGGGAGGAAGGACAGGAGGGAGAAAGGGAGGAAGGAAGGAAGGACAGGAGGGAAAAAGGGAGGAAGGACAGAAGGAAGAAAGGAAGGGAGGAAAGACAGAAGGAAGAAAGGAAGGAAGAATGGAAGGGAGGAAGGACAGGAGGGAAAAAGGGAGGAAGGACAGAAGGAAGAAAGGAAGGGAGGAAGGACAGAAGAAAGGAAGGACAGGAGGGAGAAAGGGAGGAAGGACAGATAAAAGGAAGGAAAGCGGGCCGGATAGCACCCCTCGGTGGGCCGGTTCTGGCCCACGGGCCACATGTTTGACCCCCCTGGTGTAGAGTGATGTTATTAACTATAGCGATGATAAGATGTAAAATAGTAGCAACGCCACAACTCGTTTTATTGCCATGAGTAGAACTTTATATTAAAGAGTTTTAAGCAGGTTTCAGACACTTCTCACATAATTTACTGTGTGGTGATACAGAAGGTGTGTGTGTGTGTGTGTGTGTGTGTGTGTGTGTGTGTGTGTGTCTGTGTCTATCTTGTGTGTGTGTGTGTGTGTGTGTGTGTCTGTGTGTGTGTCTGTGTCTGTCTGTGTGTGTGTGTGTGTGTGTGTGTGTGTGTGTGTGTGTGTCTGTGTCTGTCTCTGTGTGTGTGTGTGTGTCTGTGTGTGTGTGTGTGTGTGTGTTCCTCCTAAACAGCATAATCATTATTAAACTCTATGTGTCGACATTTAATTGATCAAAAAAGAAAAAGCAACGTGATATAATGGTTAAAATAAAACAAACTGAAGGCAGAGATTTAATGGAAATATAAAACAAATACTTCTTATTATTCATTCCTCCTGATCATACTATTAGAAGAAGTTTACAATGTAAATGACGGAGAACTAAATCCAGTCGTCCTTCTGTGTAAACGTTGATTTAACATTAGATTATTAATAGTGAAGCATCAGTGTTAGAGCAGCATGTTACTGTTGTAGCTGCTGGAGGTGGTGTTTTAAAAGCTTGTTATATTATCCATTGTGTCAAATCTGCATCTGAAAAGTAACTAAAGCTGTTAAATAAATGTAGTGGAGTAGAAAGTACCTCACATGGAAATACTACAGTATAGTACTAGTACCTCAAACTGTACTACAGTAAAGTACAAGTACCTCTAACTGTACTGCAGTAAAGTACAAGTACCTCAAACTGTACTGCAGTAAAGTACTAGTACTTCAAACTGTACTACAGTAAAGTACAAGTACCTCAAACTGTACTACAGTAAAGTACAAGTACCTCTAACTGTACTGCAGTAAAGTACAAGTACCTCAAACTGTACTGCAGTAAAGTACTAGTACTTCAAACTGTACTGCAGTAAAGTACTAGTACCTCAAACTGTACTACAGTAAAGTACTAGTATCTCAAACTGTACTACAGTAAAGTACTAGTACCTCTAACTGTACTGCAGTAAAGTACTAGTACCTCAAACTGTACTACAGTAAAGTACAAGTACCTCTAACTGTACTGCAGTAAAGTACAAGTACCTCAAACTGTACTGCAGTAAAGTACTAGTACTTCAAACTGTACTACAGTAAAGTACAAGTACCTCAAACTGTACTACAGTAAAGTACAAGTACCTCTAACTGTACTGCAGTAAAGTACTAGTACCTCAAACTGTACTACAGTAAAGTACTAGTATCTCAAACTGTACTACAGTAAAGTACTAGTACCTCTAACTGTACTGCAGTAAAGTACTAGTACCTCAAACTGTACTACAGTAAAGTACAAGTACCTCTAACTGTACTGCAGTAAAGTACAAGTACCTCAAACTGTACTGCAGTAAAGTACTAGTACTTCAAACTGTACTACAGTAAAGTACAAGTACCTCAAACTGTACTACAGTAAAGTACAAGTACCTCTAACTGTACTGCAGTAAAGTACTAGTACCTCTAACTGTACTGCAGTAAAGTACTAGTACCTCAAA
This sequence comes from Scomber colias, assembly GCA_021039105.1. NCBI lineage: Eukaryota > Metazoa > Chordata > Actinopteri > Scombriformes > Scombridae > Scomber > Scomber colias. The sequence goes on from JAJDFG010001406.1 coordinate 31,162, forward strand.
CTGTACTACAGTAAAGTACTAGTACCTCAAACTGTACTACAGTAAAGTACTAGTACCTCTAACTGTACTGCAGTAAAGTACTAGTACCTCAAACTGTACTACAGTAAAGTACAAGTACCTCTAACTGTACTGCAGTAAAGTACAAGTACCTCTAACTGTACTGCAGTAAAGTACAAGTACCTCAAACTGTACTGCAGTAAAGTACTAGTACTTCAAACTGTACTACAGTAAAGTACAAGTACCTCAAACTGTACTACAGTAAAGTACAAGTACCTCTAACTGTACTGCAGTAAAGTACTAGTACCCTCTAACTGTACTGCAGTAAAGTACTAGTACCTCAAACTGTACTACAGTAAAGTACTAGTACCTCAAACTGTACTACAGTAAAGTACAAGTACCTCTAACTGTACTACAGTAAAGTACTAGTACCTCAAACTGTACTGCAGTAAAGTACTAGTACCTCAAACTGTACTACAGTAAAGTACTAGTACCTCAAACTGTACTACAGTAAAGTACAAGTACCTCTAACTGTACTACAGTAAAGTACTAGTACCTTCAAACTGTACTGCAGTAAAGTACTAGTACCTCAAACTGTACTACAGTAAAGTACAAGTACCTCAAACTGTACTACAGTAAAGTACAAGTACCTCTAACTGTACTGCAGTAAAGTACTAGTACCTCAAACTGTACTACAGTAAAGTACTAGTATCTCAAACTGTACTACAGTAAAGTACTAGTACCTCTAACTGTACTGCAGTAAAGTACTAGTACCTCAAACTGTACTACAGTAAAGTACAAGTACCTCTAACTGTACTGCAGTAAAGTACAAGTACCTCAAACTGTACTGCAGTAAAGTACTAGTACTTCAAACTGTACTACAGTAAAGTACAAGTACCTCAAACTGTACTACAGTAAAGTACAAGTACCTCTAACTGTACTGCAGTAAAGTACTAGTACCTCTAACTGTACTGCAGTAAAGTACTAGTACCTCAAACTGTACTACAGTAAAGTACTAGTACCTCTAACTGTACTGCAGTAAAGTACTAGTACCTCAAACTGTACTACAGTAAAGTACAAGTACCTCTAACTGTACTGCAGTAAAGTACAAGTACCTCTAACTGTACTGCAGTAAAAGTACAAGTACCTCAAACTGTACTGCAGTAAAGTACTAGTACTTCAAACTGTACTACAGTAAAGTACAAGTACCTCAAACTGTACTACAGTAAAGTACAAGTACCTCTAACTGTACTGCAGTAAAGTACTAGTACCTCTAACTGTACTGCAGTAAAGTACTAGTACCTCAAACTGTACTACAGTAAAGTACTAGTACCTCAAACTGTACTGCAGTAAAGTACTAGTACCTCAAACTGTACTACAGTAAAGTACTAGTACCTCAAACTGTACTACAGTAAAGTACTAGTACCTCAAACTGTACTAACAGTAAAGTACTAGTACCTCAAACTGTACTACAGTAAAGTACAAGTACCTCTAACTGTACTACAGTAAAGTACTAGTACCTCAAACTGTACTGCAGTAAAGTACTAGTACCTCAAACTGTACTACAGTAAAGTACAATATTTCCCTCTGAGATGTGGAAGAATAAAGTGATGGGAATATAAAAGTTCTTCTTGAGTAGAAGATTTCATTCTCTGTACACATTTATCAGTATTATTGAGGAAGTCTTTAATAAGTACTGATCCCATAATACTCAGATCAGAGTTATTATAGTTAAATAAAACTAAAACTAGCAGTGAAAAAATAATTTTAGTTAACTGAAATTAAAAAAAAAAGTAATAAAACCCACAATGAACGATTCAAAACTAAGTAAAACTAAAGTGAGTTTTCTTTTCATTGTCTCCATGGTGACTGTGTTGTGTTCAGTGTGACTTGTTGAGATAATGAGCTCGTACCAAACACAGTGTCAGTATTATTTCATCCTTTACAGCTTCTACTAATCAAGACTTTCCTCTTAATGCCTGAAACACTCAAACTAAATACAAACTAAACTAAAACTACTTCATCACCTGTTAACATTTTTAAATCCAGGTTTAAAACACTTCTCTCCTCCTGTTCTCATTATGATTGAGGTTTTTTTTTAAAAAGCACTTTAAATGTTAATCTTTCATTTGCACTCTATGTCCTTTTAATGATTGTAAAGCAAATCATTATTTTTATATTTAATTCTCTATTCTAATCTAGTCTTTATTTTATTTTTCTCTCTTTCTATTTTTCTGTAATTTATTTCATTTAAAAAATATATTATTAGTGTATGTTTTAATGTTTCCATGTTTTTACTATTATTGAGTTTTATTTTTTTTGTCTCCAATTCTTACTGTTAAATGTTTGTTTTATATAAAGCACATTGAGTTTCCATTGTGTATTAAATAAGCTATATAAATAAAGCTGCTTTGCCTTAAAGTCACTAAAACTAAACTGAAATAATATTTTAAAAATCAAACTGAAAAACTAAATAAAAAAAAACAACTATTGTTAATTTGACAACTAGCCTACAATAAAAACCCTGTATGAGATTAGGAAACAATGTGAAGTCTTTTTTAAGGTTCACTGCCTATGACTCAGTGATTGTCAAGTGTCCGTGCTGCACCTGAAGGCATCACAGCGCCTCCAGATGAGAGAAGTGAAGGCGGGTCAGTAGTGAGAGCACAGCTGCTGAGTCTGCACTGGGATTAATTCACTGGTCTGTTCGCGTCTTTAAGAAGAGGAAGAAAGGTGAAAGTTTATATTAAAAGAGGTGAAGCCCACTCCTCCTCTTCCTCCTCTTCTTCCTCCTCTTCCTCCTCCAGGTGGAAACTCTTTATTTATCCCCGACCTGACAGCAGTGAAGAGCGGGGAGACAACCAGCGTGAAGTCGGTGTGTGAGAGCAGAGACGTCCAGAAGAGCTGCAGACATTAAACACAACACATCTGCAGGTAAAATCACCTTAAATCTAACTTCTCACCAGCTGGTTTTAAACTTCCTGTTTATCTCCCAGATCACATGAGTTGGATACTTGTTTCTTACTTTAATTGTATCTCAGGTTTCAGTTTAAAGAGTCTTAATGGAAAAGTTTTAGCTGGTGGTGTTTGTGTTAGAGGAAAGTGCAGAAACATGCATGTGTGTGTGTTTGTCACGTTGGTCAGTTTCGCTTTTAATCGGCTCCACAAGATGAGAAGTAGAAAAGAAAAAGTTGTCAAGGTACTGCAAATACACATAAACACACACACTTCCGGTTACAACCGTCAAGATCGATCAGAAAACTGTAATCAATAATCCTGCTGGTAAAATAAAAGTTAGTAAAATAAAGCATCTATTTAGAAAAGTAACGACCGGAAATAAGAAAATAAAAGGGAAGGAAGGAAAGAGAGACAGTGAAGGATGGACAGATGGAAGGAAGGAAGGAAGGAAGGAAGGACAGGCAAAAGGAAGGATGGAAGAAAGGTAGGAAAGAGAGATAGTGAAGGATGGACAGATGGAAGGAAGGAAGGAAGGACAGAAGGAAGAAAGGAAGAATGGAAGAAGGAAGGACGAAAAGAAGAATGAAAGGAAGGACAAAAGGATGGAAGGAAGAATGGAAGGAAGGAAGGATAAAAGTTAGTAAAATAAAAGTTACCAAAATAAAGCATCGATTTAGAAAACTAATGAAGAACTGGAAATAAGAAAATAAAAGAGTTGCAGTTTCATCAGTCTGGGTTAGGGTTAGGAGTTGTTGCCGCCAGATGTGTGTTTCTATGGCAGAGGTATCAAAGTCATGTTCATTAAAGGGCCACATACAGACCAATATGATCTCATGTGGACCGGATCATTAAAAAGATGGAGGGAAGGAAGGAAGGGAGGAAGGAAATGAGGAAATAAGAAGGGAAGGAAGGAAAGACAGGCAAAAGGAAGGATGGAAGAAAGGTAGGAAAGAGATAGTGAAGGATGGACAGATGGAAGGAAGGAAGAAAGGACAGATGGAAGGAAGGACAGATGGAAGGACAAAAGGAAGGAAGGAAGGACAGAAGGAAGGAAGGAAAGACAGAAGGAAGGAAGGAAGAGAAGACATGAAGGACAGATGGAAGAAAGGAAGGAAGGACAGAAGGAAGAAAGGAACGAAGAAAGGAAAAAAGGAAGGTAGAAAGGACAGATGGAAGGAAGGAAGGAAGGAAGGAAGAGAAGACATGAAGGACAGATGGAAGGAAGGAAAAGAGCACTGGATGGCAAGTGGGCCGGATTGCACCCCTCGGCGGGCCGTATCTGGCCCGTGGGCCGCGTGTTTGACCCCCCTGCTCTACGGTAACACTGGTTAAAATGTGTCAAAGCTCACTGACGCACATACAGTATGTCCTTCACATCTAAATAATGTTACTAGTCAGTTTATCTGAAGTTGGACGTTCTTGATTGTGAATGAGTAAGAATAACTCATTCTTCCCTCCTTCCCTCTTACTTTCCTCCCTCCTCCTTCCATACTTCTTTCCTCCCTCCGTTCCTTCCTTCCTCTACTTCCTTCCTTCCTTCCTCTTTTCCTCCCTCCTTACTCCTTACTTCCTTCCTCTACTTCCTTCCTTCCTCTTTTCCTCCCTCCTTACTCCTTACTTCCTTCCTTTCTTCATTCCTCATTCCTTCCTTCCTTCCTTCCTCTTTTCCTCCCTCTTTACTCCTTTACTTCCTTCCTTCTTTCCTCCTGTCCTTCCTCCTTTCCTTCCTTCCTCCTCCCTTCTCTCTTCCTTTCTTTCCTTCCTTCCTCCCTCCATCATTTCCTTCCTTCCTCCTTTCCTTCTTCCTCCCCTCCCTTCCTTCCTTCTTCCTCCCGTCCCTTCCTTCCTCCTTTCCTTCCTCCCTTCCTCCCTTGACTCGGGCACAACAGGAGGAATGCTACAAATATAACACACTGCCAAAAAAACCCCAAACACATTATTTTTTTTCCTAGGATGGCCAAGTCATGCATCATGCTACTCTGCCTCTGATTAGCTCATCCTGATATTCTCACTCTAACTAATCTCACTTCTGGTGCCTAACCTTAACCAACCCAATCAATGAAGATAAGAGCATCAGCCAATCAGAGGCAGAGGAGGGGAAGGCCTGAGTTTGACATCCTAGGAAAAAAAACACAAAGTTGTCAGAGAGGTGATTTACGATGGTTCAGCAGTCCAGTCTGCAGGCGTATGAGGTGTAACCGGGTTTTAGTTTTAACAAGTGAACATCAGGGTGTGTTAGTGTTAGTATCACACACACACGTCCACTTATACCTGAGCTTTATGAACGGAGACACTGACACACCTTTAGACTGTGTGTGTGGAAAACTACGTTACCCTCCTAGTTTAATGACACGATAATGATCTGGAAGAGATTAAAGAATGATCAGATCTGACCCGAGTCTGAGCAGTACTGCAGTATTATGAGTGATGTAGTATGCAGTATTACAGTAAAAGTACTGCAGTATTATGAGTGATGTAGTATGCAGTATTACAGTAAAAGTACTGCAGTATTATAGTGATGTAGTATGCAGTATTGCAGTAAAAGTACTGCAGTATTATGAGTGATGTAGTAT
>JAJDFG010001407.1:0-36686 GCA_021039105.1 Scomber colias
TGTGTCACAATGAGAGATTGAGCAGAGCTGCAGACAGAGTCGCTGTGTGATGTCGTTATGTCTGCATCCTTCCTCTCCTCCAACACACAGAGAGAGAGAGAGAGAGAGAGAGGAGAGAGAGAGAGAGAGAAGAGAGAGAGGAGAGAGAGAGAGAGAGAGAGAGAGAAGGAAAATATGCACATTCACTCACTAAAAACGATAGACTATAACTATAAAAATAAAGATGTGAGCGTCTGTAAACAGCTGTGTGTTCCAGCTGTGAGAGGTAGATATAAAGACGAGATGTTACTGCTGTATGTTGGACAGATGAAAGTCAGCTATTAACCAGGCGTATCTCTATGTTCATGCCCAACTTTTACCAATCAAACGCAGCGTGGATCAGCAATCGTTGCAATGCCGAGTTCTCCACAATATTAAATAGCCAGCACGATCAACTTAGCATCTGTTTCGGTGTTCGGTTTTTTTTGTCCACGCTCCTCCGTAAAAAGTCGTCAATTAAGAGTCTTTTTTAGTTAAATATTTGACTTTTAATGAACTTTGCTGGCTGCTGCTTTTATGGGTTAGGGTTTTATGATGTTTTCAATGTTATTATGATTTTAATATCGACGTGTTTTGGTCAAAAATATCATGATACTAGATTTTATTGACATGGCTCAGCTCTAATAGAGACTAATTATATGTGAGGGTTAAACGTTTGGCTCATTTTCATCCTTGGAGGTCTTGTGGTTCTTTAGAAACTCCTCCTCCTCTTCCTCTTCCTCCTCTTCCTCCTCTTTATGAAGACTAATCTAATTGACAAACTCCTGCTCCATCAGCGTCTGGACGGGGCTCACAGAGGGCCACAGCGTCTGGACGGGACTCACAGAGGGCCACAGAGGGCCACAGAGTCCTGGACGGGGCTCACAGAGGGCCACAGAGTCTGGACGGGGCTCACAGAGGGCCACAGAGTCTGTACGGGGCTCACAGAGGGCCACAGAGGGCCACAGAGGGCCACAGAGGGCCACAGAGTGTGGACGGGACTCACAGAGGGCCACAGAGGGCCACAGAGGGCCACAGAGGGCCACAGAGGGCCACAGAGTCTGGACGGGGCTCACAGAGGGCCACAGCGTCTGGACGGGGCTCACAGAGGGCCACAGAGTCTGGACGGGGCTCACAGAGGGCCACAGAGTCTGGACGGGGCTCACAGAGGGCCACAGAGTCTGGACGGGGCTCACAGAGGGCCACAGAGTCTGGACGGGGCTCACAGAGGGCCACACACATCGCCAGCCTGCGGACAGTCGAGCCGCAACAAAGGAGATGTTCATGTCTGCTGCTCGGTGGAGGGAAATGATGACAATGTGGTGAAGATACAGAGCCGCCTTTCTCCCACTACAGCACACACACACACACACACACACACACACCACACACACACACACCCACACACACACACACACACACACACACACACACACACACACAGACACACACACACACACACACAAACACACACAAACACCACACACAAACACACACACATATTATACATATATAGATAACGCTCGGGGACTATTGTGGGACAGTTTTAGAACATTTTGGGGTTTGTCAGCATGTTTTTCTGTGTGGAAAATATACTTCTTCTTTCTTTTTTTGTATCCCAAAGGTTGGAAAAGTCTGGGCTCAACAGGCGCAGAATATCAAAACCACTTCCTGTCGCTGTTCTCCCCAAAAACATGCTCGCTTTGTTCACATATACACAAGTCCTGTCGCTGTAAGAGACTGAATAAATAAGATGACCTATATCTGCATATATAATGACCTATATCTGTATATATGAGTTTGGTCACATGACCCAGCCCTACCTACAGGTCATTTACCTTTGACACTTCCTGTTTTCAAAGTAAAAGGCATCATATTACAGCACAACATGCTCTAAAAATGACTCAACTGGGACGCCCGAACAGAACCCGTTATTACATAATGAGTAATGAGCCACAATGCACTTCAAATACAGTGTGATGCTTTAAAAGAAAAGCTTTGAAGGAGGTGAAGTGGTGTGTGTGTGTGTGTGTGTGTGTGTTTGTGTGTGTGTGTGTCCTCTGCCGTGCGAACAGGCCCGCCCCGCTGTAACAACAAACTGGAGTCCTGCAGCGTTTGTTTGAGGTGGAGCGAGGGGAGTGAGGGTTTTCTGGTAGGGGGGGGGTGGGGGGGGAGAGAGGGAGGAGATGCAGAGGAAAAAGGGCTGAACAGTTGAAGGAAGAGGGGCCCATGGGTGCTGCTGCAGGGGCCGCTACAGGAAATGGGTGGGGCAGCGTGGCGGTGAAGAAATGGGTGGAGGCGTGTGTGTGTGTGTGTGTGTTGTGTGTGTGTGTGTGTGTGTGTGTGTGTGTGTGTGTGCTATTATCTCCATACACTACTTTAGTTTCTATGATACAGGTGAATATTTTGTGTTTATCTGTTTTTATTCTCACTTTTAGAGATAAATTAAATTAATTAAACAATATATTTAACAAGCAAGAAGACAAAAATCCTCCTTTATGGTTCATTTGAAAGCTAAACAAGGCTTTTAATATCAAGATATCGTCATAATTTATTCTGTAAAGTCACTTATCTGTCATTTTAATTACTTAACTGTATCTAAAACATTTTTTTAAAACATTTTTATCATTTTTTTAAAAGTTAAAATACATTTTTCCTTATATTTTCTCTCATTTATTTTATGTTTTATTATAAATCCTAATGTATTTTATTTAATTTGTATTTCTTTTTTAAATCAGTTTTAATCTGTTTTTTTACTCTAACATTTAATAAATTTTTTCTCATATTAACTTATTTTATTTTTTATTTTCTATTATATGTATAAATCATTTTTAAATACATTTTTATCCATATTTATGAGTATTTTTTGTATTTTTTTACTCTAACATATCATATTCAGTTATTTTATAATTATTTATTATTTTTTTATATTTATTTTTATTTCCTCTGATTTATTTGACTTGATTTTTATTTCACATTGCTATCATACATCCTCATTTTTTTTTTTTTTTTTAATATATAATTTTTTCATTTTTTTCATTAATATTTTCTCTCGGGATGAAAGATGAGTGAATCTAAAATGATACAAAACAGAGAAAAGCAGTAAATGATCCGTCTCTTAAGAAACTGGACGACTGCTCTGATGATAAATTGATTATCGGACCAGTTCCTGACGCTTTCTGGCGTGTTTTTATCTCGTTAACACGACTCCAACACACACACACACACACACACACACACACACACACACACACACACACACACACACACACACACACACACACACACACACACTATAACCCTGCTCTCTTGACAGTCGGACAGTAACCAGACTCCCTGCCTTCCTTCAAAACACGACAAAAATCTGCCAAATAATTGATGAGTCGGAGCTCTGCTGTCTGTTGCTGTTGGCAGGAAGAAGAAGGAGAAAGAAGAAGAAGAAGGAGAAGAAGAAGAAGAAGAAGCAGAAGGAGGAGAAGGAGAAGAAGAAGAAGAAGAAGAAGAAGAAGAGGAAGAAGAGGAAGAGAAGAAGAAGAAGAAGAAGAAGAAGAAGAAGAAGAAGAAGAAGAAGAAGAAGAAGAAGAAGAAGAAGAAGAAGAAGAAGAAGGAGGTGGAGGAGAAGGAGAAGGAGAAGAAGAAGAAGAAGAAGAAGGAGAAGAAGAAGAAGGAGAAGGGGTGAAGTTCTCCTCCTGTTCTTCTGATGAGAGCATTTCCACACACACACACACCACACACAACACACACACGTATATAACAGTATTAAAGCAGCAGAAATAGAGCGTAGCATGTCTGTGAGGGAGTTGATAGGTGCTGTTAGTCAACGCCAGTGACTCAGTGATTTCTTGCCAGCGGCTTGACATTTTCTGGCTCTAACTTTTTTTTTTTTTTTGTTAAAGTCTGAACAAAAACCTCCATTCATTCCAGCTCTCTCTCCCTCCGAAAAAAAAAAATCCTCCGAGCCAATTAAAGTGAACGCCGGAGCGGTTTTTATTACTCCAGAATTGAGCGTTTGGTGATATATCGCCTCTGATTATTATTATATATTTTACTGCTCTGTGTGTGTGTGTTGTGTGTGTGTGTGTGTGTGTGTGTGTGTGTGTGTGTGTGGGTGTAGGGGGGAAGAAAATTAGGGGTTATTATTTGTGTCGTTTATAAAATAAGTCAAATTTTATCAGCCGTTTAAAGTCTTAGATACTGATTTATATTTGGATTCTAATAAAAACAAGGATTAACCCTTTACATACCGGTCATACTTTAACTGTAAAGCAATACACATTCATAAAATCACCCATTAGTTATTAATAAATGATTAAAACACATTCATAATCACTATTTTATGATCCGAGAGAACAATAAATGCTGTTTTTTTTACATTCTTGTACAAACTTGCACATTTGCATCAATATAAATTTGTATCAGCTGCACAAAAATGGATTTTATTTGCATTTTTGTATATTCTGGGGTCACATAAGGATAAAATCTGGCTATAAGAAATGTTTATAAGGTGTTTTTATAGCTTTCACATGTAGAAATGGGTCAAATGTGTACATTTAGACATACATCAGCTGCATAAAAATGTTAAAATATTGATTTTATTTGCATTTTTGTATATTCTGGGGTCACATAAGGATAAAATCTGGCTAAAAGAAATGTGTATACGGTGTTTTTGCAGCTTTCAAATGTAATAATGGGTCAAATTAGTACATTTGCATATATAAAAATGTGTATCAGCTGCACAAAACTTTACAAACTATATACTGTGGGTCACATTAGGAGAAGTCCACCTAGCAGAAGTGTGTATATGGTGATTTTGCAGCTCTCACATGTTAAAAATGGGTCACATTTGACCCCTGAACAGTATGTAAGGCGTTAACCACAACCTCAGTTTCAGTGTCAAAGTCCTCCACTTTGTATATGACAGGACATACATGAGCACACGAACACACACACACACACACAGACACACACACACACTTCCTTTACGCAACTTGTTCCCTTAAAGACAAAATGTACTCGATGATTGAAAAAAGAGAAATGAACTTCCTGAGAATCAACTGATATTTAAACGCTGTTAAATCTGCCTCCTTAGAAACGTACTGTATGTGCTGCACACTCAGAACATATAAACATGTTAACATACAGCACACAACAGGTGCACACACACACACACACACACACACACTTCACACTTCCTCCTGTTGCTGAGGAGCTTGTCTCCAAATATACGGTAAGCCAGAAGGGCCACATTTGACATTTCACAGTGCTGCACTGATTTAGCCTCTCAGCTGGTGACTCCCACCTCCTTCTCCCTCCTTCTCCCTCCTTCTCCCTCCTTCTCCCACCTCCTCCTCCTCCTCCTCTTTCTCTCTGTAAATAGGAACCTCGTCTTTCAGGCTGGATCTAATCGCTGCTATTTTCAAAAGAGGCAGCAGAACAATGTGAGGAAGCTCGCTGGGAACTGGAATAACCTCACCAAGCTCTGAGCTCTCCCTGCGCTCATGTTGACAGAAACATTGCAAAATTCACTTTTTACAAAAAAGAAAAAAGAGAAAAGTTAAAATAATCGGCTGATCCCCGGCGGAGGGATTTGTGTTTTCACGCAGGTTAAAAGAGCATCATTCCTCCACCGTTTGTTCCAAATCTTCTTTCTCTTTTTTTTTAGTGTTATATCTGTTTTAGACAAGCATGAAAAGCTTTTATTCTACATCTTACCACACTGATATTATTGTATTTGTGTGTTGACTTCAGTCACTTGAACTTTTGGTTGATTAAAAGATTGTTTCCTTTAGTTAAAACATTAAAAATGAACTTTTAACGTGTAATTTAATGTAAAATCCTGCTTTAATTTGACTGGTTGAGAGAATAGATAAGTGCGGTTTAGATATTAACACTTTAAACTACTTTAATAGATTAGTTGTTTTTTTCTAACACATCACATTCTAGAATTACAGAATGGAACAAATCACATTCTAGAATGGAACACGTAACATTCTAGAATGGAACACGTAACATTCTAGAATGGAACACATGTAATCACAGCAGCGTTCCGGAATAGAATACATAACATTTAATTTCCAGCTGTATTCATCTTCTACTGTGCCACAATTTTTTTATTATTCTTTTATTCTTATTTGTTATTTCCTCTCAAATCAAAATTAGTCAAATAAAAAGCGTGTTATTAATACACAGTCAGATGTTTCTGGAGCACAACAGTCAGCAAAGAGCAGCGCAGTGAGACATCCGTCCTCCCTTCTGCTCTCTGCTGTAAACACACGCAGCTGTAAGTGAGCAGCTGTTCTCATTTTTGGCAGAAACCTCTCCAGCTCTCTACGTGTGCCTCCGTCTGGGTGGTCGGCAGGTTGCTATGGCAGCCTGAAGCTCATCGTCTCCGAGTCTTAAAAGGAACCCCCGACTATTTAGACTTGTGTGCTACTAAAATACTTTGTTGGAAGCCTGTTAAATATTTTCATTCCTTAAAAAATCCTCGACGTTTAACACGGAGGCCGCAATTCGAGAAGCGACTGTGCTGCAAAATGAAACAAGAGAAGCGATATAAGCCTTCACAGCTTTCTATAGCGATACAGAAGACGACGAATACAACTTCCTAGAGACCCACGGCTGTGTTTGATGCATTTAGTCGACCACAGCTGTTGAAAGCGCCTAACAGGTGCTGCTGGTTATGAGCGAGGAGTCTAAAACCAAATGCTGTGCCTTCAATCGGCCCTCAGATAAAGCTTCAAATCCACCTCTAAGAAACGTGACTCTGGATCTTCTCCTGTTAGGATGTAACATTAAACAACCTGCAGTTACAGCCTCTGAATGTGAACCACCAAACTAAGCAAGTAGATATTCACTATAATGTTAAATATCCTCTGCTTTCTTTCCTCAGAGGTCGATTCTTCTTTAAAAAAAAAAAAACGCTGACAGTTTTTCGGACACTCACCGTTGAAGAAGTTTTTGACTTTCAGGTATCCGACGCTGAGGCGCAGCACGGACAGCTTATCCAGCCGAGCCCTGACCTCCTCGGTGAATGGCAGCAGGCTGGTGAGTTTGTCCAGCTCGCCGTTGAGCCGGTCCCGGTGGCGTTTGGAAGGGTTGGACTTGGCGCCATCGGGAGGTGAAGGTTTGGGGCTGTAGACACACAAACACACACACACACACACACACACAAAGAAAGATTTTAATACTTCAGTCAGGTCACGAAGAACGCTGCCACACACACACACACAAACCTCCAGGCTAAATGTGGTGTGTGTGTGTGTTGTTTAGTTTCTGTTAGAGCTCCTGAAAAACAACAATTGAGACACTGACACCACTTAAAAAAAAAGAGAGAGAGAGAGAGAGAGAGGGCCAGAGTCATATACATAACTAATGAATACAGTTATTAATCATCCGTGACAGTAAGTAGAGTTGGCAGGACATCAAAGTTTTCTCTGTTAAATCACTGGCAGCAACGTTTTTGCACTCGCATGTCTAAAAAAGAGCTGAGTCAGTGCTACTACGCTTCATTAAAAGCAGGCAAAGTCAGTTTACACGCTGCTTTTTTAATAACTTTTTAATTTCTCACCTGCAGTAGTAATTATTAAGCGTTCTTTTTTTTTTCTTTTTTAATTAATCACACTAGTTAATTTTTTTCCCCTCCCGGCTGCTGCTGCTGAATGCCAAGTGGAAAATCACAGGGAGAGAGGGACGAGCCGCTGCCATCCATCCGCTGTCGCCACGGCAACCGGGTCAGCGGCAGCGGCGCGGTGATGTCACCTGTTTCACCTGGAGGTTTGTTTGTTTGTCACATCACCTGCAGGTGTGTGTGTGTGTTTGTGTGAGATCTTGATGATTTACGGAGTGTTGAAAAACTGCACCCGTTTTCCTTTCGAATTTTATTTTGAAAGGTCACATTTATTTATTTACACAACACATGAAGGTAAAACTGACTTTAAGAGCTTTTTAGTTGCATCCTGTGACTTTAGGAAGCAGTTAACAACATTTTTGAACCATTTCTTATTAATAGATAATGATAGTTTGTTTATTGGGACTATGTATAGTGTTAACATCTGCAGTTCCTTCAGTAGGTCAATATTATAAGAGTCATATGAAGGAAAAGAGGAAGATCTGACCTGCTTGTGGGGTTAAATTGAGGCTAAAGTTTAAGTAAAGGCCAATAAATTAGAAACGAAGAATAAAGCTCCACACACGTAGCACTTACAGATCGACTCAATTATTGTTTAACGAGGAGGTTTCTTCTTCTTCTTTAAATAAATAAATAAACATGTCTTTTAATAGTGTAAGAGTTTGAGTTCAGCTGATGTTCCAGCTTCAGTCTAATAACAGGCTCTAATCTGTTTACTTGTATTCATCCCTTGTTTTATTTACCTTCCTAATATTGTTTTGCATTGTTGTTATTGTTGTTGTTGTAAATGAGAATTCCTCCTAAAGAGGTTAAATAAATAAAATAATATCAGCCTGACTCGGGCTCGATAAGACGGCACTGTTTTGTTGTTTTAATATTTTCTTGTGTGACGAATAAAGTAAATAAACCCGGCGGCTTCTCGTCTGTAACTCAAACCAGACTCAAACCCTCGCTGCCACAGAGAGGCTTTTCTTTTTTTACTATAAGAGAAGGTGTGAAGCTGCGGAGCCCCTCAAACCGACCTCCGGAGATGCCTCTCTCTCTCGCTCTCTCTCTCTCTCTTTCTCTCTCTCTCTCATTTACTGTTTATTAGTTCAAACCACAGAACAACCACACAGCCTGCTATCTGATCACAACTGGCGAGGAGGGTCGCTTTTACTGCTTGTTTTTTTAAAGGTTTCAATCCAGTCCGAGCGCTGAGGTACAGGCACAATATGAGAGGCTTACTGTCTATTATTCTTATTTTTATATTTTTATGTCTGCTAGGTCACTGTGTTTCCATGTGAAAACTTGTTTCCCACATAATATCACCAATAAATTTGAATAAAAAGCAACTTTATTTCCTAAATCACAAATATTACATAAACTAGATCTGTACCTTTAAATAAATAAATAAAAGTCCCACTGTGACAATATGACAGAAAGCGCAGTATTCCAGAATGGAACACATCACATTCTAGGATTCTAGAATGGAACACATCACATTCTAGAATTCTAGAATGGAACACATCACATTCTAGGATTCTAGAATGGAACACATCACATTCTAGGATTCTAAAATGGAACACATCACATTCTAGGATTCTAGAATGGAACACATCACATTCTAGAATGGAACACATCACATTCTAGAATTCTAGAATGGAACACATCACATTCTAGAATTCTAGAATGGAACACATCACATTCTAGAATTCTAGAATGGAACACATCACATTCTAGAATTGTAGAATGGAACACATCACATTCTAGAATTCTAGAATGGAACACATCACATTCTAGAATGGAACACATCACATTCTAGAATTCTAGAATGGAACACATCACATTCTAGAATTCTAGAATGGAACACATCACATTCTAGAATGGAACACATCACATTCTAGAATTCTAGAATGGAACACATCACATTCTAGCACCACACGCGTATTCCGTAATGGAACACATCACATTCTAGAATGGAACACAATCACAGCAGCATTCCGGAATGTATTATTACGACATTCATTGTTTTTCTTGTATTCTTATTTGTTATTCCCTTTCATATTTGTTTTTTTCTCACTGTTTAACTGTGGTTGTTTCAAACGTGCTACATAAACACATCTTCTCTCCCGCAGCTCTGAGACTCATTGTTCAGCAAAACAGAACAGAAACAAGTTCTTATCAATGAGTCACATTTATTTAGAAACACAGGTCGTCTTTACTTCTGCTTTCAGACTAAAAAAAGAAGACGAGCCGATGCAGATTCTAAAAGAAATGTGAGTCCGGCTTAAAGACTGAAAGACTAAAATCATCCAATTAAAGCAGAGAGAGTTGAATTTGTTTCATTTACAGATATATTCCTCATTTATAGTTGACTTTAAGAGTAAAAAAACACTAAGCCACATGTGTGACCGCTGAAAGCTCCAGAAAAAGCATTGTTAAGTTGAACTATTATTTCGAAGGTCAAATTAAATATACTTTTATGGTTGTATTTATCATATTTGGATGTTATTTAAATGTGAAAGTGAATAGAAATATGTGAAATTCTGTCCTGAAAATATAGCTGTTTCTCAGCTATTTAAATCCTAATTTCTGACATTCTTGGAGTGAGTTTTGTGCAGATTAACAGCTGCATCAACATTAGTGCGTCTTGCTCAAGGACTGTGGTGCAGAGCAGCTGGTGGTTGTGGGATTGAAACCTGCGACGGAGCAGCTGCACGTCTGCTGCTTCTCAACTTAAATCAGGTTCAGATGTTCCTGCTGATGACTCCGCCGGGGATTTTTAGGTCAGGTGAGGCCAATTGTGAAGCTGTGTGTGTGTGTGTGTGTGTGTGTGTGTGTGTGTGTGTGTGTGTGTGTGTGTGTGTGTGTGTGTGTGTGTGTGTATGTGCACCTGCATGACCGCATACTTTCTAGGCACTGTGGACTTGACCTTTGACCTCTTGATTACAGCTGCCTTCGAGGGTCAAAACTGTGCAAAAAAAACCCCCCAAAAACTACAAAAACATCTCTTTAAAGCCACGAGAACATAATGACATCTTATATTTAAATGTACATGTTTTATAGATCTGTAAAACTGCTCTGAACATGAACTAAAATGTCTTAAAATACAACATTTCTCTCCATCTGTGACCTTTTACATTGGTGACACAGTGACAGACATCTCTGGGGAAATGTTCCAGCTCAACAAAAATGAGCTTTTAGTTGCCAAATGTCGGTCGTTGCCAATAACAACGTGTCATTTTGAAGTTTATCTGTAAAAAAACAAACATTTAAGGGCAGAAAAAGCAGAAATATAGAAGATTTAGAGAATATGAGGTTGTAACAGCTTCCAAAATCCCTCTAAAGCTAAAACACACACAAACATAAAGACGCAGAACAACTCCTTCCTGAACTGTAAGAGTGAAATATTTTAATCTTAAATGAATATACGCAACATTTAGGTCACATTTAACAACTGATGTGGCTTAAAGGAACATCTGGCAGGATGGATTGTGATGTTTTTATGTGCAATTAATCCAGAAAAGGCCTCAAAAAGACTCCTTAAAGAGGCAGAATGACTGTGAATGAAGCGTCTTGTAAAATACATGTTAAATATAGATGATTATTATCTGCTAACTGCTTTCAGAAAGGACCGAAATGACAAGATTGAGCAACTGGCGGCTGCTCTGTGAGTGAAGTTTAACAACTGTAGCGGTGATAAATACACAAAAAATGAAATGATACTGCTCTTAAATCTTTCTAAACATGTTTAAGGGTGCAGGAAACGTTGTGAAGTGGAGTATCAGAGCTGGAAGTGTAACATAAATGTGTAGAATGTGTGTCTCTCTCTCTCTCTCCTTCCTCTCCCTCCTGTAAATAAGACATCTGCTTCCAATAATACTCCAGAAAAAAGAAAAGAAAACGACGTATCTGAAATCGAGGCGAGATGGCTATCGCTGCATTCCTGACGGCGCAACCCCCCCCCTCCCCTCCCCCCTCCTACCTCCCTCCTCCACCCCCCCTCTGCAAGAACAATGAGCGGCCAGTGTTGTTGCTTCTAGCCTTATCTCCCAAATCTGTCCTGGAAGGGGCGTGTATACACTCATACAGTATATATATATATATGAAAGAGTGTGTGTGTGTGTGTGTGTGTGTGTGTGTGTGTGCGTGACGGGGTAACGACACCTTTTACCAACAAAAGAAACTGAACACTGGTCGTGGCGTCGCTTCCCTGCTGGAGTCATGATACAGGAAGAAAAGAGCACCACAACTCTGCTGATATAATCTTATTTTTTTATTTATTCATTTATTATTACTGTCATATATTTTTTTACTTATTTATTTTATACATTTTTATTACTATTATACTCCGCATGATTAATTCAAATTTAATTGTTTTATTTTATTTAATTAGATTTTATTTCTTTATTTTAATAATTTAAATTTTATTTTTTTATTTTATTTATTTAGATTTTATTTTTTTATTTTATTAATTTTATTTTTTTTATTTATTTATTTAAATTTTTTTTTTTATTTATTTTATTTGTATATATATCATTTATTAGTTTCAAACAATCTACACAATTAATTTAAATTTTAATATTTATTTTTTTATTTATTATTATATTTTATTTATACTCTAACGAAGCATGAAGCACTAAATAAACTTTACTCTCCTAAACACAACTTTCAGCTGTATGAATACTGGCATCTTAACAGCTTTAATTAATATCTAACAATTAATATTACGTTAATTATGAGCCTGCTGTAGTTCAGTATTCATCATATTGAAGCTACAGTTACAGTCAGCTGATATAAACTAACTTTTTTATAGTATTGGTGGGAAATATGAATATTTAACTGCCTATCTTTAGATTTTACACTTACATTTCGGCATTTTTCACTACTTTCTGTCACTTTATTAACCAATAATCTGCAGATTAACTAGCCGCAGCTCTACTTTTTGGCTAATCTGATTAAATTAAAAGCTGATAATCACCTAAAATCATAACATTACAGTAAAGTAGCAGCGCTGTGTAATCAGTTACATCACTGAGCTGTTTGTTTGTTTTTTACATTTGTTGGTGTCGTAACGTCCAGGAAGTGAAAGTTGATGTCCGTCACATGTCAGTCAGTCATGAGAGAAACAGTGTGTGTGTGTGTGTGTGTGTGTGTGTGTGTGTGTGTGTGTGTGTTTTTGATCAGGAAAGGTTGTGGAGTCGAGTATCTGAACTATAAGAGTTATATATTTTAACATTTAGGTCAAATTCAACGACTAACGAGGCTAAAAATAAACTTGATATCTTTGAGTTTTCGACTGTTCCTCAGTGAGAAATGTCAATCGCTGCTTCCCCAAAAAAATTCAAGATGACGTCTCGAATGTCCTCAAAGATATTCAGAGGACTGTAAACCATTAATTAGTTTGTGATTAGCTTTAAAAGTTGAAAAAAAGAAAAGAAAATGACTCTTAAGAATGAATTAATTAGTGATTAATGTTACAGGAAGTCGTTAATTTGTTAATTTTCTTCTTTTAAAAAACACTAATTGACTAATTGCTGCAGCTCTAATAAGGTTAAAGCAGGTTAAATATGTTTTGGTGTGTGTGTGTGTGTGTGTGTGTGTGTGTGTGTGTGTGTGTGTGTGTGTGTGTGTGTGTGTTGAGCTACAACCATAAATTTAACTGTTCCACCTTTACACACTTTACAATGCAGTGTGTGTACACATGAAGGTAAACTGCCTCGGGGGGGAAGACAGAAGAGTGTGTGTGTGTGTGTGTGTGTGTGTCTTTAACAGACTCTTATACACACACACCCACACTCATAACTCACTCCCTCCCTCCTTTCAAAAACAAAAAAAAAAAAAAAAAAGAAAGAAAGAAAGATAAACTCCCTGAGAAGAACTTTTCCTAAAAAAACCGAGGCGAGCGAACATGGCAGACTTACGTAACTGTTTGCGTGACACTGAACTATGTTAATTTGAGTCAAGGGAGGGAGGAAAAAAAACAACCCCCCCCCCACCCCCACCTCCTCCTCCACCTCCTTCTTCTTCTCCTCCTCCTTCACCGTCTCCCCCCTCTCTCTCCCCCCACCACCAACACCACCTCTCTAAAAAACACACAGAGAGACAGAAGAAGGAAAGACAGGAAAAAAGTATGTTGTGGCAGTCGAGGAGGAGGAGGAGGAGGGGGAGGAGGAGGAGGAGGAGGAGGAGGAGAAAAAAAAACAAGAGCGAGAGAGTCTCAGATTACGCCATCCTCCCTCCTCCCTCGTGGAAACATTGCGTGAGTGCTCTCTCGCTCCACGTCCTGATTATGATTAATGCAGGTAGTACCACACACACACATTAAAACCACGGTTCTGGCATAAAAAGGAGGGGTGGGAGGGGGGTGGGGGGGGGGTTCTTCTTTCTGAGTGTGGTTCCCAAGGGAGGGAAGGGAAGGGAAGGGAAGAGGGAGGGGAGGGGAGGGGAGGGGAGGGGAGGGGGGGGGGGGGTGTCTGTGGTTCTGTACGGAGCAGTTAACACCACGACTCGCTTGTTAAAGTCAAAAAAATGACAAACTGGTAAAAATCACAGTGAAGAGAAAAAAAAAGAGAGAGAGAGAAAGGAGCAAAGAGCAAAGAGCGGCTCTCGTGTTCTAAAAAAAGGTTCTTTAAAAGCAGCATGAAGGGTCACCAGTGTGCTAATTGAGCTTAATGCTTTCTAAAGGTTCTTTACAGCACTATGAATAATATAAGAGGAACCATTTGAACTTTAAACTCTCTAAAATATGAACTTTACAGCACCATTAAGGGTCACTGGTGCACTAATTGAGTCTAATGCTTTAAAGAACCTTTTCTAGAGGTTCTAACAATAATCTAAGAGGAACCATTTGAACATAAAATGCACTTAACAGCACAGTTAAGGCTCTATAATCTGCATTTTAGCATAATACTAACACCAACTCTCTTAAAAAAGTACTTTAAAGCACCATTAAGGGTCACTGGTGTACTAATTGAGCCTAATGCTCTAAAGAACCCTTTCTAATGGTTCTTTAGAGCACTATGAATAATCTAAGAGGAACCATTTGAACATGAAAAGTACTGACCAGCACTATGATCTACTTTTTAAGCGTTATACCAACATCAACGCTCTTAAAAAGTACTTTACAGCACCATTAATGGTCCATGATATATTAATTGAGCATAATGCCTTAAAGAACCTTTTCTAAAAGGTTCTTTAAGGAACCATTAGAACATGAAACTCACTTTACAGCACCATTAAGGGTCCCTGCTGTATAAATTAAACATCATGCCTTAAAGAACCTTTTCTTAAGGTGGCGTCGAGCACCATGAAGAGTCTAAGCAGAACCATTAGAACATGTTGCACTGCGTTTTTCTAGACTGTAAAGAGTCTAAAAAGAACCATTGGAACATTTATTGAAGGTCTAGAATAATCTACTAAATACGACAAACAAGCGGCCTGCAGGTGCGTCGAAATCTCTGACAGGAAGTGACTCAAACCAGAATGACGATCCTCAGAAGAAGCTAACGGCTAGAACACGTCAGCCTGACTGTGTGTTAGAGAACCGTTCTACAGGTTATTTACAGCACCGTTTAAGCTCTATCACACAGTGTTTGAACATGGAACCTCTCTTAATGGTATAAAGGTTCTGGTAGGAACCATTTGACCATGGTGCTGTACCAGCAGGTTCTAGTAGGAACCATTTGACCATGGTGCTGTACCAGCAGGTTCTAGTAGGAACCATTTGACCATGGTGCTGTACCAGCAGGTTCTAGTAGGAACCATTTGACCATGGTGCTGTACCAGCAGGTTCTAGGAGGAACCATTTGACCATGGTGCTATACCAGCAGGTTCTAGTAGGAACCATTTGACCATGGTGCTATAACAGCAGGTTACTAGGAGGAACCATTGGACCATGGTGCTATACCAGCAGGTTCTAGCAGGAACCATTGGACCATGGTGCTATACCAGCAGGTTCTAGCAGGAACCATTGGACCATGGTGCTATACCAACAGGTTCTAGCAGGAACCATTGGACCATGGTGCTATACCAACAGGTTCTAGCAGGAACCATTGGACCATGGTGCTATACCAACAGGTTCTAGTAGGAACCATGTGTACATGTCTTAGAGCACTTCACCACTTGTGGTTTAATTAGAACCATAAGAACATGATTCTGTGGAGAACCTTTGTGAATAGTTCTTTACATCAGTATCAGATGTCATTGGAGGAACACTTGTGCACGGTGCATTAGAGAACCAGTGTAAAGGGTTCTTTACAGCACCACTGAGGGTCTTGAAGGAACTATTTGAGCACGGTGCTTTAAAGGAGCTCTCTAAAAAAAAGGATCTTTGCAGCACCATTAAAGGTCTCCGGAGAACAATTAGGCCTTTTTCCATAAAACCTTGAACATGCATTTATAGAACCTTTCCAGAACATTAAGAACATATAAAAGAACAGCTGAACACGGTGCTGTCAAGAATGCGCTAGAACAGTCTTCATAACACAATGAAGTGTTTATAAAGAAACAATTGAGGAACATTAGCTTGGAGAACGTTCCTGACCGGTTCTTTACGGCTCTGTTTCAGGTCTACTGAGAACCGTACCATCTGTTAACGGTTCTTTACATGATAAAGGTGCATTTCATAACTATTTTGGACCAATTTCAGCACAGTTTAGATTTGTGCTGAGTCATCTGTGGTTCCTTAAAGCTCAATAACACGATAAAAAGAGTGTATGCAATGTTCTTTAAAGTTCCTTAAAGGTTCTACTATATAAGGATTTAGACTAATGGACAAGTGATGAAGTATTGGACTGTACTAACATGCTTTGATAATGTTTATTGGCCTCTTCTTTAAGTTTCATGCTGTATTATTTTAAGGTAATGTACCGAAACTAATGTATATGTGACTGGTTCTTATTCAGTCTTTAAAAAAAAAAAAAAGGTGTTTGGCCGGTGGATTTCCTTCATCTAGCAGTCCTCTTGGCAGGTGAGTCAAAAAGTTAAGTTTTTAGACACTGGGGTACTGTTACAGTCCAACCCCCCCCTCCCCATTTGATCCATTTCCTCCAGCATAAATAACTCCCAAAATGGGATCCAGAGACCTCCAGAGGTCCTTGTTGGGGTTCAAAAAAGGTCCTGAGAAACACTTACATCATGATTATCATTATTTCTGACATAAAACAAGACAACAAAGAAGCCTAACAGTCCTGTGAGCATTGTTATAAAAAGAGTAAATAAAACACAGGCCTCCGCTGCTGCACATAAATGCCCCAGGAAGGATTTTCTGGCACTGGAGCGATTCTCAAATTGTGAAAACGAGATGCAGCTTAAACACGACTTCACTTAAAAATCATAAGTAGCATCGGAAGAAGGTGTTGTGATGCTTTCTACTGATGTGGGGTTTCACTCTCTCCGCTGTTAACCTCTCCCACCTCTGCCCATAAAAAAAAACAAAAACCCTACAAAGATCATAACTTCCCATTCAATACATCAGCTCAGAGGGGTTTCTGGAGGGGAGAGCAAAGTTAAATGAGTTTCTACAGCATTAACGCACAGAGACCATCAGTCTGGGAGGCCCAGCTGTCTCAGATGGTATAATTAGATTAAAATAATACTGAAGCAACAGTTTTCTTTTATTTTCCATGCTGGATAGGCCTTGCAGTGTTGTTGGACTTCGGTTCTTCACATTACCTCGGTCTGGCCAACATTGCATAACCACAGCAGGGAAAATAGACTTTATGGCCTTATGGATCCAACTAAGGACAATGTAGCTACTATTACAAACACAAGAGTGCAACTTCTAACCCTACTACACCCTTATATTACCAGGTACCAAGCTGTAATCCATACTGGAAGACTCTTCTAAAGATGTTTGCACAGCTGTAATCACATAAAACCAGAGAAGCAAAAAATAATGCTTTAAATGTTGTTTACCTTACGTTAAGGGGGGTAAATAGCACAATAATGCATATTACAGTGCAGCAAATGCATCATACAGTCACTTCTGCATTGTAATGCAACGTGCTGCGTGTTGTATGAATTCACACCTAACGTTTTTTAAAGTGAAAGTATGAGTATTGTGGTATCAGAGTAGTAATAATAGTAGTATGATAGACGTATTACAGTAAATTACAATGGGGTAAGTCCACAGTGCCTCTCAGCAACATTGAACACGTAAAGTAGCGATTACAAGTTGATACAAGTACACTATAAAGTCGCTGTTATGTCGCTAAATGAAGTAGAAACAAAGTGGATGATATGAGGATTATTAACAAGGTTGCTTTACTCACATTTTCTGGACCGGCTTCTTCCGTTTCTTCACCGCGTAGAGCG
This sequence comes from Scomber colias, assembly GCA_021039105.1. NCBI lineage: Eukaryota > Metazoa > Chordata > Actinopteri > Scombriformes > Scombridae > Scomber > Scomber colias. The sequence goes on from JAJDFG010001407.1 coordinate 17,945, forward strand.
CCGTGTTCCCCAGCATGCTGAAGACGTCCGACACAAGTAAAGGAGGAAAAGTGGCTTTGTGAAGAAGAAGAAGTGTTTTTTTAAAAAGGTGTAGGTCGAACTTGTCCAAGAAGACTCACATCCCCACCCTAAAAATAAAAGGTTTAATATAAAATTTAAAAAAAACAGCCAAACAAGCGGCGGTAAAATCCCCTTTCACGTCTCCTGTCCTCCGAGCTTGTAGGAGAGGAAAAGAAAAACGACTTTTTTTGTTGTTTGTTTTCTTTAGCGACTCAAAACGTTAATAAACTGTCACAGCGTTTCATTTTCGCACCGTTCACGTATTTCCAAGCCGGTTCGCCGCGTTAAAAGTCACTTTTTAGACGCTTAAAAAGAAAGAAAAAAGAAAAAAAAGAAAGACGAGCCTCGGAGGATTTTTATGTAAGTCCACTGCGTGCGCGTCACCCCCGTTGTGATTTGACAGAGCTGCTGCTGCGGCTGCGCGCTCCCGTCGCGGTTTGTGTGTGTATGTGTGTACTTTAGAATGTGTGTGTGTGTGTACTGTAGAATGTGTGTGTATATGTGTGTGTAGTTTAGAATGTGTGTGTATATGTGTGTGTAGTTTAGAATGTGTGTGTGTATGTACGTGAGTGTGTGTGTGCTTTAGAATGTGTGTGTGTGTGTGTGTGTCTGTCACTGTAACGCGAGAGCGGAAATATTTAAGGTGGTCCGAATGTGGGCCAACACAGAACGACGCCGCAGACTGGGAATGGCAGGAAAAATGCATTCCAACCGGGAAGACCTTAAAAAAAAGAGAAAAAAAAGACGGATCGTTTTCATTGCCAGTGTTATTTTAATTACAGTAAATAATTATAGGATGGTATTTACACACAAATTAAACAAATAAGCAAACATATAAGAAAATTAGTAAATATATCTACATTTTAAAAATATTTAATACGTTAAAATGAATAAATATATTATAGTTTACATTTTTTGATTTATAATTTAAAATATTACAAAAACTATTATGCTCAATTAAAAAATACAAATAAAAATATAAATATTAACACGTAGTTTTAAATTGTTTTATTTCCTTGTGTGAAAAGCAATCATGTGCAGATGACGTTTTAAAAAACAAAACAAACAAACAAGGGGGGGTCAAACATAAGGCTGGTGGACCGGAACCGGCCCACCAAGTAGCCTAGTCTAATCAAGCCACACTTGGATAACTTTGCAGAGAAAAGTCATTCCAATTCTTCTGCTGGTTCAGAGGTTTTTTCCTCCACTTTGACCATGAATAAAAGTCTCTGATAAAACAATGAATAATATTGTGATCATATTTAAAACATTTATATATTAAACATCAATCTGCAGCTTCTGTCCAAAATCATCTGTAAAAGACTGAGACTTAATATTGTTGAAATCATTTTTCTCAGGCTGTTGTAAATAGATGGTTTATCATAGTAAAGTTATTTTATATATTATATACTATTTATAGGTTATTAATGGTTTTACTGGTCTAGCCCACTTCACATCAAATGGGACTGTATGTGGCCCTTTAACTAACTTTGACATCCTTTAGCCTTTAGTAAGGCTTAGGTAAAGGGCCAGTGTGTAGAATTTATTGACATCTAGTGGTGAGGTTGAGGATTGCAACCAACTGTGTAACCCCACCCCTCTATAAGAATGAAGCAGAAGCTACGATGCACACGAAAAACGCAAAATAAGCCCTCTCTAGAGCCAGTGTTTGGTTTGTTCTCTCTGGTTATGGATGTAAATTGGCTGGATTAAAACATACTGCACACGCTCTATGGAGCACGCTCAGTAGAGGCGTCAGCTGGCTGAGACAGTTACCCTCTGGTTGCTGCTACACTTTGGAAATCTGACCGAATGGATCATCAGTGCTATTCCTGCATCCAGCTGTCTTCATACATCCATGGTTCTGGGTTACTGTAGGAACAATGCAAGCTCCGTGGAAGAAGTCCTGCTTCCTGTGTAGATATAAAGAGCTCATTCATATAAAGCACCAATTGTGTCCCAACCTGATTAAAATATTGTTGTTGGGGGTTTTTTTGGTCACTTTTGTCTGTCCATACTAAAATGTGAGGCCTACATGTTAAGAAAAACTGGTTTATTATGGACAAAAGGCCCAAATGGAGGGAATAAAATGTGTTCTCAGCTTTGTCAATTAATCAATTTTCCATATAAATGAACGTCAGATACACTCAAGCCCTTTTTAAACCACTTCTAACAATGGACAGTTAAGCCTATCACTGCCACATGAATCTCAAGCTAATGCAGACTTCTGCCCAGTGAGCCGGCTAACTCCTATTAGCTCCCTGCTAGGCTTCCTAAATGTTATTGAATCATATGGATCAAATTCTGACTGTGAAACAAGTCATTTTGCAGGAGTTGTGTGATACTCAGAACCATTTAAACATTATACTTTAACATCAATATGTTGATGAAATTGTCACATTTGAGAAGAACTAGAGAATAATCAGCATAATATAATATAACATAAAAGACTAAAGGTGAGATGAAAGTTACCCCAATTGTGTTCCACTTTGTCTGCGATTTGAGGGAAACTTCCTCGGAGGTAAACCTGGAAATGCTTTGACATTACAAATTTACGACGGCCACCTGAAAGCACCATTAGTTTCAAAGGCTCATGATTTAGATGCAGGTTCAGCGCGGCCTTTGAATCCCTCCGAAGGACACATTCTCATGTGTTGCGTCCTTCGGGAGGACCCAGACTTTAAATTGGGACATAGCTTATGAAACTCTATCATGTCTGTTTACATAGAAGTAAAAATAGCTGGTGTGGTTGTTGGGCTGAAAACAAAAGCTCTTGTTGAAAAGATGACTTTATACAGACACACATATGAGGGGAAAAAACTGAAAGATTTTGTGTAAATTTGTCCTTTTAGTTTGGTAACAGGTTAACCTTTGTGTCGTCCTTCCTTTCTTTCTCCCTCCCTCCTTCTTTCCTTCCTCCCTTCCTCCTCTTCTCTTTCTTTCCTCCCCCATACCTTCCTTCCTTCTTTCCTTTCTCCCTTTCTCCCTCCCTCCTACCTTCCTTCCTTCCTTCCTTCCTCTGTCCTTCTTTCCTTCCATCCTCTTTTCCTTTCTCCCTTTCTCCCTCCCTCCTACCTTCCTTCCTTCTTTCCTCCTTCTCTTCTTCTTTCCTCCCCCCTACCTTCCTCCCTTCCTCTGTCCTTCTTTCCTTTCCGTCCTCTTTTCCTTCCTCCCTCCCTCTTACCTTCCTTCCTTCTTTTCCTTCCTCCCTTCCTTCTTTTCTTTCCTGCCTTCCTTCCTCCCTCCCTCCCTCCTTCTTTCCTTCCCTCCTTCCTTCCTCTCTCTTTCCTTCCTTCCTTCCTCCATCCCCCTTTCTTCCTTCCTTTCCTTCCTCCCTTCCTTCTTTTATTTCCTGCCTTCCTTCCTCCCTCCCTCCTTCTTTTCTCTCCCTACCTTCCTCCCTTCCTCTGTCCTTCTTTCCTTCCGTCCTCTTTTCCTTTCTCCCTCCCTCCTACCTTACTTCCTTCTTTCCTCCCTCCCTCCTTCTTTCCCTCCCTCCCTCCTTCCTTCCTTTCCTTTCCCTCCCTTCCTTCCTCTGTCCTTCTTTCCTTTCCTTTCCTTCCTTTCTCTTTCCTTCCTTCCTTCTTTTCTTTCCTTCCTCCCTTCCTTCTTTTATTTCCTGCCTTCCTTCCTCCCTCCCTCCTTCTTTCCTCCCCCTACCTTCCTCCCTTCCTCTGTCCTTCTTTCCTTCCGTCCTCTTTTCCTTTCTCCCTCCCTCCTACCTTACTTCCTTCTTTCCTCCCTCCCTCCTTCTTTCCCTCCCTCCCTCCTTCCTTCCTTTCCTTTCCCTCCCTTCCTTCCTCTGTCCTTCTTTCCTTTCCTTTCTTTCTCTTTCCTTTCCTGCCTTCCTTCTTCCTTCCTTCCTTCCTTTCCTTCCTTCCTTCCTTCCTTCCTTGACTCTGTTGCTTAATGCTGCTTGTCCTGGCAGAAAAGGCTTTAGTTACAACATGAAACGTCCAAGGTGCATGTACATATGTTTCGGTCATTTGGCAGTCAGTCCCTGTGTCCTCCTACGCTCTGTCAGAGTGAGGTGAACCGAGTTTACAGGCTGTGAATATGAAGGATATCTGTATTGTTCATTGTATTCAGTCCAACAAACGTCAGTGTGATATATCATGGTGTTTTTTGCGCTCTGGTGAAGGACTTGCTCCAGCATGCCAGGGACCAAATTTACAAAACCGAGAGGCACACAAATTCATTTCTGGTGACCCGATCCAACTCCAGAATAAATATGAAACGCTGAAAAGTCGGCGGCATTCATTGATTCAGTTACAACACTATCGCTATCCAACATCTGTCGGATATGAAGTAAACTGGAATTTTTAAAGGGTTGTTTCTCATTTGTGACTTGTCTTCATGACGTTTCAGGTTGTGTAATGTGTTGCTTGACTTCCAAGATCACAGTTGTTAATATGAACTGTCACGCAGCAGAATTGTTCTTTCTGGATGGAAATAAATGCCTGAAAAAGAAAATAAGGGGGATAAAAAAAGGTTTGGATCTTAGTTGGTGTTCGGAGTTCGGGGCATTAAGTTCAGAGCTGTTTTCTGAGGAAAGGAGAGAAGAGGACAAAGGAAAAGATTGATGACTACTTTTTAAAGCAGAAGCAAATTGTCCTTTTTAACCAGTCATTAAAAATGTTGTGTAAATGACATTTTTCTATTGGTGCAAGCTTTAAAAATTGCAGGGATTAGCTGTAACGCCATTCATCTTTCCCCAGAGTTTCATCAAAGTCTGATTAGCGGTGCACGGAGATTATGTGCATGACAGACATATGGATGGAAACCTTTCAGCCTCCTCCAGTTTCATCCTGTAGGAAACAAAACAATGAGCTCTCGGTCGGGTTTTAACTGTTTAGTCACAAAAAAATAACCTCATAAATCACTTTACAACATAGTTTTTGACTCTTTCATTGCAGCACATTTGACAGTAGTTTGATTTAAAGTTGCACTGCTGCATTAAAGGTGCAGTATGTAGGATTTAGTGGCACCCATTGCTTGGTAGGAATGGGATCTAATATTCACAAGTATGTTTTAATTAATGTATAATCACCTGAAAATAAGAAGATTTGATATCTAAGAACCCCTTTGTATATCTACAGTTTGTTTTTGTTTAACACCTGGCTGCAGGTTTGTCATGTTCTGTTTTAATTGAACACAAATTAGTTTGGGTGTACGCACCATAATCACACAATAATCAACAATAATGACAGACTTGGAGGTTTTTGGGTTTTGGGTTTATTCAAACAACCACAACCTTCACAAATCTCTCTGTTCCTACTTAAAGGTGATGATGATGATGATGATGATACCTGTGCAGACTCTTTTTGATGCTTATAAATTAGCTTCTTCTTTTTTTTTTTTTTTTTCTTCCCCTGTAATTAAAATTTACTTCTCATTTCTGACTGTTTTGCATATAAAAGCGTTCCAGGCTGGCTGGCAGCGCCGAGGGGGAACGTTTGGCATCTCTGTTGCCATGGCAGGACGGTGTGTTTAACGTTAAACACACAGCAGTAACAATTTAACAGCTATCTACGAAATGCTACCCTCTGGCCCTATTAAAATGCAACCTTTGTTTAAAATACACCCTGTTTTAATACAGCTTGGCTTGGACCTGCAGCGCCTGGCAGCCATGCCCACTCACTTGAGGCGCTTTTGAAACAGAGCAGCTCAGCTCTGTTTTCATATCTTTAAGTTGTATGACTTTCTTCTTTTTTTTTTTGGACGACAGGTTGATTTGTGCCTGCGACGCTTGAATTTAATGGCTTTGTGGTCTGGAGATTTTAATGGACCTGAGCAGTTGTTGCTTTTAATTGAGACATCCACAAAATGATTTATAGCAGGTAATCAAAACAAATGATGCTTTTTTTTAAAGGATGATGGGGATGAGTGATTTTTTTCTCTGATCATAACTTGCAGCAGTCAGCTGCAGCAGCTGTGTTTAAAAAAAAACAAAAAAAAAACTGCCTGTTTTTTGTTTCTGGGATTAAGTGTGCAGGGAACAGAAGGGTTGAGGAAGCCAGAAGCAGCCATTGTAATTCGTCATTAGCATACTCTATGACTAAACTCCACCACTTTATATATTTGGCAGCACCGAAATGAGCTGAAGAGCTGCGGTAACTTTCCACTGTGCCACCGCAGGCTGCTGCAGCGTTTTATTGCGACATGCAGGGGTGGCGTTTACACAGCAGTAAACGCGCTCCCAAAACTCTGACTGCAACTTCTCAACTTTCTGTTCCGTCATGTTTTTTTTAATGCTCGATTTAAAAACGGTGGCAGGGTTCGGCTAAGTGCAGACGCCCTCCGTCAGCGTCTCGCAGCTTAACGTGCGGCGGGGAAGGTGGTGCCTTGCTCAACAGCACCTCGGCAATCACGACTGAACAAGAGGAGAGCTGTTGTACTTGTTTTAGGCACACCCTTCCTCAAATATGTTCTCACGCCTATGAATACTGCTTATTTCTTCCTTTTTATGTCTTTTATTTTGGGGAATATTTACATGCTGTTCTGTTCACTCAAGATTACAAGCAACCAAAAGAAGGGAAGTCAAAGGTCTACACATCTTACACTGTGTTTCTGTGGATGAATCCAATTTAAAAAAGAAGGTATTTGGACGCATGGATATACCTGCACCTCATAGCCAGAAGTGAATGTACAGATCTTTCATGACTGGTGAGTAAAGTGGGCTGCAGTTTGTCACCTGGACCTGTAAAGGCTTGATTGAACCAGTGAAGCGAAGTAATATCTTGTGAGTTATCATTGAAAGGATACACAGCTTAAAAACTCATAAACAATCACATAAAAAATTGGGGTTGGACCAGGCGGGGAGCTCCGGTCCTCTGAAATGAGGCCAACGCGGAAGTAACTTAGAACTGCATTCTATCAAAAGGCCACCAGGGGGCGACCGTCTCTATACAAGTCAATGGAGAATTCACCAACTTCTCACTTGATTTCTAACCTCAGTAAACGTTTTCAAAATGTGTTTATGGTCTCAATCGCTAGTTTAAAGCCTTCTTCAATGCAGTATGATGTTCATTTGGGACATTTTGGCCTCCCTGATTTTATATGTGACGATAAAGCAGGGTATGCATTAGGGCGTGGCTACGTCCTGATTGACACGTTGATTGACCAATGTCCTCGAGATCCAGCCCTCGCAACCATAGCAACCATCCCGCTCCGCCCATGGCGCCGCCTCATGCCCATATAAGTAGAATCCGTGTTTTTATTTTTCCCAGCATGCACCTGAAATTTTCAAGATGGCGCTGCCTAGATTCGAAACTATTGGCTTCCGAGCAGCAGTCCACAAACCAATGGGTGACGTCACGGATGTTACGTCCATTTCTTTTATACAGTCTGTGGGTTTCATTCCAATTCTTTTATCCATCTGATAGAATTTTGGACTCAAATAGTAGATATATTATAGTGACTATGGGAAAACAGTGGCAAAACATGATGATGAGAAGTTTATGTGCTCAGTGCTGGCGTCCACACCCTCCATCTACTTCCAGCTCAAGGCTTCAGCTTTCATGATGGATCCAGTATTGGACGGATCATCAAACAAACAGCAATCTTTGTCCAAATCAGCAAAACTGATCCAGACCTTTTTTTAACACAGCTAATAGAACAGACCCTTGGATATACATACACACAACTCCTTCTCCAGAATTGATTGTTGTTTTTTTATAGATGCCAAATTACTTGCAGCAGTAAAATATGTTGATTACAAGGCCATTGTTTTATCTGATCATGCCCCACTAAAACTGTAACTTTCCCCAATGGACATACATCTTAGAACTTGGGCAAAAGGACAACAGTTAACTATCCAATGAAACACACACTGAATTTATAAGATCTCAAATAGCTTTTTTTTATATGCATACTAATGAAACCCCAGATATTTCCAAAAGTATGTTATGGGGAAGCACTAAAAAAAGGCCTAAACCATCTCCAACTGTGCTCAAGTGACCAGAACACAAAAAAGCACCAAAAAATTAGCTGAATAAATTTTACGACTAGATCTCCTTTTCTTGAACTACTCAAAAAAAAAAGAGTTTAATCCTCTCCCCACATCAGAGAACTATTATATTAATCATTCCACATATAAATATTATGAATATGGAGAGAAAAATGGAGAAATATTCGACTCATCAGATAAGAAGGCCTCAAGATTAATGACTGTAATTTGTTTCTGGGTGTATAACAAAGGGTCAATTAGAAATGAATCAAGAATTTAAACAATTTTATGTTGGGTTATATAAAACAGAATCAACAAGGGGAATTTTGGAAGATTATTATCTTTATTTTATTCTATAATTCAGAGGAAAAAAAGACAGAGAGACCTGTGACATTAGAAGAGGTTATTCTAGCTCAAAAGCACCTCGTCCAGATGAGTATACGCCTTCATTTTATTAGATATTTATCACAGCTAATCACCTCTCAACCTCTACAAGTTTTTAATTAATCACAAGAAAGAGGCCAAAATAATGGACATTAGATTAGAAAATGTACCGTACTGGACCGTCCTCTTCCGCTTATCCGGGGTCGGGTCACGGGGGCAGCAGCCTAAGCAGGGAAGCCCAGACTTCCCTCTCCCCAGCCACTTCGTCCAGCTCTTCCCGGGGGATCCTGAGGCGTTCCCAGGCCAGCCGAGAGCCTCTCCAGCGTGTCCTGGGTCTCCTACTGGTGGGACGTGCCCTGAACACCTCACCAGGGAGGCGTCTGGGAGGCATCCTGACTCGATGCCCGAGCCACCTCATCTGGCTCCTCTCGATGCGGAGGAGCAGCGGGTCTACTCCGAGCTCCCTCCGGATAACTGAGCTTCTCACCCTATCTCTAAGGGAGAGCCCAGCCACCCTACGGAGGAAGCTCATTTCGGCCGCTTGTACGTGCGATCTTGTTCTTTCGGTCGCTACCCAAAGCTCATGACCATAGGTGAGGGTAGGAACGAAGATTGACTGGTAAATCGAGAGCTTCGAATTCGATTCGAAAATGTGCTTCAAACAATAATTCATGAGCCTTTTTTCAGATTGATATTGTATACTCGTCTTGCTCGACTTCCCATTTAGACTCATATCCTAAAATGTAAAAAAAAAGACCTTTGATTGGGGTTTAGTGGGATTATCTCTATCTGAACCCTGTCAGATTTGGCTTGGTTTAGATTTGGCTCCACATTTATGTGGTGGATCAAACTTCTTTACGCCAGTGTATAAAAAGAAGCATAAAGTCGCGCTGTATGCAGACGATGCTTTAGTTTATATTTCCAACACTTCTAAACAGTCCCAATGATCATTTCTGTTTTAAATACATTTAGATGAATATCAGGATATAAGCTCAATATAAGTAAAGGTACATTGTTCCTAATTGTTGTTTTATAGCTGATTAACAATCTTTGAAACTTGGCATTTTAAAGTCTCAACATTTACATAAAGAGCTTTTTTAAATGATTCAAACAAACAGCGTAAGATCTCCAGAGACAGCTCCATACTCCTCTAATCAATATTATTAATCTTCCTGAAATGTCCTTTTTTTAATCAAGTGGGCCAGAACCGGCCCGCCACTTTTCTTCTTCTCTGTCTTCTTTTCCTTCCTACCCTCCTGTCATCTGTCCTTCTTTCCTTCCTACCCTCCTGTCATCTGTCCTTCTTTCCTTCCTACCCTCCTGTCATCTGTCCTTCTTTCCTTTCTACCCTCCTGTCATCTGTCCTTCTTTCCTTCCTACCCTCCTGTCATCTGTCCTTCTTTCCTTTCTACCCTCCTGTCATCTGTCCTTCTTTCCTTCCTACCCTCCTGTCATCTGTCCTTCTTTCCTTCCTACCCTCCTGTCATCTGTCCTTCTTTCCTTTCTACCCTCCTGTCATCTGTCCTTCTTTCCTTCCTACCCTCCTGTCATCTGTCCTTCTTTCCTTCCTACCCTCCTGTCATCTGTCCTTCTTTCCTTCCTACCCTCCTGTCATCTGTCCTTCTTTCCTTCCTACCCTCCTGTCATCTGTCCTTCTTTTCCTTCCTACCCTCCTGTCATCTGTCCTTCTTTCCTTCCTACCCTACTGTCATCTGTCCTTCTTTCCTTCCTCCCTTTTCTTACTTCTTTCCTTCTTTGTTTCCTTCCCTCTATCCTTCCATCTTTCCTTCGTCTTCTTTTCCTTCCTTCCTTCCTTCCTTTCTTGTCTTCTTTTCCTTCCTTCCTTCCTTCCTTCCTTCCTTCCTTCCTCCCTTCCTCCCTTCTTCCCTCCCTCCTTTCTTTCCTTTTGTCTTTCCTTCCCTCCTTTTTTTTCCTTCCTATCACTTTTCCCTTCTTTCCATCCTTCCTTCCTTTCTTGTCTTCCTTCCCCCCTTCCTTTTGTCTTTACTTCCTATCACTTTTCCCTTCTTTCCATCCTTGTTTCCTTCCTCCCTTCCATCTTTTTATTGGTCCTCTGGTCTAAACTAAAGTTCAGTGAGGGTATGTGAATGTTTTAGGTTTTCAGCAGCATCATTAACTGATCTGCTCTGGAAGAAATTAATGGAGACATATTTTTTTTAGACCTTATCAATAATTTAGCGTAGACCTTTTTAATTATAGACTCTAACATTATTTTTAATCTTGGAACATGATATGCTATCATCTGTCTGACTACTGGCACAAAGATTCATTTCACTAAGTGGAAATGGAGAAGTTCGCCAACACATTCAAATCTAATGCATGATGTCATCAAACACTTGGGACTGAAGAAAATTAAATTTCCTCTAAAAATAAAGAAGAAGAAATTTTACTAAATTTGGCAAATAAGCGACTTCAATTATAGCAAGTTTTCCCACACAAGTATAAAAGGGAATGTAATAAGGAATTAACCTTTGACCCCGTCTGTTTTGACTATTCCTTCTTTCCTCCCTTCTTTTTTTCCTTTCTCCCTCCTCCCTTCCTTCCTTCCTTTGTCTGTCCTGCCTCCTTCCCTCCTTCTCTCTTTCCTCCCTCCCTCTTTCCTCCTTCCTTCCTTCCTTCCTTCCTTCCTCAATTCCTCCTTTCTTTCCTCTGTCCTTCCTTCCTTCCTCCCTACCTCTCTGCCTTCCTTCTTTCCTTCCTTCCCTCCTTTTCTTCCTTCCTTCCCTCTTTCCTCCTTCCTTCTTTTCTCCCTACCTCTTTTCCTTTCTCTCTCCCTCCCTCCCTCCTTCTCTCTCTACCTCCCTCCCTCCCTCCCTCCCTCCCTCCCTCCCCCTTCCTTCTTTCCTTCCCTCCTTTTCTTCCTTTCTCGCTCCCTCCCTCCCTCCTTTCCTTCCTTCTCTCCTTTCCTTCCCTCCTTCTCTCTTTCCTCCCTCCCTCTTTCTTCCTTCCTTCCTTTCTTACTCAATTCCTTCTTTCTTTCCTCTGTCCTTCCTTACTTCCTTCCTCCCTACCTCTTTTCCTTTCCCCCTCTCCCTCCTCCCCCCTTCCTTCTGTCCTTCCTTCCTTCTTTCTTTCCTTCCTCCCTCCTTTCTTTCTTTCTTCCTCCCTCCCTCCCTTCCTTCCTTCTTCCTCCCTTCCTTCCTTGACTCGAGGACAACAGGAGGGTTAAGGAAACAGGTCAGTGAAATGTGTAATAATCTGTACTGACTGATCTCAAATATTACTAATTAGACGTGAAACACTTGAAATGAATGATGATGTCATTCATCTGTCCACCTGGTGAAGAGAAGTCCAATATTTGCTCTGTTTTTACTCTCTAACTAGCTCCTGAGGGAACTATCTGGCTCTTTAAATGCTCCACTCTGCTCACCTCCTTCCTCCCTCCCTCCTTCCCTTCCCTCTTCCTCCCTCCCTCCCTCCCTCCCCCTTCCTTCCCTCCTTTTCTTCCTCCCTCCCTCTTTCCTTCCTTCCTCCCTCAATTCCTCCTTTCTTTCCTCTGTCCTTCCTTCCTTCCTCCCTACCTCTTTTCCTTTCTCCCTCTATCCCTCCCTCCCCCTTTCCTTCCTTCTTTCCTTCCTACCCTCCTTTTCATCCTTCCTTCCTTCCTTCCTTCCTTCCTCCCTCCCTCCTTCCCTTCCTTCCTCCCTCTTCCTTCTTTCCTCCCTTCCATCCTTTTCTTCCTTCTTTCCTGCCTCTTTTCCTTTCTCCCTCCCTCCCTCCCTCCCTCCCCCTTCCTTCCTTCCTTCCTTCCTTCGCTCTTTCCTCCTTCCTTCCTTCCTCCCTCTGTCCTTCCTTCCTTTTCCTTACTTCCCTCCTTCCTCCCTCCCTCCTTCCCTTCCTTCTTCCTCCTTTTCTTCCTTCCTTCCTTCTTCCCTTCCTTCTTCCTCCCTTTCTTCCGTCCTCCCTCCTTTTCATTCCTTCTTCCTCCTTCCCTCCTTCTCTCTTCCCTCCCTCCCTCCCCCTTCCTTCTTTCCTTCCTTCCCTCCTTTTCTTCCTTTCTTCCTTCCTCCCTCCCTTCATTCCTTCTTCCTCCCTTCCTTCCTTGACTCGAGGACAACAGGAGGGTTAAGTTATTCTTTTCTGGAGGGATATGTCATAATTTAGGGTCAGTGACATGTGTAATAATCTGTACTGACTGATCTCAAATATTACTAATTAGACGTAGAAATAAAACACAACCAAGAACAATATAAGTGAGGTCAAGAGGGGACACTTATTATGTCATTCATCTGTCCACCTGGTGAAGAGAAGTCCAATATTTGCTCTGTTTTTACTCTCTAACTAGCTCCTGAGGGAACTATCTGGCTCTTTAAATGCTCCACTCTGCTGCTCACCAGCTAACTGCGTCTGTTTGCCATTTCGGTGCCGAACATTTCTGACAATGTTCTTACATTTTGAGATGAATGCAAAACATCCAAGCCAACGAAAGACTTAAAAACATCTGTCCGGGTTTCTCTGCCGCACCTGCAGAACTGTGTTTACTGTGTAATTTGACGAACAGCTGCTGAAGCCTTGAGTTGAAACTTTCCCTCTCTCTCTCTGGACTCATCGGGTTTTGATGTTTTTATGGATGAAGCTCAAAAAAATGAAAAAAAAAACACAGTTAGGAGAAATATTCAGATAAGTATGAGCACCAACAGTCCTTCCTTCCTTCCTTCCTTTCTGCCTTCCTTCCTTTTGTCCTTCCTCCCTTTCTGCCTTCCTTGCTTGCTTGCTTTTGTCCTTCCTTCCTTCCTTCCTTCTTTCCGTCCTTCCTTCCTTCCTTCCTATCTCCTTCCTTCCTCCCTTTCTGCCTTCCTTTTCCTTCCTTCCTTCCTTCCTTCCTTCCTTCCTTCCTTCCTTCCTTCCTTCCTTCCTCCCTTTCTGCCCTTCCTCCGTTTCTGCCTTCCTTTTCCTCCCTTTCTGCCTTCCTTTTCCTTCCTTCCTTCCTTCCTTCCTCCTTCCTTCCTTCCTTCCTTCCTTTCTGCCTTCCTTCCGTTCCTTTTGTCCTTCCTTCATTCCTCCCTTTCTGCCTTCCTTTTCCTTCCTTCCATCCTTCTCTTTCCTTCCCACCTTTCTTCCATTTGTCCTTCCTTCCTTCCTTCCTTCCTTCCTTTCTTCTTTTCCATCCTTCCTTCCTTGTTTGCTTTTGTCCTTCCTTCCTTCCTTTCTGCCTTCCTTTTCCTTCCTTCCTCCCTTTCTGCCTTCCTTTTCCTTCCTTCCTTCCTTCCTTCTGTCCTTCCTCCCTTTTCTTTCCTTCCTTCCTTCCATCTGTCCTTCCCCCCTATATCCAGATAAATATGAGCACCAACCAGTCAAAGCGTCTGAATTCCAGTAACTATTTTAACGCTTCACTTCCACAGTTTGATGTAAACCGACCCGCTCTCTCTCCCTTCCTCCAAAACTCACCAAACATCTGCCACCAATTTACCAGAAACACGCCTGTCCCTGAACGCAACACAACACAACTATTAACCAGAGCTATACAGCCTACCGTCTCTCCTCCAGCTGAGCGGCTTTCACCACTATAGCCAGGGCTGAAGGATGAGCCGCAGGTCCGAGCCCTTCCAGACCGACCGGCCTGACATGGAAAATAACTAGACTGCAGCAGGCCTGTAATTTCCCCGAGCTGTGACCTTTAATCACCGTCCTGATCTACGTCCTTTAGTCCTGCGTCTGTCGGTGGCCCGGCGCTAATTTGAGACCTCGTCTGTTTGGATGTTTCGACCCGATCGATGTTCGGTGCCGAGATGGAAACACACACTTATATAGTTCTGTCAGCCGTCTGTGAAACCAGAAAACAGCAAAACATGGGTTTAAAATGTCGGGTTTTATATGTGAACAGCGAAAAGAAAATGAGGTTTAATCCTGGTGGAATGCAGCGAGTTTTACAGCTTCCTTCCTTACGTCCTTCCTTCCTTCCTTCCTTCCGTCCTTCCGTCCTTCCGTCCTTCCTTCCTTTTTACTTTCTTCAGTCCCTCCTTCATATCCTCTTTTCCTTCCTTCCTTCCATCCTTTCTTCCTTCCTTCCTTTCTGTCCTCTTTTCCTTCCTTCCTTTCATCTTTCCTTTCTGTCTTCTTTTCCAACTTTTCCTTCCTTCCTTCCTTCCTTCCTTCCTTCTTTCCTTCCTTCCTTCCTTCTTTCCTTCCTCCCTTTCATCTTTCCTTCCTGTCTTCTTTTCCTTCCTTCCTTTCATTCCTTCCTTACTTCCTCCCTCCCTCCTTTCCTTCCTTCCATCTTTCCTTCCTTCATTCCTTCCTCCCTTTCATCTTTCCTTCTTGTCTTCTTTTCCAACCTTTCCTTTCTTTTCCTTCCTCCCTCTCTTCCTTCTGTCCTTCCTCCCTTTCTGCCTTCCTTTTCCTTCCTTCATTCCTTCCTCCCTTTCATCTTTCCTTCTTGTCTTCTTTTCCAACCTTTCCTTTCTTTTCCTTCCTCCCTCTCTTCCTTCTGTCCTTCCTCCCTTTCTGCCTTCCTTTTCCTTCCTCCCTTCCTTACTTCCTTCCTTCCTTCCTTCCTTCCTTCCTTCCTTCCAACTGTCCTTCCTCCCTCCCTTTCATCTTTCCTTCCTGTCCTCATTCTGACGATGTTTGCTGAGATGGAAACACACACTTATATAGTTCTGTCAGCCGTCTGTGAAACCAGAAAACAGCAAAACATGGGTTTGAAATGTCGTTTTTTTTTATATGTGAACAGTGAAAAGAGAATGAGCTTTAATCCTGGTGGAGAGCAGATCTGAGATGTTGGACTTTACAGCGGGTTTTGACTCATTGTTTAGCGGTCCGGCTGCATCATTTTCAAGCAGCTGTTTTCACTGAAGAAGCTGTAAAAAGCCGCCACTGTTCACTACCTGCAAACAGACAGTTAGCTGGTGAACATAGTGGAGTGGTTAGAACTCCTTCCTTCCTTCCTTCCTTCCTTCCTTTCTTCCTTCCTTCCTTCCTTCAATTTCCTTTTCTTTCCTACCAACCTTCCTTCCATTTGTCCTTTCTCCCTTTCTACATATCCTCTTTTCCTTCCTTCCTTCCTTCCTTCAATCTCATTTTCTTCCCTTCCCTTCCCACCTTCCTTCCATTTGTCCTTCCTCCCTCTCTCCCTCCCTCCCTCCCTTCCTTCCTTCCTTCCTTCCTTCCTTCCCTCCTTCCTTCCTTCCTCCCTCCTTTCCTTCCCCCCTCCTTCCTTCCTTCCTTCCTTCCTTCCTTTCTTCCTTCCTCCCTCCCTCCTTTCCTTCCTTCTTCCTTCCTCCCTTCCTCCCATCTTCCTCCCTTCCTTCCTTGACTCGAGGACAACAGGAGGGTTAATTACTTTTATGAACTGAGTGACTGATGAGGTTAATAAAGTGAAAAACAGTGTTTAGATTGGTGTGTTGCGTCACCCCCCCCCCCCCCCACCTCCGAAAAAAGAGAGAGACCAAGATAGAAATGAGCTCAGACTGAGAGATTTTTGAATGTGATAAAAACTGAAGAAAACTCTTTTCAGCAGTCATCTCGTCTCTATAACAACAAGACAGTCAAAGTTAATATGAGATGTAATCAGGATTATTAAAGCGATGGGTCTTTCAGGGCATGGTGCTTGTTTTCTGTCAGCGTCGGCAACGTAATCAATGACTAATCTGGAAGGTCACGAAAACAAGAACCCAGCAGAGCCCAGTGACTCATCGCCTCACAGATGTCGGACACCGGACCGTAAAAAGACAAACGAGGGTCCGTCATTAGAGCGTTGAAATGTTGTTTTTGTGTTCCTGCGAGAAACAAGACGGAAGAAAGTGGGGAAAGGTGAATCACTTTATTTATATCAGAACGATAATAAAAGAAAGATGTTTGAATCGTTTGGTTTTACCGCCATGAAAAAGTAGTTCAACCCTCCTGCTGTCCTCGAGTCAAGGAAGGAAGGAAAGGAGGGAGGAAGGAAGGAAGGAAAGAAGGAAGTAAGGAAAGGAGGGAAAAAGGAATGAGGGAAGGGATGAAAGAAGGAAGGAAGTAAGGGAGGAAGAAGGAAGGAAGGAAAGGAGGGAGGAAGGAAGGAAGGAAGGAAGGAGGGAAGGAAGGAAAGGAGGGAGAAAGAAAGGAAGAAGGAAGGAAGGAAAGGAGGGAGGAAGCAAATAAGGAGGGAGGGAAGGAAAGGTGGACAGAGGAAAGAAGGAAGGAAAGGAGGGAGAAAGGAAGGAGGGAAGGAAGGAGGGAGGAAGGAAGGCAGGAAGGAATAAGGTAAGGTAAGGAAGAAAGGAAAGGATGGAATGAAGGACAGAAGGAAGGAAGAAAGGGAGGAAAGAAGGAAGGAAGGAACAATCAAAACGGTTAAAGAAGGTTTTAGGAGTAAAGACGGAAACCTTCAGGCGTATTTCTACTAAAACTTCACCTGCACAGCAAAGGTCAGCTCGGTTTCTATGGAAACGCTCTCAAATGTAATCTGTTTGAGATTCAGTTTAATGTCTCTCACTTCAAACTGTTCAAACTCTCTCACTTCAAAAAAAGAAAAAGAGCCATGGTGTGCAGGCTGGAGTTTCCAGTGGTAAACACTTGATGAAAGCTTGGTATAAAAAAACAATAAAACCACAGTACATAAACCGTGAGAGCACAATAAAACCAGCCGCAAGCTGCCAGGAGATACCGAGAGAAAAACCGAAACATCAGTCCATCACTTTCCGGCAGTCATAAACGTGTGAGAGGTTTGAATCTTTTTAATTAGAGATGAATCAGTGTCATTAAAGTAAGTGAGAGTCTACTTCCTTTATTTCTTCAGTTTGACTCTTTAAAGCACAGGTGTCAAACTAACAGCCCGATTTGATCTAATGTGGGCCGGATCATTAAAAAGATGGATGGAACGAAGGAAGGAAGGAAGGAAGGAAGGAAGGAAGGAAGGAAGGAAGGAAGGAAGGAAGGAAGGAAGGAAGGAAAAGAAGGAAGGCAAAAAAAGGGAGGAAGGACAAATGGAAGGAAGGTGGGAAGGAAAGAATAAAAGTGAGGAAGGAAGAAATAAAAGAAAGGAAAGGTTGGAAAAGAAGACAGGAAGGAAGGAAGGAAGGAAGGAAGGAAGGAAGGAAGGAAGGAAGGAAGGAAAAGAAGGAAGGCAAAAAAAGGGAGGAAGGACAAATGGAAGGAAGTAAGGAAGGAAGGAAGGAAGGAAGGAAGGAAGGAAGGACGGACAAAAGCAAGGAAGGAATAAAAGTGAGGAAGGAAGAAATAAAAGGAAAGGTTGGAAAGAAAGGAAGGAAGGAAGGAAGGAAGAAAGGGAGCAAGGACAAATGGAAGGAAGGTGGGAAGGAAAGAATAAAAGAAAGGAAAGGTTTGAAAAGAAGACAGGAAGGAAAGATGGACTGAAGGAAGGAAGGAAGGAAGGAAGGAAGGAAGAAAAGTGAGGAAGGAAGAAATAAAAGGAAAGGAAGGAAGGAAGGAAGGAAGGAGGACAAAAGCAAGGAAGGAAGGAAAAGAAGGAAGGCAGAAAGGGAGCAAGGACAAATGGAAGGAAAGAATAAAAGTGAGGAAGGAAGAAATAAAAAAAAAGAAGACAGGAAGGAAGGACAAATGGAAGGAAGGTGGGAAGGAAAGAATAAAAGTGAGGAAGGAAGGAAAGGTTGGAAAAGAAGGAAGGAAGGAAGGAAGGAAGGAAGGAAGGAAGGAAAAAAAAGACAGGAAGGAAAGTGGGCCGGATTGGACCCCTCGGCGGACCGGTTCTGGCCCACGGGTCTCATGTTTGACACCTCTGCTCTAAAAGGTCAAACTGGGGTAGGAAAGAGCCGACTTCCTCCTTTTAACATTTAAAAAAAAACAAAAAAAAAAAGGGAGGATAAAACAAGAGCAACACTTGTTCCCTGATTGCACAGAGCTGTTTCCACTGATGGGTGAAAACCTCATGACTCCAATTCCAGTGAAAGAAAAAAGGGTCAAAGATTACACGCTCCTCTTTTCAGTTTAGAAAAGTTTTACCACATTTCAGCTAATAGAGCTCTCTCTCTCTTTTTAGTTTGCTGCTGGAGAAACAAACACGACTGTCAAACCCAAAGATGTCCCACGTCTATATTTAACTGACTGTTGACAACATGCAGCGCTGAGATGAGATGAGAGGAGATGTAATGGCCTCGTTAAATCACCACTAACTAACCGCTGAGGAAGGAAGGAAGGAAGGAAGGAAAAGAAGGAAGGCAGAAAGGGAGGAAGGAAAAGAAGGAAGGAAGGAAGCCTGGGAGGAAGAAAAAGAAGGAAGGCAGAAAGGGAGGAAGGACAAAAGGATGGAAGGAAGGAAGGAAGGAAGGAAGGAATGGAGGAAGGAAAAGAAGGAAGGACGGAAGGAAGGGAGGAAGGAAAAGAAGGAAGGCAGAAAGGGAGAAAGGACAAATGGAAGGATGTAGGAAG
>JAJDFG010001408.1:0-36647 GCA_021039105.1 Scomber colias
GACATCCTTCTTTCTTGCCGTTTCCTTGTCGTTTTTTCTGTTCATCCGTCCTTCCTTGCGTCCTTGCCGCCTCGCCTTCCCTTGCTTTCAGTCCTGCCTTGCCGCTTCTTCCGTGCCTCCTTCCTTCCCTTCTTTCATCTTGGAGTCCTGTCTTCGCTTCTTGCCCTCCTGCCTCGTCCCTCCGTCTTTCGTGCCTTGCCTTGCCTGCCTGTCGCGTTCCTGCTAGCCTCCTTCCTTCCCTTCTTCTTGCCTTCCGGTTCCTGTCTGCCTCCCTTCCTTCCCTTCGTTCCTCCTTCCGTCCGCCTTTCTTTCAGCCTTCCTTCGCCTTTCCTTCCCTTGCCGTTCTCGTGCCGTCCTGTCTCCGTCCTTCCTTCCCTGCTTTCTTCCTTCCTTCCTCCTTCCTTCTCTCCTTCCTTCCCTTTGGCCTTGCGTCCCTGTCTGTCAGCCTTCCCTCTTGGCTCTTCCTTTCCCTTCTTTCTTCCCTTCGTTTCATCCTTCCCTCGGCTCTCGGCCTGTCCCTTCCGTCTCTTCGGCTTCCCCTTCGGTCAGTCCTGTGCCCTCT
This sequence comes from Scomber colias, assembly GCA_021039105.1. Taxonomy (NCBI): domain Eukaryota; kingdom Metazoa; phylum Chordata; class Actinopteri; order Scombriformes; family Scombridae; genus Scomber; species Scomber colias. The sequence goes on from JAJDFG010001408.1 coordinate 563, forward strand.
CTCCGTCCGTCCCTTCTGTCTTGCCCTTCTTCCTCTTGCCGTCCTTCCGCTTCGTCCTTCCTTCTGATTATCTTTCTTTTTCCATCTTATTGATCTTATAATCAATAATCTCTAAACCTCTCCTCACAGCCAGCCCTGTCCGCCCATCTCCCTCTCAGCCTCTCCGACCCTCCCTCCGCCTTACATCGTCCCCTCAGCAGACCACCCCGCCCCCCCTCCTCCCCCCCGCTCAGCCCCGACCGTCCGGCCGACCTCAGCCTGCCGCAGCCCCCACCCCAAAACCCGGAGAAGACGACGACGGACGGCGAGTCAGAACAGCAGCAGCAGCAGTCGTCGGCCGAGGCGGAGGTGCAGACGGAGGTGCAGACGGAGGCGGAGCTTATCGGCAAATCGGAAGAGGAGTCGGAGAGCTTCAGCCAACCGCTGAGCGTCCCCTGGGAGCCGAAGGCGTGGCCGGAGGGGCGACAGGTCCTGACCCACCTGGTGGAGGGCTTCGTCATCCAGGAGGGGCTCCAACCGTTTCCTGTACGCACACACTCACAAACACGAGGCTGCACTCGGGAAAATGTATTTACTTATCCTTTTCTTTTTATACATGCATCACACCGACGGCTGGAGGCAGAAATAAAACTGTTAGATTAAAGATTAAAGATTAGAGATTAGAGATTAGAAAGTCTTAATTTGATTTGAGTCAAGGAAGGAAGGGAGGATGAAGGAAGGAAGGAAAGGAGGGAGGAAGGAAGATGGAAGGAATGAAAGAGAGAAGGAGGGAAGGAGGAAGGACAGATGGAGGACAGAGGGAGGATAGAAGGGAGGAAAGGAAGGAAGGAAGGGAGGAAGGAAAGAAAGAAGGAAGGTGGGACGGAGGGAGGAAAAAGGGAGGGAGGGAGAAAGGAAAAGAGGAAGGAAGGAAAGAAGAACAGAGGAAAGAAGGAAGGGAGGAAGAGAGGAGGGAGGGAGGATAGAAGGGAGGAAAGGAAAGAAGGAAGGCAGGAAAGAAGGAAGGACGGAGGGAGGAAAAAAGGAAGGAGGTAGGGAGAAAGGAAAAGAGGAAGGAAGGGAGGAAGGAAGAAACGAAGGAAAGGAGGGAGGGAGGGATGAAGGAAGGAAGAAAGGGGGATGGAAGAAATAAGGAAGGGAGGAAGATAGGAAGGAAGAGAGGAGGGAGGGAGAAAGGAAAAGAGGAAGGAAGGAAAGAAGGACAGAGGAAAGAAGGGAGGAAAGGAAAGAAGGAAGGAAGGGAGGAAGGAAAGAAAGAAGCAAGGTAGGACGGAGGGAGGAAAAAGGGAAGGAGGGAGGGAGGGAGAAAGGAAAAGAGGAAGGAAGGAAAGAAGAACAGAGGAAAGAAGGAAGGGAGGAAGATAGAAGGAAGAGAGGAGGGAGGGAGGATAGAAGGGAGGAAAGGAAAGAAGGAAGGACGGAGGGAGGAAAAAAGGAAGGAGGTAGGGAGAAAGGAAAAGAGGAAGGAAGGGAGGAAGGAAGAAACGAAGGAAAGGAGGGAGGGAGGGATGAAGGAAGGAAGAAAGGGGGGATGGAAGAAATAAGGAAGGGAGGAAGATAGGAAGGAAGAGAGGAGTGAGGCAGAAAGGAAAAGAGGAAGGAAGGAAAGAAGGACAGAGGAAAGACTACCAAATTCACACCCAGAGGTGGAAAGTAACGGATTACATTTACTCGAGTAGTTTTTTTGTGTACTTGTTTTAAAAATCTGTACTTTTACTTTTACTTAACCTTCCTGTCGTCCTCTCGGGTCAAATTGACCCCGTCTGTTTTGACTGTTCCTTCCTTCCTTTCGTCCTTCCTCCCTTCCCTCTTTCCTCTGTCCTTCTTTCCTTCCTTGCTCCCTTCCTCTTTTCCTTTCTCCCTCCTTCCTTCCTCTGTCTTTCCTTCTTCCTTTCCTCCCTCCTTTCCTTCCTTCTTACTCCCTTCCTTCCTTCTTCTTCTTCTCCCTTCTTCCTTTCTCCTTCTTCTTCTTCTTCTTCTTCTTCTCCTCCTTCTCCTCCTTCTTCTTCCCCCTCCTTTCCTTCCTTCTTACTCCCTTCCTTCCTCCTCCTCTCCTTCCTTCTTACTCCCTTCCTTCCTTCTTCTTATTCTTCTTCCTCCTCCTCTCCTTCCTTCTTACTCCCTTCCTTCTTCTTCTTCCTCCTCTCCTTCCTTCTTCTTCTTCTTCCTCCTCCTCTCCTCCTCTCCTTCCTCCTCTTCTTCTTCTTCTTCTTCTTCTTCTTCTTCTCTTCTTCTTCTTCTTCTTCTTCTTCTTCTTCTTCTTCTTCTTCTTCTTCTTCTTCTTCTTCTTCTTCTTCTTCTTCTTCTTCTTCTTCTTCTTCTTCTTCTTCCTCCTCCTTTCCTTCCTTCTTCTTCTTCCTCCTCCTTTCCTTCCTTCTTCTTCTTCCTCCTCCTTTCCTTCCTTCTTACTCCCTTCCTTCCTTCTTCTTCTTCTTCTTCTTCTTCTTTCTCCTCCTTTCCTTCCTTCCTGGTTCTACCTGAGTAGAATATTTCAGTATTCTTTCCACCTCTGTTCACGCCATAAAAAACACAAAAACAAACCTTCCAATACATAGAAACATAAATATAAATTAAAGCTGCAAGCAGCGATGATCGGGCCCAAGCTCCTCCGTCACGCCACAAAGTCAAATGGAAACAAACAGATTTAATTTAAATTCAATTCAAAAATGGCCGACTTCCTGTTGGAGTGAGGATATGGGTACAAGAGACTTTTTTTTGCGTCTTTAGAAGATACATATGTGTACCGAATTTTGTCTGTCTACGTCAATCTGAGTCGAGGGGCTCACTTTTTTAAATTTTCTAGGGGGGCGCTATTGAGCCATTTTACGAAGCTCATTTTGGCGATCCTTAATATCCCAACCTCCCTTCCTCCCTCCCTCCCTCCTTTCTTCTTTCCTCCGTCCTTTCTTCCTTCCTCCTTACCTTCTTTCCTTTCCTCCCTTTCTTCCTTCCCTTCCTCCCTTTCTTCCTTCCCTCCTTCCTCTCTCTTCCTTCCCTCCTTCCTTCCTTCCTCTCTCTTTCCTCCTTCCTTCTTTCTTTCTTCCCCCCTACCTTCCTTCTTTACTCTGTCCTTCTTTCCTTCCTTCCTTTCTCCCTCCCTCCATCCTTTTTTCTTTCTAAAATATGGTTGATGTTGATTCATATGTGAGCATCACTGTGTTACTTTTTTTAAGAGCTTCAGACACTCAGAGTAAATATTATGGGATGTCTCTTTATCTCCCGTCCACATCCTGCACTCACAAGCTCTGCAGATTTAGCACCAGAGCGACTTATCATCTGCAAGTTATCCGTAGAATCACTTTCAGCTCTGATCTGAATCTGAGACTCGCTTCCTAATCTGGTGTTTAGTTAAATAAACTCTGATATGCTCCTTCCTTCCTTCCTTCCTTCTTTACTCTGTCCTTCTTTCCTTCCTTCCTTCCTCCCTTCCTCTTTTCCTTTCTCCCTCCCTCCCTCCGTCCCTCCTTTCTTCTTTCCTCCGTCGTTCCTTCCTTCCCTTCCTCCCTCCCTTCTTTCCTATCCTCTCTTCCTCCTTTACTCTGTCCTTCTTTCCTTCCTTCCTTTCTTCCTTCCTCTCTCTTTCCTCCTTCCTTCTTTCTTTCTTTCCCCTATCTTCTTCCCTTTCTTCTTTCCGCCGTCCTTCCTTCCCTTCCTCCCTCCCTTCTTTCCTTTCCTCCCTCCTTCCTTCTTTACTCTGTCCTTCTTTCCTTCCTTCCTTCCTTCCTTCCTCTTTTCCTTTCTCCCTCCCTCCCTCCTTTCTTCTTTCCTCCATCCTTCCTTTCTCCCTCCCTCCCTCCTTTCTTCTATCCTTCCTTCCTTCCCTCCCCTCCTTCCTTCCTCTCTTTCCTCCCCCCTACCTTCCTCTTTTCCTTTCTCCCTCCCTCCCTCCTTCCTTTCCTTCCTCCCTCCCTTCTTTCCTTTCCTTTCCTTTCCTTTCCTCCCTTCCTTCTTCCTCCTTTCCTTCCTTGACTCGAGGACAACAGGAGGGTTAAACAGTGTTGTATGAAGCAGAGGAAAGAGTCTTTAAAGCATCATGTTGTGTTTTTGGTCATGGTGCAGGTGAACCGCTCGTCCCCTGCTGGTCCCAGAACAGGTGACCAAACCGCAGGAAGTGAACGGGACCAATGGGAAAGCAGCGCTGCCAGCAACACCAAGCGAAATCACCAAACAAGCCGAACCTTCGACGGACTCAGAGGAGGAAGGAGGAGACACAGACGACCCAGAGAGAGGTACGAAGCCTCTCAGCTAGCTAACGGATAAACTTTAACATGAAGGCGTTTGTCAAGTCTTCACGAATGTAGAAGATAAGAAGAAGGTCTGAAAAAAATTTGGGATTCATGGAAGATGATGAGAAGTTATTTATCACTGCACTCTGAGCTGTTACAGTCTCATCATCATCAAACCAATGAAACACTGAATAAAGGTCATATATAACAGTAAATGTAGTAAAAGTGAAAAGTGATTATCGATTAATCTGCCAGTTATTTTCTTGATTATTTACTAGGGCTGTCAAACGATTAATTTTTTAAATTGAGATTAATCGCAGAATGTCCAATAGTTAATCACGATTAATGGCGTTTTGAATTGCATGTTTAAAATCCTGTTATTTTCCATTTGAAGGCAGTTTTAAGCCCATAATGTAAAGCATTTCTTACCAGAGTGTCTTAACTGGGAATCAATCACGGCTCTGCTGCGACTCCCACACTCCAAAATGGTCCTTTGGTGGAGCTGAGGCTGGCTTGGCTGCACCTGGGTGTTTAGCGTGGAGGTGCTAACTCAAACTCCACGTACTCCGGTGGTAGTTAAACTCCGTTTGACACAGGTTGCATTTTACTTTTGACTTGTCAACTGAAGCGTCTGGAAGTGTTTTTAAAGTTAAACAAGCCGTTCAAAAGTCCAGTAGCTCTCTTACTTTCCATCAGCGCGGTAGGTTTACTGCAGGAGGCCACTTCAAAGCATAGCGCTACAGCTAGAGGAGTCGTCTACGGGTGAGTAGAAGGGACAAAAAGGCTTGCAACATTAAAATGCCATTTTAAAAAAAAATGCGTTATGGATTGCATTAATCTAATCACGATTAACGCGTTAACGCTGACACCCCTATTATTTAATTAATCAGTTTGTCTATATAATGTAAGATAACAGTGAAAATGTCCTTTAAAGTTCCGATCCAAAACCCCAAAAAAATACTTTCATGTATGACTTCATCAGAGAGGTTGTTTTTTTTTTCTTTCTTTGGCTTAAAAACGACTAAAATAATTGTCAATTAATTTACTGTTGATGTTAAATGTTTACTTTCTCACCTCAAACAACGTTAAAACTTAAAAATAAGTAAATAATAAAACTGAATATTTCCACTCATCTTACTTCTATATAATCTCAGTTGCAAATCCAGTTCTAGTCTATGCAGCATTACATAGTATGGTATTAGTAATGGACACGTTGTTCCTCTTACACAATGAGGAACAATGAAATCATCAGTGTACAGATTTTAAACCGTACTCAGCAGTAACTTAAAGGACAGCGTGAGAATCTGCTGACACACACAAAAAAAAACCCTCAACATTTATGACGAATCTCCATGAAACAAGCCGGTTATACCCGAAATTAACAATAACTGCATCATGAGCACAAACAGTACTGTGTTATAAATAAATAAATAAATAAATAAATAAATAAATAAATAAATAAATAAATAAAGGTAAAAGTTAGTGTGACCTAAGGCTGCTCAATGAATCGAAATTTGATCATGATTACGATTTAGGGGCCAAACGATCTCAAAACTAATAAAATCAGGGGGAAACGATTTTTAATATTAATGAGATAGCGCTCAGTAACAAAGGTTTTATTTTGAAAAGCTTAGACAGGAAGCCGCCGCAGCTCCGTTATAGTTTAACAGAAGCTGAAACACACGGCGAAATGTTTTAACTGTAAATAAAAGTGCAGAGTTTCCAGCCTGCGTCAGACGATGCTGAGTTTACTGACTAATTATTAAAAACCAGGAAGTGATGTGTGAACTGTCGTCATGGTAACCAGCTCAGCTCTAATATCTCTGCACATTTTCTGCTGTGAGTTGCGTTAAGCGGCAGATAAAAGGCTGCTGCTGGGAGAGAAAATGAATTAAGAAATGCAGCATGTTTCTAATGTTTAAAAAAAAATCGTTTTAATAATCGTGATTTCAATTTTGACCCAAATAACCGTGTTTATGATTTTTTCCATAATCGAGCTAAAGCAGAGTTTAATGTACAAACGTCTCAAATTTTTAACCATGATACTGAAATAAAGAGAAACTTAGGAACTAAAATGAGTCAGTTGGACTGTAATTTATAAACAGATTATATTTTTTTTTTAGATCATATTAATACTTTTGTGCATGTTTAATGTCTCTCTTAATGTCTCTGAGTTGAGCATGTTTTTGTCTCGTGCACACCTGACAGGGTCGGGCCACAGGGACCGAGCGGTGCTGCACTGTCAGTTCTGCGGGAAACGAGGCCACGCACAACAACTTCATGCGGTCCAAACGCTTCTGCTCCACTTCCTGTGCACGAGGGTGAGATATGATTTCATTTCCTCCTCAGACGCACATATAGAGACAGAGAGGAGGAGGGGAGGGGAGGTGGGGGGAGAGTAGAGGGGGGGGAAGGGCAGTGAGAGTAACATGCATCATGTGACTTTTAAGGTGTAGTTTCTAATGTGAGGTGGAGTTCAGAGGAGGGTTTCAGTTTAGTTTGAGTTAGTTTTTAGTCTTAGTTTTAGTTATTCAGGCATTAAGAGGGAAATATTTGATTAGTAGAAGCTGTAAAAAGATGAAATAATGTCTGACAGTCTGACACTGAGGTAAAATGAACAAGTCAAAGTGAACACAATACAGTCAAAAATGGAGGAAATGAAAAGAAAAGTAAAACTAAGTCTTAGTATTTAGTTTCCCAGGTATTAGAAGAAGTCAAACTGAGCAGGATACAGTGCAAAAATGGAGAAAATGAAATTACAACAACACCAAAGTTGATTTTATCTGCAACTCAGTTTAGTTTTAGGTAGTTTTTAGTCTTAGTTTTAGTTATTTCAGGTATTAGGAGGAAATATTTGATTAGTCGAAGCTGTAAAAGGATGAAATAATGTCTGACACTGAGGTAAAATGAACAAGTCAAACTGAACACAATACTGTCAAAAATAGAGGAAATGAAAAGAAAAGTAAAACTAAGCTGATTTTATCTGCAGCTTAGTTTAGTTTTAGGTACGTTTTTTGCATTGTTCATTGTAGGTTTTATTTAGTTTTAGTCTGAGTATTTAGTTTTCAAGGTATTAGAAGAAGTCAAACTGAACAGGATACAGTGCAAAAATGGAGAAAATGAAAAGAAAACTAAAACTAAGCTGATTTTATTTGCAGCTCAGTTTAGTTTTAGGCCATTTTGCTTTGCTCATTGTAGTTTTTATTACAGAACTCTCTTTTTTATTTTTATTTCCGCTAACTAAATTATTGTTTCACTGCCTGTCTTACTTCTAGTCTTAGTTGTAGTTAACTATAATAACCCTTGTTCAGGCTGCAGCAGAGCAGGCAGGATGTGGTGTGCGGCCATGTAGAAACACACAGGTGTCAAATACAGATATGAGTGTGAATCAAAGCAGCAGAACGAGGAACTATCCCCTCATCTCTTCTCTTTTGTGTCTCTCTGTCTCTGTCAGGTTTAACGTTCGTCTGACGAAGCGTCTGCGAGCCCTGAGCGCAGGCAGCCGGTCCGAGCGGCCCCCGCCCGGCGCTGAACAGGGCGGAGTCGGTCCCTGGGAAGCCTCTGTTACTGCGGCTGGTAGGAAGACCGAGCTGACCGCCGCTTTCAAACACTTCCCTTCACCACACTGACAGTTATTGTTCACTCTGCAGCCTCGGTGCAGTGGACATCTCAGTCTGACATATCTGAACCACATTTACCTCAATTAAAGACTGAGCAACATAACAACATATTCTTTTAATAGGCTTTTAGTACGGTGGCCCTGAAGGCTCAACACACAGCAGTGTAAACCTGCAATTACAGATATTTTATTCCACTTTGGTGCAACGCAACTCTCACATATCATCACCTTTTTTAAGTCTGTGTAAAGTAAGAATAAATATGTGTTCTGAGTTTGACATACCACAGAAAAGTGTGTTGTTAACCACCCTGCCAAATTTGAATGATTAAAAAAATCGCTAAATATATGAAATTAGGCTTCAAAGTTGTGTAAAAATCAGCCTCTTTCTCTGCTCCCAAAAGCTGAAGCCCCGCCCCCTACCAAGTGCCACCTGTCAAAGTCACCACCTCTACCAGAAACATGGATGCTAGGTCTGAGAGCTTTCTGCTGCTAGCTCAGCGGCTAACTCGGCGGCTAACTCAGCTAATTGTAGACTGTAGTAGTAGTAGTGTGTGCTGAATGTATTTATACCTCTACAGCAGCAGGGGCGGGTTTATGCTAATCACTAAATCCTGAACACAGAAATGTTGAAACACAGTTTGTGAAGCCTAGCTCCACAATTCAAATCTAAATGGTTGAAATGCTTTTTACACCTTTTTTAGAAATACATTTATGACCTATTTAATGTGTTTAGAAGAAAATGTCTGAATTCACTTTACACAGTCTTTAAGTTTTTTATAATGTAGAGTAGTGTAATGTGAAAACTCAGACAAGTGTCATCATCTCTACAGCTTTACGAAGATGTTTAGTCTCATTTAGCTGCTAGTTTTAGTTTTTAGTTTTTAGGTCGATATTTGATCTAGCAGCCAAATAGGATCTTTATCTCTGAAAATGACACTATGAGAGCTCTGAGAGTGAACCAGAACAGTAAAGTTACAGCTGGACAGCTAAACAATGAACCGAAACTCACTTTAACAGCTCTGTAAAGCTGAGAGGAGCTGCAGAGACACTTTCTCTGTAGGTTCATTACACATATTACACAGCTCATACTGATTATAGCCACTTTAAAGTATCATTTAAAACCACTACATGTGCATATTTTTTATGTGACTTTAGCATTTTTAAAGAGCAACTTAACACCACCTGAAAATATTGTTTTTAGTGGATTGAACTTTTCATGTAGCTGCAGAAAAATGAGACAATCCCAATTCTCTGTAGGTTCATCACTACGAGCCACACACACACACACACACACACACACACACACACACACACACACATACACACATACACACACACATACACACACACATTACTGTTATTTTATACATTATGGATAAAGTAAATATGCATTGTAGCTGCTTTGAGATGCTGTGTTAAGCGTTTATGGTAGTTCAGTGTACAAAATATTAAAATGCCCATTACTAGTAGAGGTTTTTCAAAGTTCAGTTTTGGACCTGATGAAAATCTACTCAAACCTGCCATGCACGAGGAATATTAAACTCGACCCAAACTGTGATCCAGAACACCAACAGCGGCCAAAGCTTGATGCTCCAAAAACTAGAGCAAGAGCAACAATACCCATAATTTATCCTGCATTTAACAGCCTTCATCTGCCAAATACACATTTCTCTCCTGTGATATTGATGTTGACACCTCATGATTGGAGCTGATAGTCAGCTTGGATCAACCGGGATATTTGATATATTGACACACTTGAGATTCTCAGTGATTTAAAAAGGGACCTGATCTAACCTGATTAAACTGAATATCATTTGGAGCAGCACAAGTTTGGTCTTAATTACTTAGAAATGAGACTTTTAATCACAAGTTACCAATCTCAAGGTGATTATAGTCTTTAAAACTGAACTGACAAACAGCCTAAAGATAGTCAATTTACAATATGAAACAGAAAAGCAGCAATTTGAGAAACTAAAACCAGATCAAGTTTGACATTTTTTGCCTGATAAATGACTTTAAATCTAACTTTCTGATCAGTTTATCCATTAATTGTCTCAGTAGTAATGTTAACAGACCCACAGAAGTTACAGACAGAAGAGAGAAAACAAAGCTTACATTCAGAAAACAAAACCATCAAAATGTAACACTTAGTATGTAGAAGTGATACTCACTGTTCACACCTCTGCAGACATGAAAGGTGGCTGTAAAGAAGTGCAGCTGACGTCAGCTGTGGCTAGCAAAGGGGACAAGAAATGCTTTCAAAGTTTAAAAAAAAAAAAAAAAGAAGAAGAAGCGTCAAAAACCTCCACAGAAACGTCTTACTCCTCTTGCACCTTAATACACCTCTTTGCTGGCCTGCTGTGTGCTCAGTGTGTGAAAACTGTTTTATGTTTGGGGCCAAAAATGTGTCTAAAATATCCAACAAGCAGCCATGAGTTATGGGATGTGAAGTGTGGCGGCCATGTTTGTTTCCGGAGCCAGAATTTGGGCAAAGAGGGGAAGCTCAGGTGGATTGACTGACAGGCAAAAACACCAGTCAATCAAGCACACATGAGCCTAATTATACCCATCAGTAGTGACATAACATCTTAATACATTTACAAGTTAAAATATCATAAAAAGCTTTTGTAGAAATTAACTTTTATTGGGATTTTTAAATCGTCATTTCAGTTGATTTTTTCTGTCGCCATCTAGTGGCCGTTTTGAAGAACTGCGTCTTTTTTTACCCTTCTACTTTTTATTGAGTTTTCAGTATAATCAGCATTAGAAAATAATTGCACTTGTAAATAATACATTAGGTATATGAAGTAACATGAAGCACAGTACAGAAGTGTAACAGAACAACTATGAAAACAACAAAAAAGGAGAGAGAAAATAAATAAATATAGAACATTAAATAAAAAAGTTATCCACAGGTTAACTAGATCAAATGAAGTGTAGTCCATATTTTAAGCTTTTTTAGTATTTTGAGATTGTTTTTATTGTATATAGCATTTTATTTAATCACTTATCACTTTTAATGAATACTGTTGTGTCAGTTTTGAACCCCCTCCCTAAGGAGATCAATAAAGTTACCCTAAAATACCACTATACAACAACAATAAAAAATAAGAGAATGACAATAAAAATATATAATTACCTTGGAATCACAGGGATATCTAGGCGCTTAACATAAGAAAAAAAGGGAAAAAGGGGTTAACATTGGCCAGAATTTATTTATAGACCCATTCACCTTGATGCAGTTTAAGATATATTTAATCCAAAGGGAAAAAACATCTTTAACATTAAATTTTTTTATCTGTTCAAGCAGTCTGATTTGTTAACAGTGAATACAGATCAATCAATATGTTAATGATTTGCTGATGAAATTTTAAGAAGGAACTTTGAGGATCGATATGAAAGTGATTTAACTTTTTAATTTTTAACCCTCACCTCTGAAATATTCTCTCCATGATTCAGTTATCAGTGTTAATTCTTCTCTTTTGTCACCAGCCTCGTGATCTCTGGAGCGCCGGTCGCCGCGAGAAGAAAGGAAAAGAGAAGGTAACGGCAGCAGAGGAAGAGGATGAGGAGGAGGACATGGAGGGAGGTGGAGAGGAGGAAGACGACGATGGAGGAGAGGAAGATCCCGCAGTCGCCATGACGGCGAGGATGGACCGTCGGGCGGCACGGAGAGCGAGGAGAGCGTCCGCGCCCGCCGTCACCACCTCTACGCCCACAACCACGTTCAAACCCGCCCCCTCGCAGTGGAGCGTGGAGGAAGTTACCGCCTTCATACACACACTGCCAGGTAGAGAATAAATCAGCAGTTAATATGATAAACAAATACCTCACATGCTGAGTACATTCAGCTTCTGGGAATTAACAGCGTCTGTTTGATTTATAACCAATTCGAGAGGTCTTAATCGTCACCAGATGGAGACAGGCTCGTTCGCTTGAAGCTTCTCCATCTCCCGTTAGCCAATTAAGTGTTTTTGCAAAATGCTGAAACTAACCGCCGGGTGAGGTAATGTTCATGCTTGGAACCGCCTACTGTCAGCGTGAATCAAATTTCCAGAGAAACATCTGGAAGAAAAAGAAAACAGAGCGAACGCTGGGTGTCAAAATACAAATTCGTAAACATCGTCAGGGTGGTAGAGGTCTTTGTTAGTTTGATAGAAACTTGACTTGACTCCTTTCACTTCATGATTATGTTTAAAACTTTGTCACTTTTTTTATAAGAGCTCTAATATCTTTACTACAAGACATTTGTTGAATAAACCAAATGTCACTTGGCTGCAGTCAGAAGATCAGTCATTAGCTGTAATGAGCTTGTTTTAATATTATCAAGTTTAGGAGGTTTGTGACTAACTGAAAAACAGTTTACAGTGACCAAGGATGGATTAGCAGAGTGCTTTACAAGATAAAACTACACCATAGAACAGACATAAACAACACAAAAACAGGAGATAGATACAATCAGGAAAGGCTCTCCGATAAAAGTATGTTTTAAGAAGAGACTTAAAAGACATTACTGACTCATCCGACCTGATCTGTAGTACCTGAATCATCACTTGCCGGGATGATTGGTTAATAAAACCGTCAATCATGAGACTAAACTTTCTTGGACACAACTATTATTTTGTTCCAATGGATAAAGTTGCTGTTGGGTGGAAATCTTGTAATTGAGGGCCTCTTCCTGCTTGGTATGGTAGATCCAACCATGACAGTGACCCTGTCCACATCTGACATTAACCTGACACCGGTGGACAGCGATAAATACAAGTGTAAAAGACCTCAAACCACTTGCCGAGGTGGTCTGAGACACATCTGACCACATGTCCTTTGTAGTGTAAATGTGTTCAGATGTGTCCTCGGCCAGGATGTAACAGGAAAAATACGTCATCAATGCAGGATGTGATGGTTGTTTTGGTAAAAGCATGACAACTGTTGAAAGAATGAGGAAGAGGAGCACAGTTGGAATAGCTTGTACATGTAGATTTGTTCTAGAAATATTTTGATTCAGCACTGAAAACAAATCTGGAGCTTGTCTGACTGACGTTTAACCGTTTGACCTCCTAGCAGAAATTATGAAGGCAGCAATGAACTCTGGACACACGTGGTCAGCTGGAGACGTATAATAGAGACAGGTGTGAACAGCAGTGTGTCCACTTGGAATCGGATCAAACGCTGAGATCTTACTGTCACGTATAAACAGAGCCATTGTGACCTGATTACTCAAACCATTTGCCGAGGTGGTTTCAGACCTAGTTAACCTAACCCTCCCCAACAAGGACATAACAGGAAAATTCATCATCATAGCAGGATGTGGTGGTCACTTTGGCGGTTTGGCAAATCTCAATCATTTGAATAGTTAGTACAAGTTCTTGAAACATTTCCTGAAACCTGTTTGGCAACCGACTAATATCATGACTTCACACTGGGCCTCTGACTTTCTAGAAAAAGTGATGGAGGCAGGAAGTGGTCAGCTGGACACCTTAAAGACACACGTGTGAACAGCGATGTGTCTCTGCTGTCCAGTTGTGTTCAGATCACTAGAAGACATTTTAAAGCCAAGTGTGAACAGCAAATGTCGCATATAAATGTCACACTTTAGAAGGTATTTGTGGCCAGATGTGTTTACTTATAACTTTACTTATATTGCACCCTTCCAAACAATTGTCACAAAGGCTTCACAGAGCGTAGGAAGACAAGAAAATAGAGTTAGATAGGTTTGAGGTCAAGTCAAGTTTTTCAAAACTATTCTTCCTGGAGCCGTCGTTGTCTTCATTTATATAGTACCAAATTACAACACAAGTTATTAAGTTATCAAGGCATTGTTTCACATGTAGAGCAGATCTAGGCCTTCCTCTTTAATCTAATTTACAGAGACCTCAGCATGCATGTCTAATGTGGGTACTGAGTAGGCATGGGCTTGAACTGGGCAAATTTTGCAGGTCCCACATGGTTTCAGTAACATGGGTCCCACATCTGAAGCCCACGTGGGTCTGACTGTATGAGCTCCATAAGGGATGTAAGTGGGCTAAGTGGGCATGGGCATAAACATGGGCAACAAATTGTATGGGCCCCATATTGTTTCAGAAACATGGGCCCCACATGTGAAGCCATTTAAGGTCCCATTTTGATCCCACTTAGCCTCCATATGGGCAAATATATGGGGCCTACATGGGTCTCACGCAGTTGGGCCCCACCTGAAACCCAGTCAGAACCCACTTGAAGCCCATATGGGCAAACACAGGTGGGGCCAGCATGGAAACAGCAGTCAAACCCACTTGGGACCCACATTTGCATCCCAAATTTAACCCTTATGGGGCCCATATGGACACGCTGGCTGGGACCCAACATTCCCTCATGAGCTGCATAAAAACTCTCCTTTAAAGGGAAGAAACCTCAGGCAGAAACCAGAGTCTGAGGTTCAAACAGGAAAAGGATGAACACAAACTATTGATACAAAGTTAAAAGAATATTATCATTTACTGTCTTTAATCCTTGTCGGTGTGTTTGTGTCCAGGCTGCAGCGACGTGGCCGAGGCCTTCAGGCTGCAGGAGATCGACGGCCAGGCTCTGCTGCTGCTGACCGAGGACCACCTGATGACCAGCATGAACATCAAACTGGGGCCGGCTCTCAAGATCTGCGCTCACATCAACGCGCTGAAAAACCAATGAAAGGAAAAGACAGAAAGAGACACAGAGATGAAAGAAATGAAGAAAGAAAGGTCAGAATGTGATCTGGAAGGAACAAAAAGGCAATAAAGAAAGCGTTAAGCTGAAGCTAAAAAAGATGAAGATGAAAACAAAAAAGAAGCTGACACCAAGGATGACAGAACAAAGTCACAAAAAGAGATTCACGGATAATTTATGAGATTATAAATCGAGATGCGTGGCCTTAGGACGATGGAAGAGGAGCGCAGACGACAGGAAGACACCAGAGTACAGAAGAAATGTCATCGGTTTTTGGCCCTCTGTAGCAGGAGACGGAGACGGGGACGATTTTTTTGTAACTTTCTGTATATTTTACAAGCCGCTGGAGAGTGTAAATTTGAAGCTATTTCACATGAAGGATTTTGAACATTTAATATATAAATTTGTCTATTTAGTTTTTTTAGAAACGTGATGTCAATGACAAATCTATCCCGTAGCTAACATAACCGGTGTGTGTAAAAAAAACAACAAAAAAACAACATCATAATAATACGTAGACTTTGTAAGTGATTAATGAAAGTTTAATGTTTTATATCACTATATTCTGGACAAAAACATGTCTGTGGATTAAAAAAAAAAAAGAGTCACTATCAGGGTGAGGCTGGTGTCTTTAATCGTCACATTTTTATGGTATCTTGCTTGAAATTATTTAATAAATGAACAAACTAATCAAAGAGGTTGTTTTATCTTATTGAGTGAAATGAAGCAGAGAGGTTTGAAGGTTTTCCACATGAGGAGGATGGAGGGGGGAAACCAGCAGAGGGCCACAGTGAGGCAGAGGTTGTGAGCAGAAACCATGATGTGCACTGCTGAGAAATCTGTGTTTTATAAATTCTGCTGATTAAAATTCAAGTCACTCTTTTCCTTCCTGATTCCCGTTAAACTGCAGATTTGAGCATGACAAGCGTTTCTGATGGATTTAGATTAGTTGTTTTTCTCTCCACAGTCTGTCTGCCTCATCTCTGCCTCCATATCTGGTTTAGGTTAGGATCTCACATGCCTTCTGATTGGTTTAAAGTTTGGACTGAGGGATACAGTATGTTGCTCACCACACCCTATGATAAATCTGATTCTAGCATTTTTCTGAGAACCAGCCTGGTGCGCACTGACCGGGGCAGCAGGATTTCTGTGTAATTTCCATCTTTTATTTCTAAGGATTTAAACTTTTTTTTTTTTTTAATCACTTTAGAAGCACAGACGAATCCTTATATAAAGCATACCAGAATACCACTGTTCACCTTTTTCATTAACTTGGGAGAGATAAATACACGCATGTTCTTTACGTTTTGCATTTTGAAACATCTGGCGCAAAGATACTCTTGGTTTCTTTTTTTTTTTGGAACAGTAAATCCGTTTTTTAAATTCATACAACTGCACATATAAAAGGACAAATATAACAACACCTGGATCTATTTTGGGAGAGAAAATAAACAACCGCATTTGAAGAGAGAAGTGATTTTTGTGCGTAAAGACGCACTGCGACTCTCTCTCTCCATGGCGCACGTATGCAGGCAGATCACCGGCAGCGTGGCCAGCTGCACGGGCTGGGTCGGGGTCATCATCGCCACGGCCACCAACGACTGGGTCCGGACCTGCGACTACACGGTGGCCACCTGCATCCGCATGGACGAGCTGGGCTCCCGGGGCCTCTGGGCCGAGTGCGTCATCTCTCCGGCGCTGTACCACTGTGTGGCCCTCAATCAGATCCTCACTCTGCCCGGTGAGAGAGAAGGGAGGAAGAGGAGGGGAGGGGGGTTAGGATGTTTTGGAAATGTCCTTTAGAGTTTTCTTTATCATACATATAAATTATTGCAACTTAAAATATATACTGTTGGACATACAGTTGGAATAATTTAGTTTTCAGACACATTCCTCTTTTTATTTTCTATTTATACACATCAGTAATCACCTTTGACCAGGTGCATTGAGATTGATCAATACCATTTTGAGAATATTTACATTTTATCTATCAAGAATAAATCGCATTTTCACAATTATTTCATGAGAAGAAGTAAAAAATATTTTATACCAACTTTATGGGCAACAGTGTAATAATTTAGTTTGTATGAGTTGGCCTTAATTCAATCCATTATATGTTTTATATAATGACTAAGTATGTGTTTATTGTGTGTCCTTGATGAATCCCAAAGATATTCAGTTTACTGTCACAGAGGACTAAAGAACAGCTTTTTGAGAAGAGAGAAAATGACTAGAGTTATTGGTTGACAATAACTTGGTTAACTCTCTGACAATCAATTAATTGCTGCAGCTCTGCTTCAAACTCACAAATGGCAGTTATCTGGGTGATGTTCACAGAGTTATGGACACATTAAAAAATAAAAACATGAAAAAAATATTCAAACCATTTCTCTTTTACTCTCAAGTGAGATCCTTAATGAGCCTTCAGTCAATAAATCACTTAATCTACAGATCAGCTCTTAAAAAGTGTTTTTTTAATGCAGCTTTTTCAGTTCTAAGTACTCAGAAAGAATCTCACTGTGCTTCCATATGCTGCTGAATATGTTTGAGCCCTTTCCTGCTTACTGTACATTTATACATAAATAAGGTTTATTTGTAAGTAATATGGAGTTGGTACTGTGTGCCATGTAGGGATGAAAATAAATATGATGATTTAGTGAATATACAGAATGATTAAAGAGTATAGTCCAAAAATAGTGTAAAATCAATCCGAAGGAAGAAAGCAGCTGGTGCAGTTATATGTGTGTGTGTGTGTGTGTGTGTGTGGCTTTGATCGATCGATGGGTTCAGTTCAGTTCAGTGGTGTTGGAGGGTATCTGTGCGTGTGTGTGTGTGTGTGTGTGTGTGTGTGTGTGTGTGTGTGTGTGCATTCCTGACTGTAACCATCCATTTGAGTGCCAGAGGTGAACTGTGTTGAAAAGTTTTTAAACCAAACAGATGCTTCAGTTATAAAAACCACCTCTCTCTCTCTCTCTCTCTCTCTCTCTCTCTCTCTCTCTCTCTCTCTCTCTCTCTCTCTCCTCTCTCCCTGTCTCTCTACCTCCCTCTCTGTCTCTCTGTCTCTCTCTCTCTCTCTCTCTCTCTCTCTCTCTCTCTCTCTCTCTCTCTCTCCTCTCTCTCTCTCTCTCTCTCTCTCTCTCTCTCTCTCTCTCTCTCTCTCTCTCTCTCCCTCCCTCTCCCTCTCGCTCTCCCTCTCCCTCTCTCTCTCTCTCTCTCTCCCTCTCTCCTCCCTCTCTCAGCCTACATTCAGACGTCTCGTGCTCTGATGGTCTGTGCTTGTCTGCTGGGTCTTCCTGCGATGCTGCTGATGCTCATGGGGTTGCCCTTCGTCCGCCTGCAGCACGACACCTCTGCCATCAAGCTGCGCCGAGCCCGAGTGGGAGGCGTCCTCATACTCCTCATGGGTGAGGAGGAACCCTGTCCTCATACCTCAATGCCTTCATTGCCATTGCACAGCCATATATTGAAATTATGTGTCCCCAGTGGCTGATCACACATAAAAAAGCATATCAGCATATTTGAGGTGCATTCACAGTATATACTATTGCACAATTCACTTGCCAAAGCCTAACCTTAATTTCACCCTAAACTTGCTTTCTGTCTCCTCAAAGGCAGGCGAGCCCCCACAGGATGCATTGATTACATGCAAAGCTGCACTGGTTTAATACAGTACAACTAAACCAATACATTAGGTTAAACTTGTTATTTTAAAGTCCAAAATTTCTGTTTTTCAAGAGATTTCAGGGTCAACATGGTGGCTTTGCATGCAATCATGAAATAAACATCAAAATATGACAGCAAATGAATACTCACTAAGTGTTTAAGGCTATTAAATATATGTATGTAAGGCAAGACAAGGCAGATTTATCACATTTCAATAACAAGGCAATTCCAAAGTGCTTTACATAAAACATGAAATGCATCAAGACAGGAAATAAAAGCAACACATGGCAACATAAAAAGACATTTAAATATTATTAAAAGTGTTAAATTGTAAATTAAATTAAGCAAACATTTGAATTTGAATTCTCTGCAGCTTCTAAAGACTGAGACAAAGCACCGAATTTTATAATAATCTGAAAATATGGTGTTGAATAAGAGCAAAACATGGCATTAATACTGGATAAATAAAAGTATGGCACTCATATATCTAATTTTATGCTGGAAATGATCAACAAGTTCAACGTATCAACTTAAAATGTGGTGATATGTCAGAGTTGTGTTTCATTGCTAGTGGACAAAAAACACGAGAGAAACACAAGAGAAGTAAGTTGTTCATTAGCTGAAACTCTACTTACTAGTTTTAGAAGATTGAAGTTGAGATTTTAGGAAACTGTAGTTTTGATTTCAGAGGATAGAATTGGGAGACTCGGGTCTTTCCCAGCTGTTGCAGGATGGCGGAGGGTCACGGTCTGTCTGCTCAGGCCTCATCCTGCCCGGGTTTCATTTGTCAGACTGCTTCCTGTGAGATGGGACAGGTACTTCCTGTCAGCAGCCTCAGCGAGACAGATGCAGACGCCAGAAAAACCTTTAATTTTTTATCTATTTTTTTTTAGTTTATGAACCGTGGTGACTATGGTTTCAGGTTGGATAGTCAACAGATATTCAGATATTCATTTTGGGTTCAACAGTGGATTCTACCTCTCTTTCACTCCGTGCAAAGTTAATGCACAATGGTTTTGCTATAAGGCACTAATCAGACACACCTGAACTTAACAGGTTTTCCTGCACCTTCTATTTTATATCACTTTTAAAGGATAATTCAGTAGTTTCCTGTTGGGGAAAAGTCATTTTTCTTCAATAGCTTCCATATGATAGGACGTAGAGACCCCAGATCAATTGAACTTGAAAAATACTGCCACTGAAATGACTGAAGTGAAGCACTTGCACTTTAAAGAAGTCACTTTATTGCTATTTGATTCTTAGCTTTTTGATTTAACATACTTATTTTAGAAAATCTCACAATGTATTGCCTTGGATCCAGTTTTGTTTTCATGTATGCCAATGAATGAGAATGGCCATTAAAGTGAATCTGAATCTGAATCTGAATGCACCGTGGTTCTGCTATGTGGGACCAACCAGACACACCTCAAACAAACCTTCCATTTATTTTCTGTGGAAAAGTGTTTTTCTTCAATAGCTTCCATATAAAGGAACCTAGAGACCCCAAATCAATGCAGAACCCTAACCCGAATATCTGTCGAATATCCAACCTGAAACTAACTTCACCATGGTAGTTTATGAATGAAACTGAGTGTTTATCATCTCTGGTCTAACTCTTCTCTTCCTGTGTCCTCCAGCTGTTTGTGGCATCGTGTCGACAGTCTGGTTCCCGATCGGCGTCCACCAAGCCGAGGGTCTGATGTCCTTCGGCTTCTCTCTGTACGCCGGCTGGGTCGGCTCCGCTCTCTGTCTCCTCGGTGGCACGTTGAGTCTGTGTTCCCAAGGCGGTGACCCCGGGACCCCGAGCAGAGAGAACAGCTTCTACTACTCCAGACAGCGGGGCACGGCCACGCCTACGCCCTTCGACCCGCCCGCCAACCACGCCAAGAGCGCCTTGGTGTGAACGTGTGGTTTCATAGACTGTACATGATCGTAACCGAGTCTGTCTTCTATTACTTTTTACAATTTGAATATTTAGCTGATGCTTTGTTTATGATTTATAATAAGTGAGCATGTTGGGGGGTTGTTGTCTGGAGTCACACAGCGTTACCGAAACTTTCTGTTGGGTCTCATTGGTTGACTTAAATCTGGCTGGATGGAACCAAAGAAACAGATGTTCAGACAAAAGTTAAAGGTTTTTAGATATCAAATTTGTCAAAATACAAAACAAAATCTTATTATCTTAAAATCAAATGATGCTTTCCACTTAATGTAAATGAATAAGTCTGAAATTAAACTTTGTCCACCAATAAAAACACATATTTACAGAGTTTACCTCAGACAGGACGATCATAAAATAGAGTCAAATATGAAGGAAACTAGTGAGGTTTCATTGAGTTACAGTGTTTCAGTCATGTTACCAACTCGATGGTGTAACTGTAGTGTTTTTTTAAAAAGTACTTTTTAGTTTTTTTAGTTGACAAACTAACTCAATAGCTAACTAGCTATCAATGTAGCCAGAAAGCTGGCTAGCAAACAAACTTTGTTCTGGTGTTTCTGGAATAATCCTGCCACAAGGTTTGAGTTAACACCAATTTACCCATGAACCTGCACTTCTAAATTTATAAAAATGTTATCATAAAAGACTTTTTGGGTTTCAAGTCTCACATTTAAAGGTACAGTGTGTAGAATTTAGTGGCATCTAGTGTAACAGACTTGACAGAAATATAATACAATATCCATAAGTATGTTTTAATGAGTGTATAGTCACCTGAAAATAAGAATTGTTACCTTACAATGAGCCTTTACATCTACATCATGAGCGGGTCCTCTTCCATAGAGGCCACCATGTTGCACCGCCGTGTTTCTACAGTAGCCCAGAATGGACAAATCACTAGATCTAGAGAGGACCTGTCATGTTTTTTGCAAGTTTGGCGTCCACTGTTGGTTCTCCTACATGCTTAGAAGAGGTTATTCAGTTGCAATCTGTAATCTCACCACTAGATGCCACTAAATCCTACACACTGGTCCTTTAAATAAGAGTTGTGCACACTTATAAACATCCAAACTACGAACCAACGTGCAGCGGTTAGTCTCACCAAACTCCACAAGAAGCCAGGAATAGTATCCAAACTGAGTCCACTGTCTGATACTGGTACAGAAATTAATATATTGAGCAAAAAAAACCAAAACCTCCAACAGATGTTTCCAGGATATATGTGTCATGTTTATATATATATCCAGGAAGTGTCGAGGACAAAGTCTAAGTGGTTTGAGTCATGTTGAGTCGAGCAGATGGGATTGGAGTCACATTGCAGTCCTCATTCTGTGTAAAAATGCTCTTTAATTAATCTTCATATGACATTAGAGCACATGTGGTAATATTTGAAAAACATCAGTATCCTGCTGAGTAAGCTCCGCTGTGTCACTGTGTTTTTGTAACACTGGTTTAAGGTTGATGCTTTCATTTTGAGCCCCGTCAGCTTATTTGAAAACAGTTGAGTCAGCAGTTTTTTGTCAGCCTTGTACTCATTACGTAATGCATTATTTACAGTATGTACCACTGCAGATTTATAGGTACCAAACTCAAAAAAATGTCACTATTCTTTCATTTTTACTCAACTCTATAATCTGACTCTATGTTTGAATTGCTGATTCGTTGGTTTTTGCCTAAATTGATTTAATTCAACCAATCAGACTGAGCAACAACAACAGTTCTGCCTCTCAGAAATGTTTCTACAACTTAATCATAAACACATTAAAAGCAGTTTTCCTGACAGTGATTATGACCTCAGTTGGTCTTCATGTGCCTTGTACTCAAAGCTGTTTATGTGTGTTAATCATTGTGCTTCATTTCTTGTATATACCGTTTATTCAGCTGTATGACGTGTTTATCTGACCATAACCTCAGTTTTTACTATGTTCTCATTCAAAAACATACTTTTGCTTCTCATGTTAAGCTTCAGATTTCTGTTTTACTGTTTCTTTATCACAGTCACAATCATCCCTTTTTATTTCATTTCATTTCTGCAGATTGTACAGCTCTTTGCTTTTATATGCTTTGAGAATATCAAAGTCTTGCTTGTAGGTGTCGATGGGTGTTAAATAATTAAGTGACGGTTGGTATCTGAACAGGTGATATGCTCTGTTTATGACACTTTTCCAAAATATTATCTAAAGTAAAGAGGATTCAAGTTATTTGAGGTTATTTAATCCTGTTCAAATATGCTGTTTTGTGTACCAATAACTGTCATTTTTGCAGTTTTTGCACAGAGACCTCCAAAAAGTCACACTATAATCAACATGTATCAACTATATTATGCATATGTATTATATGTTTTTTAGCTGCAGCCACAAATAATAAAAGTTTAAGTAACGTTTTATGTAAAAAGACTCTTTGCATCATTCAGTTCACTCACATTTATTCCAATAATAGGAAAAAACAACCAAAACACACATTCTGACTCTCATTTGCACAAATTTAACAGAATTTGTTGCTGCAGAAGTTCAACAGGAGTGTAAATATCATTCAACCAAACACGTTTAAAACTAACACATAAAGTTACCATGAAGACGTTCAGAAATGCCAGCGCACCACCAGGACTGTCAACAACACACACAAACCAACAGCAAAATCAACATGTGGCATTCAGGGTCTCTGAGAGTCCAGAAAGGAGGGAGGGAGGAAGGAAGGAAGGAAGGAAGGAAGGGAGGAAGGAAGGAAGGAAGGAAAGGAGGAAGGGAGGAAGGAAGGAAAGAAGGAAGGGAGGAAGGAAAGGAAGGAAAGGAAGGAAGAGAGGAAGAAAGAAGGAAAGGAGGGAGGAAGAAAAGGAGGAAGGAAGGAAGGAAGGAAAAAAGAAGGAAATGAGGGAGGAAGAAAAGGAGGAAAGTTGGACGGAAGGACGGAAGGAAGGAAGGAAGGAAGGAAGGAAGGAAGGAAGGAAGGAAGGAAGGAAGGAAGGAAGGAAGGAAGGAAGGAAGGAACAGTCAAAACAGATGGGGTCAATTTGACCCTGGAGGACGACAGGAAGGTGAAGGCTGACAAAAGTGTGACATCACCGTCATTCTCTGAGTCATATGAAGTCTGCATTCAGGGTCTCTGAGAGTCCAGAAAGGAGGGAGGGAGGAAGGCAGGAAGGAAGGAAGGAAGGGAGGAAGGAAGGAAGGAAGGTAAGGAGGAAGGGAGGAAGGAAGGAAAGAAGGACAGAGGAAAAAATATGAGATGGAGGAGAATGGAAGGAGGAAGAAGGAGGGAAGTAAATTCATAACCTGCAGAAGAAAAAGGCAGCTGGGTCAGTCCTGCCAGGCAAAAGTTGACTTATTGGTCCTCGATGGGCAAAAAACCCTGAATTGTTTCAATTGTTTCTGAATTGTATAATGGAAAGAAACTCAAACAGAAGAAAGAAGGAAGCTAGTATGTTCATGTCAGTTACTTAAAAACTGTCAGGATTGTTTAGTTTAGTTTATTTGGATCCCCATTAGCTGTTACCCAGGCAACAGCTACTCTCCCTGGGGTCCAAGGATTGTGATTTTTAAAAAAAATGGTATCACCAGATTTCCACCTCTTCCGTTCAGGTTTGGCTCTGCCTGCCGAGGTTAAACTGAAAGAGCAGGTTGCAGGTTAGAGACCTTCAGGGAAGCAATATATAGGAAATGATGATGATTAACTACTACAGTGACTTCTGGAGCCGTTTTTATGAGAGAATTTTACCTCCACATTGAAGCTAAACTGGAATCTGGAGTCCTGTCAATGAATCTCAATGCTAGTGTTTAACCCTCCTGTTGTCCTCAGGTCAAGGAAGGATAGGAGGAAGGGACGAGGAATGGAGGAAGGAAGGAAGGAAGGAAGGAAGGACGGACGGAAGGAAGGAACGAACGAAAGTAGTAAGGAGGAAAAGAGGAAGGAAGTAAGGAGAGAAGGAAGGAAGGAAAGGAGTAAGGAGGGAGGGAGGAAGGAAGGAAGGAAGGAAAGACGGAGGGAGGAAGGAAGGAAGGAAGGAAGGAAGGAAGGAAAGGAGGAAGGAGGGAGGGAGGAAAAGAGGAAGGAAGGAAGGAAGGAAGGAAGGGAGGAAAGGAGTAAGGAGGGAAGGAAGGAAGGAAAGTAGTAAGGAGGAAAAGAGGAAGGAAGTATGGAGAGAAGGAAGGAAGGAAAGGAGTAAGGGGGGAGGGAGGAAAAGAGGAAGGAAGGAAGGAAGGAAGGAAGGGAGGAAAGGAGTAAGGAGGGAAGGAAGGAAGGAAAGTAGTAAAGAGGAAAAGAGGAAGGAAGTAAGGAGAGAAAGAAGGAAGGAAAGGAGTAAGGAGGGAGGGAGTCAAAACAGACGGGGTCAATTTGACCCGGGAGGACGACAGGAGGGTTAAAGGATCTGAGACAAAAAAAGGATTAAGAAGAATGAAGGGAGTGGGCCAGAAATGTTGTCAGTACTGATAAAATCTCACTTTTTGTATTGGGACACTGATATTTGTGCGTGAATGTGACATGAGGAAATGTGCTGTAAGAACCAGGTGAGAAAGGTTGTTGTTGATGTTTCCAGGTGATACAAACAGAGACTTTAGAGAAGCTCATGCAGCTGCTGTGAGCCTCAATCTGTGAAACATCTGTTACAGGAGGTGCCCATCGGATCCTCTCTCCTCCCATTAGATCAAAGCCAGGTTTCCACACTGAGGAGAGGGGCTTTCCTGGTAGATATCAGAATAAAATCTTAAGATATGACCTCACTTGTTCTGGAGAGTTTTGATTTAGTGCCTCACACAGAAGGCACTTTCAACGTTTTATTCATTCTTTATAAATCCTGTTTTTAGTCCTCCTCTTCAAAGCCGTGATTGGTCCTTCCTCTGGATCTCTCACCTCTGGTAGTGTACTGACCTGCTGGACCAGACTGGTATCCATACTGGTCACCATTGTCCTCATCTTGTCCTCCGTCTTGTTCCTCATACTGGTTGTCCTGCTGGTGGCCGTGGCCCCCTCCCTCCTCTGGGGCAGACCAGCCCTGGTAGGGTCTCTCGTCCTGCTCCTGGGGGAAAACCTCTTCGTAGGGGGAGAAGCTGTCGTCCAGGTGGTCGTCGTAGCGCTGGTAGGAGCTGGCTTGTGCCTGTTCCTGCCGGGCGTTGAGCTCCAGCGTGCTGTGCCACACACCGTAACAAACATAGATAACGAGACCTGAGGATGGACAGAGAGTCGGGGTTAAAGCATCAAACTCACAGATATTAAACTTCAGACTTTCAGAGGTCAGGTGGAGGCGTCAGATTGAGATTGTCCAGCTGTGAAGTCTTAAAGGTTTTGCCATTTTTTCCGCTTTTCATCATCTGCCAACCAACTGCAGATGTACCAAGTCTGGATACACAGTACAGTATGTACAGTATGTTCAACTCTCTGCTCACTGAGAATCATCCAGAACTACTCGCCATGTCTTTGTCTTTTTACACATTTACACAAAGGCAACAGAAAATACTTGTTTTTTGATTGGCCTTCAAGTCAATAATCTAACTGCCATAGGTATAATAAAATGCAGGTAACCATAGCAACAGCACAGAGCTTAACTCTCAGTGGTGAAATCAATCAAACTGACTAGAATCACACTTTAATTGATGGTGTTTATGTTTTCCTTTGATTATTGGCTGTAATACACTCAGAGGTGTTCCACTGTATCAATCAATCAATCAATCAATCAATCTTTACACACAGAGCCAGTCTAGACCATACTTTTTCATTTAATTTTAAAGAGATCCAACATTCCCACATGAGCAAGCACTTGGCAACAGCAGCAAGTAAAACATTCCTTAGAAAAAAACAGATTTTTGTTAGTTATTTATATCAGAACTCCTTCTTATGCATTATTGGTAACTTGTGCCGCCTTTCCGATCAATAATCAGCTGTTTCAATGCAACTCACCTATGATGCACCAAATGATGAATCTGGTCCAGGTGAGTGGAGACAGTTTGAGCATGAGGTAGCTGTTGACCAATATGGCCGCCGCAGGAACAAAGGGTACACATGGCGCCATGTAGGGCAGTCTCCTCCCACTCTCAGGCTGCTGTATAATCGTGATTAAAAGCTTCACCATGGAAACCGCCATCAGTGCCGCCATCAGGCCTGAAACCACCGCCCCGGCCCCTGTCCCCTGCTCAACACCAAATATAACGGTGGACCAGAGGAGGAAGGACATGAAGAAGAGGAGGAGGGTGCAGCGGGTAACTATGCGGCCAGTTATGGGCGTGGGCCGGGCCGACGCATCGGGCAACCCCAGCCGCAGTCGCAGGGTGTAGTAATGACCTCCCAGAAGCCTTTTCAGCATTGAGGCGTGGCCTGTGTGGAACTCAGAGTTGTCTCCGTCTCCCTCGGCAACGCCAGCATGATACGAGGACGAACTGTCAGCGTCTTCGATCAGCATCTGGTCGTCTTTGGTGGGAACGGCACCCATATCGGCCTCCCGGTGCTTCAGGCCGTCCACATTCTCACCAGAGCCGATCTGGTGGGTGTCGGCGTGTTCGTCAGGCTGGTAGCGCAGTAACAGCACACACACGCTGACCAGAGTGTAGGCCAGCAGGGTGCCGATGGACATCATCTCGATCAGGTCTCTCAGGCTCACCAGCAGAGCGACGATGGCCGCGAAGCTCCCAGACACCACACAAGCCACCGCGGGAGTGTGTGTTAGCCCAGAGACATGTGCCAGGAACCTGCAGACACATTCATCATGGAGTTAACTTCTTTAGGAGGTCAGGAAGAACAAACTCGGCCTCCGTGTGTGTTTGTACGTCTCTCACCTGAACAGTAGTCCGTCTTGGGCCATGGCGTAGATGACCCTTGGCATGGGGAACAAGGAGCCCAGCAGAGAGACGGTGAGTCCGGCTATGGAGCCCACAGCCACAGTGTATTTTCCCCACAGGAAGCCGTGCACCGCAAACATCTCCATGAGGGGAGCTGAGCCGTCGATCAGGTTGTAGGGAACCATGAGAGTCAGGATCACACTCACCTGGAGAGAGGAAAGGTAGGAGAGGAGTAGATGGATAGATCATTTTATTGTACCCATGGAGGAAATTGGTCTTGGACTCTGTTACACCCATCAACAAACCAACACCAGCACACATAAGACAATAAATATACAAAGGAACAATACAAGACAAAACTAAAACTAAAAAATAGTGCAGAAATAACACACCCTAAGGCATCAGTCTGTAATGGTTTGTACAATCCCCAAAGCCCTTTCACCACAGATATATGACTAAAGGCTTGACCCATTCTCTTTATGTTGATGTCAGAAACATAGTATGTCGAAAACAGCTGGGTAAGTGATGATTGGTTAGCAGGCCACAATGCACTGTGGGTAGGTTGTATCAACGAGGCTTGGGAAAATAATCATCTAGTGGAAAATGGACAGTGCCGACAGTAACCAAAAGTGGAGCAAAAAAATGTTGGGCATTTAAGTAGTAAAATGAAGAAGAGAATACAGTTGGAACATAATTTAATTAAGGGGGCGAGGGTTCGTGAGCTTCAATGCCCAGCAGCCCCTTGGGGGTAATAATCCAGCTTTGCCCTTCATGATTCCTCAGTCCTCAAGGGGACAATTTAAAATAGCAACAGTCCAAAACCCAAAAATGTTTTTAGTTTACAATGATATAAAACAAAGAACAAGTAGACAACCTTCACATTTGAAAAGCTGCAACCAGAAACAAGCTGTATTTTTTGCAAGTGAAATGATTTAAATGATGAATCGTTTGATCCAAATTGTTAATAATGAACTAATTGTTTCACATGCTAATCATCACTGCATACTAACCGATACGTAGGCGGTGAGGCAGCTGACCAGCGAGGCGGTGATGGCGTAAGGGATGGAGGTGTTGGGGTTTTTGGCCTCCTCTCCTGTTGTTGCAATGATGTCGAAACCGATGAAGGCGTAGAAGCAGGTCGCTGCACCCTGCATCACCTGAACAGGAACAACAGCAGGGTTTCTTAACGTTGACCAAATTATCTGTAACATCCGATACTAGGAACAGTTGATTTTGAGCCTTCATTTCATTTTCCAGGCGGCTTTTTCCTCATTTATCCAACCTGTTAGTTTCATTTGATCCAATCATGTTCAACCAGAGACGAAGGAGAGTACCTCACCCCTGACCAACCGTAGGGCAGAAACTTGCCGTCCTCCCAGTTACCGGCGGAGACGAAAAAGAGTCCGGCGATGATCATGAAGATCCAGACCACCAGGTTGACCACGTTCAGGACGTTGTTGAAGCCCACTGTGTTTCTCACACCGAGGGCGACGATGACCGTGACCAGCAGAGAGATGAAGAAGGCCAGCAGGTCGGGGTACGTGTCCTCACCTTTACCTGAGACAGACGGACACAGCAGCATTCAAATATGAGCTCAGAAATGCTTCTTACCTTGTTGTAGTTAAGATGGCGCCCTCTTTATTGAGTCAGTAGATTATACTTGCAAACACTTTATTACATTATCAGTTGATTGTGTTTATTATAATGTCAGTTTTATGCCTGTTTCCAAAGGAGGTCAAGTATTCTTTCCCTTTAAAATGGAAACAATCTAGCAAGTTGTTCTCAAAAAAGACGGATGCTAACGTCACTAACCTAGTCCTCTGAGCGTGCCCAGGTGTGTTATCATGTAGTTACTGATGCTGTGATTGGCCAGAGAGTCGAACATGCTGCTGAGAGCCGACGCCCCCGCCGCTGTGCCAATCAGATACTCCAAGACCAAGTTCCAGCCAATGAAAAACGCCACAAACTCCCCGACGGTCACGTAGCTGTAGGTGTAGGCCGAGCCGGTCGTCTTCGGGACCCGGACGCCAAACTCAGCGTAGCACACACCTTTAAACACACACATACACACAAATGTGACTGTAAGATAGAGCCAACTGCAGAAACGCTGATTTATCTCAGAACATAGAGACTTCATATTTATTATACATCATAATTTCTCTTTATGTTGTGCATTTATGTTGTATAATTTGGTGGGTAGTTCTGGTTGCTTTAGTGCTGTTAGGATACCAGTACTAATCCAAGTACCCTTAAAGTGATACTGATACCAACTGAGTACTTCATTAGATACCCAACAACACAAATCCATACAAATAGTCATATTTTCTAGCTCTGGGTGCAAAAAGGATCAACTGCAGGTATCAGGAGACGTTTCGATTCTACTTGGTATCAATTTATTTCGGTTGATACCTTAAAAGATAACAAGTACCGATACCCAGCGCTATTTGCTATCGGCTACTTTTCATCACTTTGGCTGATGAAGTTATAGTAATATTGTAGTGAAGATACAATCATTTTAAAAAGCATCTTAAGCATCAGATCAGATCAGATCAGACTCTTTATTCTTTCTATTAATGCTCTTTCTAATTTTACTCTCCACTTGCTTCTGTAATACTATCAAATTCCTCACTGTGGGACAAATAAAGGAATATCTTAAACGTATCATCATTTGTATGCATATAGCTATTGATAGAGATTATCTGAAATGTTGTCTTGATCATCTCAAATTGTTAATCAGACTATAAACAACGACTGGACGGTGCACTGAAGAGGAAGTCTTGGCCTGGATGTCCGTTATCTGTTATCTGGATATCTGCTGGCTACACAGGAAGCCCTGAAGTAGTTGACCCCAAAGAATAAATCATTGTCGGACAGATAGAAGATGGGTTCCAAGGTTGATTTGCACCAGACTGAAAGTGAATTCAGACATTTTCTTCTAAACACATTAAATAGGTCATAAATGTATTTCTAAAAAAGGTGTAAAAAGCATTTCAACCATTTAGATTTGAATCGTGGAGCTAGGCTTCACAAACTGTGTTTCAACATTTCTGTGTTCAGGATTTAGTGATTAGCATAAACCCGCCCCTGCTGCTGTAGAGGTAGAAATACATTCAGCACACACTACTACTACTACAGTCTACAGTTAGCCAGTTAGCTGAGTTAGCCTCCGAACTAGCTGCCGAGTTAGCAGCAGAAAGCTCTCAGACTTAGCATCCTTGTTTCTGGTAGAGGTGGTGACTTTGATTGACAGGTGACACTTGGTAGGGGGCGGGGCTTCAGCGGACTCGACGGCCACACCCACAGCGTTTGGGAGCAGAGAAAGAGGCTGATTTTTACACAACTTTGAAGCCTAATTTCATATATTTGGCGATTTTTTCAATCATTCAAATTTGGCAGGGTGGTTAACAACACACTTTTCTGTGGTATGTCAAACTCAGAACACATATTTATTCTTACTTTACACAGACTTTAAACTTATGGGGACCAGAACATCTAAATTTATCTTCAGGACAGTCCCTTCTTCACATTCCTAAAATCTGTCTTGCTATACAAAAACCAACATCTCAGTCTGATTTGACAGTCTTTGCTCTCCGACTCTCACCTGACAGTATGGAGGCCACCGCCGCTATGATGAAGGACAGGATGACCCCTGGCCCGGCCATTGCCTTGGCAACCAGCCCGGCGACCACATACATCCCCGTGCCGACGCAGCTGCCCACGCCGAGCGACACCAGGTCCACAGTGGTCAGGACCTTGGAGAGCCCGACTGCCGCCGACCCCTCGCCCATCTCGGTGAGGTCGTTGGAGCCGTGACCCATGGAGCCCACAGGTTTGGTACGCAGCAGGCGGGAGTACATGTTGTACCAAGCGTCGCCCCAGGACACCCGGGCCAACCACGCCGCCATCACCACACCTGGTTATTGACCTGATTATGAGCGTGTGTCTGCGTCCTGTATCATTCTTTCACTGCCATCACGAACCATCATCAGCTCATCAGCTTCATCGATAAATCCCAACAGAGAGGACACAGACTGTGAAAAGCAGAGGAGGAATATGTGTTAGGATGTTATGGATGTTAACCCTTACATACATTTCAGGGTAAAATTTGACCCATTTTTATATTTGGGAGCTATATAAAAGCCAGATTTCTCCTGATGTGAGCCACAGTTTACAAAAATGGAAATAAAATGAAGCTGATACACATTTCTATATATGTAGATTTACAAATTTGACCTGTGTTAATAAAAATGTCCTCCAAGACCATAAAATAGTGATTGTGAATGTCTTTTTGATGAGATTAATTGAAACATGTATTAATGACTGATGGGGAATCTATGAATGTGAATTGGTCAGGCAGAGTTTTACCTTGATAAACAACTTTTGAAAACCTTTAGTAAACTAAATGCAATGATTACTAAGACTCTTCCAGACCTGCAGATATCCTGGCTTTATATACTCTGAATCAACCAGTGTAAGATCTGAAGCTAAATATATTTTGGTTGGCAACGCTAATAAAGTATTACATTTATTTCAAGTTAGAGAAAACAGCATTTCATCTGCATATAAAGTATTTTTTTCAACGCTGTCAGCACCACAAACTAAATTCCATCATATTGAAGACACAGAAATATCCCAAAACACAAATTATGTGCATAGGTAGACAGGAAGTATGTTATTTTTTTTTTACAATTGGGCTAAAACCAAAGTCTTGTTCCAGCTCTTAACCCTTGTGTCAAATTGACCCTGTTTTGACTGTTCCTTCTTTCCTTTCTTCCTTCCTTCCATCTGTCTTTCCTCCCTCCCTCCTTCTCTCTTTCTTTCCTTCCTCTCTCTTTCCTCCCTTCCTTCCTTCGTTCCTCCCTCCCTCCTTCTCTCTCCCCCCCCTACCTTCCTCCCTTCCTTATTTCCTCTGTCCTTCTTTCCTTTATTCTTCCCTTCCTATTTTCCCTTTTGCTTCCCTTCCTCTGTCCTTCTTTCTTCCCTCTTTCAAACCTTCCTTCCTTCCTTCTTTCCTTTCCTTCCTTCTTCCTCCCTCCTTTTCTCCCTTCCTTCATCCTTCCTCCCTTCCTTGACTCAAGGACAACACGAGGGTTAAATAAACATTTAAACTACATAAATACTGACTGACCAGTTCTTAGAGCACCATCAGTCTGGTTTACCTGTCCTCCCCTTAATGCTGTGAGCCAGCAGGTGATGATGGGATACCGTCAGCTGTTCTCCTCACTCAGTAGAGCGAGACTCCCTCTCTGAAACATTAATGAAGACCAAGGATCCACTTTCACAACGGAAAGGAACAAAAACTGAGCCAAATACAGACCAAAAACCCCCCCACCACCACCACCCCAACCCCTCCAAAAATATCTTAAATTATGATTGATCCAACAGACGAGTTCAACCAACACCTGAGCTGATAAACACCTGACAAACATCAACAGGTTGGATTTAGGAGAGTGGAGATCAGACAGTCTCCTGCTTCTGGTTTAAAGATAAGTAAGTAAATGCTGTAATAACACCTTCACATGCAGTTTAAAGATGCACACCTGAGCAAACAGGTAATACTCACTTGTTGTGTTTTCCAGAAGAAGAAGAAGAAGAAGAAGAAGAAAAAGAAGTAGAAGAAGAAGAGTTTGGAGTCCTCGTCCTCCACAGACCTGCAGGGAATGGTGACGAGAGGAGACGGCAGCAGCGTTAATCATTCAGACCTGACATCATGTGACCCGGCTGATACATTATTAAACACCTGAGACTGAGCTAAGGTGTGTGTCTGTGTGTGTGTGTGTGTGTGTGTGTGTGTGTGTGTGTGTGTGTGTGTGTGTAGTTGTCATCATTCATTCATAGCAGGGAGGATCGCTGATGTAAAGGTGTTTGAGTGAAGTTGGTGCTGCAGTCGTAGAGCACACAGGTGACGATTCTTTACTGTTTGTATGCAAGCAGGGCTGGGAACGGACCAGGTGTGTGTGTGTGTGTGTGTGTGTGTGTGTGTGTGTGTGTGTGTGTGTGTGTGTGGATCAGTAATGGAAAAAAGATCCTATCCCAGTCTTTAGGCTGATGGGAATTGTAATCAGGGTTTCTGCAGACTTCATATGACTCAGAGAATGACGGTGATGTCACACTTTTGTCAGCCTTCACCTTCTTGTCGTCCTCCAGGGTCAAATTGACCCCATCTGTTTTGACTCTTCCTTCTTTCCTTCCCTCCTTCCTTCCCTCCATCTTTCCTCCTTTCCTTCCTCCCTCCTTTCCTTCTTTTTTCCTTCCTTCCTCCTTTTCTTCCTCCCTCCTTTCCTTCTTTCTTCCTCTCTTCCTTCCTTTCCTTCCTCCCTCCTTTCCTTCTTTTTTCCTTCCTTCCTTCCTTCCTCCCTCCTTTCCTTCTTTCTTCCTCTCTTCCTTCCTTTCCGTCCTCCCTTCCATCTTTCCTTCCTTCCTTCGCCCCCCCTTTCCTTCTTTCTTCCTCCCTTCCATCCTTCATTCCTTCCATCTTTCCTTCCTTCCTTCGTCCCCCCTTTTCTTCTTTCTTCCTCCCTTCCATCCTTCATTCCTTCCTCCCTTCCTCCCTTCCTTCCTTCCTTCCTTCCTTCCATGACTTGAGGACAACAGGAGGGTTAAACAACTCTTTTAAGTTACTGTTCATCAACCACCTACTTTTTAACACACTGTTCAGTTTGAGATCTGTCAGATTTTTGGGATCCAGAAGTGTAGAAATACTTTCTGTGCTTCAAAAAATTTATTTGGGAATTGATCCCAGCACCACACCTGCCTCTTACCATCAACCCACACTGGTCTTTTAATGGTTTACTGTCTTCCTCCTTCTCCTTCTTTCTTTCTCTTTCAAGAGAAGCAGATGGTCGCCCACCTAGAGCCTGATTCTGTTTGAGGTTTCACAGTCTGGACCTGAGATAACTTCTGTTGTGAGTTGGCACCTTATAAATAAACTCGACTTGGTTCAGATGATTTGGAGCCAAACGTACAGATGCTGTGATCTGGAAAAGCCTCAGAACAGCAGATTCACACACAAACACTGACAGGCATCATCTTTCTTTTCCAGTTTGGAGCCGAAACACCTGAAGTTAAAACAGCAGCAGGATGCAGTTAGTAAAGTAAAGAGTATTTAAGGTGTTTCTTTTACAGCTCTCAAATGTAAAGGTGGTAAAAGTTGGTGTGAAGCTTAAATGAGGCTTCAGCTGTCTGAGCTTCACAACCTGTTTGCTTTCATGTTGGTGAAAGATGTAGTTTAAAGGAAAAGTTCACAATTCTTCCAAAGTGTCTTAAAGCAGCAGTCAGGTTTTCCTCTCTGTAATCATTCCTCCTCTTCATACTGACTATTAAGACCTTCTAATGTGATTTCAATGTAAAGTGATGGAGGACTAAAAGATGATCAGCTTCTATTGAGCTTCAGCAGTGTGAGTATCTGACACATTTACAGTCTTTTTAGCATCAGATTCCCTCTTAGTGTTTCCTGTTTCTCTGT
This sequence comes from Scomber colias, assembly GCA_021039105.1. Classification (NCBI taxonomy): domain Eukaryota; kingdom Metazoa; phylum Chordata; class Actinopteri; order Scombriformes; family Scombridae; genus Scomber; species Scomber colias. Next base: position 34,920 of record JAJDFG010001408.1, read on the forward strand.
GGTGGAAGTATAGTAACAAAAAGACTTTGCTACTAAAACACTGTAACGTTGAAACATGGAAGATGAAGATTTGACTCATTTGGACGCTGAAGCTTCATATTAGCTTCAGATCAACTTTTAAATCCATGTTTCCACAGAAGGAGGACTGTGGATTTAGTCCTCCATCACTTCCATTGTAAACATTATGAAGGATCTTCCTCAAGGCCCTGGATGTTGTGGGGCTTTCATGGTTGACACGACTCTGCAGCATCGCGTGGACATCGGGGGGCAGTGCCTCTGGATTGGCAGACCAGAGTGGAGGGTGTGTTCCAACTATAGGGGGATCACACTCCTCAGCCTCCCTGGTAAGGTCTATTCGGGGGTGCTGGAGAGGAGGGTCCGTCGGATAGTCGAACCTCGGATTCAGGAGGAGAAGTTTGGTTTTCGTCCGGGCTGTGGAACTCCGCAGGATCCTTGAGGGTGCATGGGAGTTTGCACAACCAGTCCACATGTGATTTGTGGACTTGGAGAAGGCATTCAGCCGTGTCCCTCAGGGAGTACTGTGGGGGGTTCTCTGGGAGTACGGGGTATCGTACCCCCTGATATGGGCCGTCCGTTCCCTGTATGACCGGTGTCAGAGCTTGGTCCGCATCGCCGGTAATAAGTCGGACTTGTTTCCAGTGAGAGTTGGACTCCGCCAGGGCTGCCCTTTGTCATCGATCCTGTTCATAGTCTTTTATGGACAGGATTTCTAGGCGCAGCCAGGGTGTGGAGGGGGTCCGGTTTGGTGACCTCAGATCGGGTCACATGCTTTTTGCAGATGATGTGGTCCTGTTGGCTTCATCAGACCGTGACCTCCAGCTCTCACTGGATCGGTTCGCCGCCGAGTGTGAAGCGGCCGGGATGAGAATCAGCACCTCCAAATTCGAGGCCATGGTCCTCAACCGGAAAAGGGTGGAGTGCACTCTTCGGGTCGGGGATGAGATCCTGCCCCAAGTGGAGGAGTTCAAGTACCTCGGGGTCTTGTTCATGAGTGAGGGAAGGATGGAGCGGGAGATCGACAGGCGGATCGGACTCTGCACAGATCCGTCGTGGTGAAGAGATTTACCAGTGGATCTTGGTTCCTACCCTCACCTATGGTCATGAGCTTTGGGTAGTGACCGAAAGAACAAGATCGCGGGTACAAGCGGCCGAAATGAGCTTCCTCCGTAGGGTGGCTGGGCTCTCCCTTAGAGATAGGGTGAGAAGCTCAGTTATCTGGAGGGAGCTCGGAGTAGACCCGCTGCTCCTCCACGTCGAGAGGAGCCAGATGAGGTGGTTTGGGCATCTCATCAGGATGCCTCCCGGACGCCTCCCCTGACGCCTCCCTGGTGAGGTGTTCAGGGCCCCGTCCCACCGGTAGGAGACCCCGGGGAAGACTCAGGACACGCTGGAGAGACTAATGTCTTTCGGCTGGCCTGGGAACGCCTCGGGGTCCCCCTGGAAGAGCTGGACGAAGTGGCTGGGGAGAGGGAAGTCTGGGCGTCCCTGCTTAGGCTGCTGCCCCCACGACCCGACCAGGATAAGCGACAAGAAGATGGATGGATGGACGGATGGATGGATGGACGGATGGATGGATAGGACGGATGGATGGATGGATTGATGGATGGATGTTCTAATGGTCAGTATGAACAGGAGGAATCATTACAGACACATAAACACTTCATGTTCATTTTAAGGCTCCTGACTGTTGATTAAGACGGACTCAAT
>JAJDFG010001409.1:0-36557 GCA_021039105.1 Scomber colias
GGAACCATTTCCAGCAACGTTGTGCATTTGCTGAAGATGCAGCTTTACTCATATTCAGCCTTAAGGGATTTTAACCAAAGATCTTGATTGCATAAGAAGCCGTCTGACCCCTCGGAGACTTCGGCCTGTGCCGTATAGAGATCAGAAGTATTATTTATTATCCAACAGCAGCAGCATACACTACCAACTGACAACACATATGCATTTTCATTTGCCATGTATGCACTCCATAATCCTGCATATTGTTTTCGAGTGTAATCTCCAATAGCGGTGACCAATCTTGTGTGTGACATCCCAAAAACTTGAGCAGGAGGATCAATGGCTATCAGGTCATTGGTGTTGTTATGAGGGGGCCAATGAAAATCTGTTGGGGGGGGGGGGGGGGGGGGTATGGGGGGTCTGCTGACATATTACACAGCTTAACTCCTGGGAGCGGTGATCGAAAGTCACGCAAGAGGCAGATCTGCAGCTTATCCTGTTTCCTGTATATTCTTAATACACTAATGCCTGGAAAACATACATGAAAAGTCTTCCTTGGACTGAAAATGAGATGAGATTAAAATATGTAGAGCTCTGTCTTTTCTATGTGAAACTGTAAGAAGAGCAACTCATATTGTTATATAGTAGGGCCTAACAGTCTTACAATTCATGCATATCAGTGTAAAACACAAACAAATATTTGGTCCTTATTTCTGATTTCTGGTATTAAGCTAATCAAATGATTTAAGCTCTTAATACACGCCCCTATTTTTTATGTTTTTAGCCTAAACAACATGCCCAAGTTGTGAGCAGCACAGGTCCCACATAGTTTGAGACTCAGAGATGTGTCTGGTATCATTGGAAAGGAAACACTCTCAGGATTCTTGTAAAAGTGTCTGTGTGATTCTGTGACTTACTGAAAAAGAGTGGCAGAGGTTACATTAATGGGATTGTTTACTCACCCATAGGTTTGCCTATACAATGTGTACAGACATTCAGGGACCTCTCAGCAGGATATAGACACAATGAGGCCACAGCCACAGGTCTTGGCTTCATACAGTCCAAATTTGGAGTCAAAAGACCAAAAAATGCCTCCTCATCACTCCAGTTCATAAGCAACTCTGCTGCCTCTGCAGCCGTGTATTTCTTTGCCATATGTAGCTATCTATCTATTTATTTAGCTACATATCTACTTATCTATCTATTTATTTAGCTACATATCTATATATCTATCCATTTATTTAGCTATACATCTATTTATCTATCTATTTATTTAGCTACATATCCATATATCTATCCATTTATTTAGCTATACATTTATTTATCTATCTATTTATTTATTTAGCTATACATCTATTTATCTATCTATTTATTTATTTAGCTATATATCTATGTATCTATCCATTTATTTAGCTATAAAGATGTCAAGTCGAAGAAGAACCAACCGTGTAACAAGATGGCGAATGCTCTTTTACCCACCGAGCGCGCGCACAGACAGTGGAGCGCGCCGGTTACGCTCACGGACAGCCAAACTGATAGTTTAGCGTCAAACGTCATTCACCGTTGGAAACATCAGACTATTGGCTAAAAGTTTATCAACTTCATTTCACCGAATATTTCCATTGGCTGGAACAGCAGTCAATCAAAGCCATGTTGTCGTCGGTCACATGTCCTCATTGGCTTTGGAGGCACGTGCTGCCTAATCCTGAGCACCGATTGGCTTGTGTGTGGTGTCGTCAGAAGCAGGAGAGGCTAACGGTCGTAAACATCTAGTCACGTGTACTCTGAGATGGTTTGTTCCGTGTGTGTTACGTTACGTGTTGGACTAAATACATGGACATATTGAGGAAAATATTTCGGTTTTATGGAAACGGATTTCATATTTCACGAGAATGGATACTTGGCGAGCTGTACAGAAAGTCCTGCGTCATGAGATGATCGTTGTGGATAAAGGGAAGACTTTGAAGGTATGTAGCATTATAGCTGTTCTTACTTTAGCTAAGTGGCTAGCCGAGCTAACTGCTAATACTATTACGGCTGTGAGCAACCATATATGTCGTGAGTGGTCTTGAATGAATCAAGGCAATCTAAGCTTTCTAACAATGTACGGCATGAATATATATGTTTAAGGGTGGTGTTTAAAACATTTAGAAGAACTTGTCGCTACTTCCTAACTTCCGACCCGTCCCGGAAGCGGAACAGCGTGTTTTAAGAGGTTTTAAAATTTGAGTTTTGTCAATTGTGTATGTGTGTATATTGGTTTTATTCTATATATTTAGGGCCAAGTGTCACATAAGTCCATGCCTGAAGTTTTTATGTATTTATTAAGCTTTTGGCAGGCAGCAAAGTTCATCACTATGGTTGATCTTTGTCTATTCAGTTGGTTTATGCAAAAAACTTTGATTAGCAGAGCAATAAGTAGCTTATACATTTCCTCAAATCATCAGGTTTGGCCTGTAAGTTGCTGCAGATGACAAAGCAGCTGAAAATCTAAAGGCAGCTCATTTAACCTACATGTATTGATGCTGTTGGCTAAAACATGCAATCAAGTATTGAGCATTAAAAGCATGTCTTAATGTCAATGTATTAGAGAGATTTCACTTGTACTCACATTTATAGATCGCCTCAGGGAAGCATCAAATATAGCTCTCTATCAATTGAATGTGTCTCATTTGTTATATTTAAAAAAAATCATTAGAAATATGATTAAAATTAAGTGAATTATCTGTCAGTATTTACATTTGTGGTGAAAGACATCTGCCACCAGCTCATCTATTTGCTTATATGCTGCTTTAATAATCTGTATAGCAACTGAAAAGTAGTACAAGATAATTATAATATAAACTAAAGCACCTCGAGCTCTTATCAGATGATTCTTCAGTCGTCTTGTGACTTTAAGGCTGAGCCAGTTAATTACAACTCTCACTCAGAGGCTTCTTTAACACACCCGGTATTAACGCAGCCATGTCATTAATAAAGGGAGGGGAGAGTGACATGTGAAGGTCTCACATTGTGACTAATTGAAAAGACATCAATCATCTCGAGTCATTTTACTTGCCTCAGCACCTGCCACTGTATGGAGGAGGTCACACTCTGAACAGGATCAAGACAACTTAATCTAGATAAATTAACACTGCCAACTGTGCCAGGAGGATGTCTGCCATGTCCCTGATCTCATCCTGCTCTCTCACAGACTTTTTATCTTACACAATCTGGTCCATCTTGTTTCAGATCTCATTTATAAGAACGTAGAGAGAGTGTTTAGCCTCCATTTTTACCTTGCTGGAATCACACAATGTTTATTCAAAACTGAGAAAGGAAGGGAGGGAGGGAGGAAAGGGAAGAAGGAAGTAAGGAAGGAAGGAAGAAAAGGACAGGAAGGAAGGAAGGAAGGAAGGAAGGAAGGAAGGAAAGGACAGGAAAGAAGGAAGGGAGAAAGGACAGGAAAGAAGGAAGGGAGGGAGAGAGAAAGGAAGGGAGGAAGAAGGAAGGAAAGGAGGGAGAGAGGAAGGAAGAAGGAAGGAAGGGATGGAGGAAAGGAAAGAAGGGAGGAAGGAAGAAAGGAAGGAAGGGATGGAGGAAAGGAAAGAAGGAAGGGAGGGAGGAAGGAAAGGAGGTAGGGAAGAAAGAAGGAACAGTCAAAGCTGAGAAAAATGTACAGATGCTTTACTGAAACTACAAAAAGTGATTAGATGAAGAGTGTTAAAAGTCAGATACAATCTTATTTTCTACTGTAATGCTGCATACTATACTGCATCATGGTTAATATCTAATTGAGTGGTGAAGTGCATTCATGCTTTTTTAGAAGTCACTGGTTGCATCCCAGTTCCCAGTTATTTGATCATTCCTTGTTTTTTCGCTCCTTTGCATGACTAGAAAGTTCATCCTGCTCCTTCTTTCCATGCTAATGTTATTTCAGAGCATCTTTATTTTCCATGAAATGTTAAAATCATACTTACAGCATTGAAAAGAATTCTGGAAAAACTTATATATAAGTAGCTGATACGCTGCTAATAGTAGAGAGAAACAAAAAGGTGTAAGTTTGACGTCAGAGGCTTAAACTGAGTCACTTTTGGATTAATTTAGAATCAAATCAATAACTTTAATGTATTATTTGGTCAGATACAATCTCAATATTATCTATAGAGAGGGTGAAGTGGGACAGGGGTTATATCCAGTATTCATGGTTTTTAGTATTCATCCCAGTTCCCAGTCTATCCTGCTCATTCCTTCCATGATAATGTTATGACTGGCGATTTCAGAATATTTTTATTTTCCATGAAACGTTCAAATTATCCGTGCAAGCGACTGGAAAGTGCATTGAAAGGATTCTGGAAAACGAGCGTAATAAACCACATTTTAAAGGATTGTGGTTCACAGAGTTTAAAATCCTGAACTTATATTTCAGTAGCTGATAAGCTGCTAAAGGTAGAGATAATGTAAGGACTGTAAACAGCTTTAACGTAGTCACTTTTGGATTAACGTAGAATCAAATCAATAAATATAATGTGGTATTCTGTTGTTGATTGTCATGATAAACTATACCAGATATGCTAGAAGTAGTATTTCTCAGCTCTGTCTGATTTCCTCACAATCAATATCTGAAATGCTGTTGCCAATAAATCTCCTCTAATTGAACGTACAGAAGACATTGTGCAGGAGTTATGTGTTCCACTAGACTGAGATCAAGATTATTATCATTGTTATATTATAAAATCACGTATTTAGTGCTATCTGACATGTTAAGCTAACGGAAAGAGCGATATTTATCAGGATCTAAAGGGAAATTACCCCAACAAACCTCTTAGGCTGCGTTCAGACTGCAGGCAAATCTGATTCAAATCTGATTTTTAGGCCTGACTGTCTGCACTGTTTTTGGATTTGGCTCTGTTCAGACTGGCCAACATTAATGACCAATATGACAGGTTGCTGTGGCAACGTCGTCAGAGCGGAGGCGTCATCTAGCGTGTATTGTGTGATGTCATATAACTGCGACAGCGACATCAAACAACAAACTCTCGAGCTTCGCTTGAACCGAGCCATCTCCCCAAAGATTAAGAACATGGTTTGGTCCTCTGTCCATGGACTGATGTTTACGCCCTCTGTTGCCCCCAGTGATATCACCTAGCAACAACAGCTGGAATAAGTCCTCCAGTGATATCACCTAGCAACAACAACTGGAATAAGCGGGGGTCTGGTATCTCAGAGAGTGACGTAGCGTAGAGACGTAGAAAGACGTCACTGACAGTCAAATCTGATATGAGTGTTTGGATGTTCAGACTCACACACATCTGTCCAAATGAGATCTGAAACTTCCTCCCAAAGGTGGTTTCAACCTGGTTTGCAAAAATCGGATCTCATGTGATTTATGACTGTTCAGACTTCATAAGAGCATCCGGTTCCAATCTAGATTGGCTAAAAATCGGATTTTGGCTTGCAGTGTGAACGCAGCCTTAAAGTGCTAATGTCCAGAGTGTTGAGAGTGTTGCTGTGTATTGTGGGTCATCAGTGGATGTTGTTTCTGCTTGTCTAGTTCCACTAAAGAGACTACATGCCTCAACACTGCGTCTATGTGCACAGAGAAGGTTAGTAGTAAGTATTACACATGCTCTGTAGTGTAATGTGTATGGTATATAGCAGATACAATATTATTGTCCAGCAGAGTGTAAAATAGCCTTTGGCTCACCATAACACGAAGCAAGAACATGCAACATACTGTCAACAATAAGCAACATATAGAAGGAATACAGAGAAGAGACATCATGTCAACAACAGAAAAACTAACAGGCATCTACAGCACACTAATACATGTTTATAAAAAGCACAACTCCGTAATGCATAAAAGGAAGGAAGGAAAGGAGTAAGGAGAGAAGGAAGGGAGGAAGGAAGGTAGGAAGGAAGGAAGGAAGAAAAGAGGAAGGAAGTAAGGAGAGAAGGAAAGGAGGAAGGAAGTGAGGAAAGAAGTATGGAAGGAAGAGGGAGCAAAGAAAGAAGGAAGGAGGGGAAGAACAAAGGAAAAAATAAAGAAAGAGGGAGGGAGGAAGGAAGGAAAGGAGGAAGAAAGGAAGGAAGGGAGGGAGGAAAGGACAGAGGAAAGAAGAAAGGGAGGGAGGAAGGAAGGCAAGGCAAGGCAGTTTTATTTATATAGCGCATTTCATACACAATGGCAACTCAATGTGCTTTACGTTTAACAGAAACATTAAAACAGGAAGGGAGGAAGGAAGGGAGAGAGGAAGGAAGGAAGGTAGGAGGAAGGAAGGAAAGGAGGGAAGGGAAGAAAGTAGGAACAATCAAAACAGACGGGGTCAATTTGACCCGGGAGGACGACAGGAAGCTTCAGATTGAGGATGGAAGATCATCAATAACCAACCGGCCTGCACTCAGCTGTGGTTTTATCTTTCTCTACATCTATATTTCATCCTGAGTCCCAGCGGCTTCGGCTCGGGTCGCTTTTCTGAGCAGCACTCCTCAAAGACAGCAGCGGCTAAGCAGATGTTTGGAATGGCAGATGAACACAACTTAGGCCTCACATATGCTGCACAATCAAGAGTTTGGAGTGATTTATTCATACGGAGCAGAAAGAAATGTAAACACACTTTTTTTAGTGAGCCGGTCTCTGGTTCGGGTGTGTGCTACTCAGCTCCACTCACCACTAACTGATGTTCATGTCAGAGGAGATATCACTCACTGTTCACTGAGGGGTTAGCAGAGTCTCTCTCTCTCTCTCTCTCTGCTGTCGCTCAGCAAGAAAACAGGGAGATAAGAAGAAGGACATTTTTTTTGGAGGACTCAGATTGTCAAATACTTATATTAAATATAACAAAATGTACACATTTTCACAAGTCTATCTTGAAACAAAGAGGAAATTTAATTCTAAAAGGAAGTTATTCCTTCCTTCCTCCCTCCTTTCCTTCCTCCCTCCCTCCTTACTCCTTTCCTTCTTTCCTTCCTTCCTTCCTGCCTCCTTACTCCTTTCCTTCCTTCCTTCCTCTTTATTTAATTTTTCCTCCCATCTTCCCCTCCTTCAATACTTCTTTCCTCACTTCCTTCCATCTTTCCTTGCTTCTTTCCTTCCTTCCTTCCTCCCTTCCTTCCTCCTTTCCTTCCTTCCTCCCTTCCTTCCTTACTCCATACCTTCCTTCCTCCTTTCCTCCCTCCCTCTCTCCTTACTCCATACCTTCCTTCCTCCTTTCCTCCCTCCCTCTCTCCTTACTCTGTTCCTTCCTTCTTCCCTCCCTTCTTTCCTTCCTCCCTCCTTACTCCTTTCCTTTCTTCCTCCCTTCCTTCTCTCCTTCCTTCCTTCCTTACTCCTTTCCTTCCTTCCTTCCTTCCTTCCTTCCTTCCTTCCCCTGAGGACAACAGAAGGGTTAAATACATGTTTTGCTCAGAAGAAGGACGAAGGAGTGTGGATCTTGTCTCCCATCACTTTACTATGTTATAACATTATGAAGGGATCTGCTAATAGTCAGTATGAACAGGAGGAGTGATTACAGAGAGCAACAACCTCTTACAGCGTTCATATGAGCACCTGACAGACTTGAAAAATGTCAAACTTATCCTTTGGTCAGACTCAGAGACAAATGTTCTGAATGATTAATGTAAAAATCATGTTTAGGCTATTTGGAAAGCTGCCCACACAGCTTGTCCAAAATAACCTTTAAATAACATTTAGCAGGAATTCACATTTCACATGAACCCGAGAGCCACGATGGGCAAATGTATGGGTAATGTGCCAGATTGAAAAAAAACAAAATTATCCTCCAAAGTATGAAAAGTAAAAGTACTTATTGTACAAAATGGGCTGATTTAGAGTCTTATAGTTATCATATCAAACTAGGGATGCATCGATACATCGGCCAAATATTGGTATCAGCTGATATTCCCCTTGTTGACTGCCATCGGCCTATAGTGTTGTTGGTCGTGTGGGAGTTTTACACGATCTCCCATACTCCTTTTCCACCGAGCTGGTGCTGGTGCTGGTTCGGAGCCAGAGCCTGACTAAGCTCCGGTTCTTTGCTTTTCCACCGCCAAAGCTCCAGCCCGGAGCCTCAGAACGGGAGCCAGAGCAAGCACCAACTCTTTGCTGGTCTAAAGCACGAACCGATTACGTCAGCGGACTGGGGGCGGGGCTAACGTTTATTAGCTGGCTAGCGGGGTTAACGTTTATTGGCCAGCTAGCGGGGCTAACGTTTATTAGCCGGCTAGCAGGGCTAACGTTTATTAGCTGACTAGCGTGGCATTTACAGAGGGTTAAAGATTTGTTCATTAAAAGTACTATTTTTATAATTTTTTTTGCCAGAGCTGTCGTCTTCTTCTTCTTCTTCTTCTTTTTCTTCTTCTTGTTTGTTTCCGGCAGGCTAGATGCCTTGCGCCATGTTGCTGCCTCTCACTGGTGAATCATGGAAGTGCTTCAAAGGCGCGCTGGCTACGTTATACAGTGACGTAATCGCGTGGCTCCTTGCCGGTGGAAAAGCAACAGGTTCATAAGAGGTGTTCGGATTAGCACCAACTGAGCACTGGCTCCAGTTCAGTAGAAAAGGGGTACTACATATAAGGACTGTTACCTTGATGACGATGTTAAACAACATGCGTGAGCAACACTTAACATGATGGAGGTGTTAGAGAGAGCCAGACGACAACACCGGCGAGTGTTATAAAGCAGCTTCAAGTCTGAAATCCAAAGTTTGGAAGAGATTTGGGTTTTACAAGAAGAATTAAACACAAGATAAAACTGCTGCAGTCGTGCCAAAGACGTCGATTCACAGCTTCGTGACTTCTGGAAAAGCAATTGTTTCTTCTAAGAGAGTGACAAGACACACCCAAATCAATCTTTTATAGACAAAGTTACATATGCCAAAACACATCACTGGTTACAGATGTTTCTGGTTTTAGCCGGCACGCCTAGCATGCATGCTATCTCACTCTCATTTACCATTCACTCCCAAACCTGTCCTCCATTTCCTGCTCTCCCACGCTACGCCCGTATCATATCTTGCTCTTAGGTGTGTTTCTGCATGTTATTATAATATCATTTTTATGCTAGCTGAGAACCTGTTATTGCAGTTTTCAACCTTTTTGATTATTTTTTATTGTCATTTTACTTCTATTTAGAGTTATTTCACTTCTTTTCAGATCTTTATATTTGTGGGGCTTTCCTTCCTCCATCCCCCTTCCTTCCTTTCTCCCTCCCTCCCTCCTTCTCTCTTTCTTTTCCTCCCCCCTACCTTGCTCCCTTCCTTCTTAACTCTGTCCTTCTTTCCTTCCTTTCCTTCCTTCCTCCATCCCCCTTCCTTCCTTTCTCCCTCCCTCCCTCCCTCCTTCTCTCTTTCTTTCCTCCCCCTACCTTGCTCCTTAACGCTGTCCTTCTTTCCTTCCTTCCTTCCTTCCTTCCTCCATTCCTCTTTTCCTTTCTCCCTCCCTCCCTTCCTTCCCTTCTTCCTTCCTTCCTTCCTTTCTTCCTTCCTTCCTTCCTTTCTTCTTCCTTCCTTCCTTTCTTCTTCCTTCCTTCCTTCCTTCCTTCCTTTCTTACTCCTTTCCTTCCTTCTTTCCTCCCTCCTTCCTTCCTTTCCTCCCTTCCCTTCTTCCTTCCCTCCTTCCTTCCCCCCTTCCTTCCTCCCTTCCTTCCTCCCTCCTTTTCTTCCTTCCTCCTTTCCTTCCTTCTTCCTCCCTTCCTTCCTTGACTCGAGGACAACAGGAGGGTTAAAATCATTAAAAGGACATAGAGTGGAGTGCAAATGACGGTACATATAGGACATTAAAAAATGAACTTGGCTACTTTCCTACACTGCCACTATTAGAGGTATAAAAACCAGGATATCAATAATAAAGTAAGAGCTAGTGTAATTGTGATAAGCCATTCTTTATAAGAGATTACCAAACTGAAGACAATGGAAACCGTTGAATAGAAATCTTTCATGGAGATAAATTATCTGACCCTCACCTCCTTCACCCCTCCTCCCCTCCTCCCCCCTCCCTCCTCCTCCTTCATCACATCTAGTGAAGATTGTGATGGTGAATGGTGAATTAGATATCTAAAATGACCAAATGATTGTAATGACAGCTCTCTGTAAGAATCATTTCATCTGTCCACATTACTTTAGAAGACGTGATTAATGAAGCGCAGCGTCCTTCACATTCCTCCACCACCACTCTCACTCTCACCCCTCCACCCCCACCTCCCCCCCTCCTCAGATATACTGATCTGCTGACATTTACTTAAGTTTGGGCTAATGTATTAATTCCAAAGATAATTATTCAATATACTTTTGTCACTGTTGATATAGCTCAGCGTCACCCCTTCGTGCTTTGGCTCCGAGAGGCTCTATATGACTTTGCCAGATGGGAAACATGGCTCCAGCAGAGATCTTGTTCTTTGAGGAAGGCCATATGTGAGAAGTAGCATGGAGCGATAAGCAGACGTGAGACAAACGGTTTTTCTAGGACACAGACACACAGTGCACGAGGCTAATACTGGGCGTTTGATGGGAAATCATGGATTAATCAAGGATTAATATCGGACTCTCTTTCACAGAAATTTAGCAGTTATATAAGAAATATGAAGAAGTATGTTTCGGAGTGTGTGTAGCAGTGGGTGTTTTAGGTTATCTGATATATATTTTGTTGTATTTATGACAAAAAATACAAATTTAAGACATAAATTTGCTAAATTCATCAACAACCAACGTTTTAAATTTAATTACATGAGCAGAAACAGTATAAACACATTAAATTGTTCTTATTTTAAGCCTTTAACCCTCCTGTTGTCCTTGTGTCAAGGGAGGAAGGGAGGAAAGGAGGGAGGAAGGAAAGAAAGAGAAGGAAGGATGAAGGGAGAAAGGAAAAGAGGAAGGACAGAAGAAAGAAGGAAGGGAGGAAGGTAGGGGGAGGAAAGAAATAGAAGGGAGGAAAGGGGGATGGAGGAAGGAAGGGAGGAAATAGAAAGGGAGGAAATAGAGAGGAAGGAAGGGAGGAAAGGAAGGAAAGATGAGAGAGGGAGGAAAGAAAGAAAGGAAGGAAGGAAGGAAGGACAGATGGATGGAAGGGAGGAACAGTCAAAACAGACGGGTCAATTTGACCCGGGAGGACGACAGGAAGGTTAAACATTTCTACCTTCAGTGTAACTCTCACCAGGTTGTGACATTAATTTACATCATTGAGTATTTCCACTGATGAGCTTTGACGAGCAGCAGGACAATCACAAAGATACATACACTGTATTAACGTACAATCAAACACTAAGTGATGATGAATTAAGAAGTTTCACAGCTCACAATTTAAGCTCAGTTCCTGTGTGGTTTTCTGAAATATGAACAAGCCTTTAAAGTGTCCTTCAAAGCTTCATGAGAACATACATTTTGTAGAAATGTCTAGGTTGTGACATTAATTTACATAATTGAGTATTTCCACTAGTTTGCTTTGACGTTACAGTATATATATACATATATACTTTGTCCAATATTCCCTCTCTTCTAGCTCTGTTTTTACTCTCCGCCTCTAACTCCTGAGGGAAACATCTGGCTCTTTAGCTGCTAAATGCTCCACTATGTTCACCAGCTAGTCTACAGCTATATCTGTTTGCTGTTTGATGCTGAGCAGGTAGTATACAGTGACCTTTTTTTTTTTTTTTTTTTTTTTTTTTACAGCTTTTACTCTGAAATTGATGCTATGAGAGCTCTGAGAATGAACCAACACAGTAAAGTTGGAGCCGAACAGCTAAACAATGAGCTGAAACTCTCTGTAGGTTCATCACCATGAGTCACTAATAACATATTACTCACTGTCAGCTCACAAAAACAAATAGTCAAATATAGTATGAGATCTAGCTGGCAGCAATACTTTCACTTGTTTATTACAGTTTATTTAATAGGGACAGATACAAGATGAAAATATTAATAATAGAGAATAAAAAGTGAAAAAGGAAGTAAACCAAGTAAATACAATATAGCACATAATAAATAAGAAGACAAGCAAAGTCAAACATGGTACACGGTACTGTGAAGTACACATTAAACTAGACATTAGTACATTTTTGTCGCTGAATTAACCATGATTTGATGAGTCTCTTGAAAAGTGGTGAAGTGTGCACCAATTTTTTTTAGTATATTTTTGGGGCTTTTTGCCTTTTAATGTATGGGAAATGGGAGGCAGAGAGGGGGCAATGACACGCAGGATAGGACTGCTCGGTGCAGGATTTGAACCAGAGTCGCCTGCAGTGAGGACTGTAGCCTCAATATATTGGGCGGGTGCTCTACCCACTGAGCTAAACACCACTGTGTGCACCAAATTTGAAGTGTTCAGGTAGAGATTGCAGTTTTTACAGTTTCCATTTAACCTTCACATACTGTTCATATTCTAATTAGTCTCAATAACAAACTTCGTCGGTCACAGATAAATGTGAGATTAATCCTTAATATCTGCTTTCAGAGAGAAGAAAGAGTTGATTTTTTTTTTTTAGGAAAAACTATATTAAAAAACACTATATAATGTTTCATAGGGCAGGAGAAACTATTTCAACTAATGACATTAAAAGTGAAGAATTCATATTTTTGACATTTTGGATGAATATGTCGACTTTGTATCTTAAGTTCATCAAATTTCACAATAAAAGAAAAAAGGTGTAAAATATGTGTCATGGAAGGAAGGAAGGACAGAATGAAGAAAGGAAGGAAGGACAGACAGACGGAAGGAAAGAAGGACAGACAGACAGAAGAAAGGGAGGAAGGACAGATGGAGGGAAGGAAGGAAGGACAGGAAGGAAGGAAGGAAGGAAGGAATGAAAAAAGGAAGGAAGGAAGGGCGGGTAGAAGGAGGGATAAGAACCCAGGAAGGAAAGTAGGGCAGATTAGACCCCTCTGCGTTCTGGTTCAGGCCCGTGGGCCTTATGTTTAACACCCCTGCTCTAGATGTATTTACACAACGACTGAGGAGCTCAAACATTTAAACATGAAGAAAAACTTAAAATGTTTTATTCACTTAAAATATGACAAAGATCTTATCGCTTCTATCCTCTAAAGAAACCGACTTCAAACATTCCTTCACAGTAAGAGAAGCGAGGTTCCTGTTGGATGTGAGAAAGGTCCTTTTCTTTATGCGTGGAAAACCATATTAGAGCCCCCCCGTCCTTTTTTTTTTTTGTAGTCTATTGAAGATGTTGGCTCACTCGGACCATGGTGGGGTCATCTGTCAAATCACACACTCCACCTTTCAGCATGTTGGATCGCCTTAACATCTGGCGGAGCTCAGCGAGAATACAGGCGTATCTGCTTCAATAGGATCCATATGCCATTAACTTCTTTTTCTGTGTGTGTGTGTGTGTGTGTGTGTGTGTGTGTCTTGTAATTGTCAGCGGTATATATGGCACACATCCCCCCAAGGAGCTGGAAGGCAACAGGTGTGGGGGTGTATGAGACGTCTATGAGAAAATAACTTGGCAGAGATTTCCATTTCCTTTTTCAACGTGTGATAAGATGCTATTGTGAAAAACTGAAAGACTCCAGGAAGTTAAAACCCCCACTGAGAATACGACAGCCTATGAGGTAAAAAAGAAAAAGAAAAATATCAAGTGTTTCCAGGAGAAATAAGAAGGGAAGGAAGTAGGGAAGAAAGGAAGGAAGGAAGGAAGGAAGGACATATGGAGGGAAGGAAGGACAGATGGAGGGAAGGATGGAAGGAAGGAAGGGAGGAAAGAAGGAAGGAAGGAAGGACAGATGGAGGGAAGGAAGGAAGGACAGAATGAAGAAAGGACAGACAGAAGAAAGGAAGGAAGGAAGGACAGATGGAGGGAAGGAAGGAAGGAAGGCCAGAATGAAGAAAGGAAGGAAGGACATTTGGAGGGAAGGAAGGAAGGAAGGAAGGACAGAATGAAGGAAGGAAGGGAGGAAAGAAGGAAGGAAGGAAGGCCAGAATGAAGAAAGGAAGGAAGGACAGATGGAGGGAAGGAAGGAAGGACAGAATGAAGAAAGGAAGGAAGGACGGATGGAGGGAAGGACAGATGGAGGGAAAGAAGGAAGGACAGAATGAAGAAAGGAAGGAAGGACAGATGGAGGGAAGGAAGGAAGGACAGATGGAGGGAGGGAAGGAAGGACAGACAGAAGAAAGGAAGGAGGGAAGGTCAAATAAGGAATAAGGAAGGGCAAATAGAAGGAGGGATAAGAACCCAGAAAGGAAAGTGGGGCGGATTAGACCCCTCTGCTGAAAGACTCCAGGAAGTTAAAACCCCCGCTGAGAATACGATAGAGGTAAAAAAGAAAAAGAAAAATCTCAAGTGAAATCTAATCTGTGTAATATCTGTTGCTATGGTAACTGACAGTCACCAGATGTTCCTCTCAGTCCTTTAGGGTTCTAGATAATCTCAGCGTATCATTAAAGGAAACCCTGCGGAGGTTTTATTGGGATCACACATGGTTTACTTTACATAAATCATATTTGGTGATGTTGCGTAACAAATTAACTTCCCTTTTACAAATCCACCGTAAAACATATTGTGTAACCTGACTTTTTTTGTGTGTGTAAGCTTTCACCTTTTATTACCTTTAACTTTAACTTTAAGCTTTAATGACAGTTTTATATGTGAGGTCAAATATAACTGAGGGTTTTCATTCTGGTGTTCTCTTCTCTTAAATCTGACGTATATGTAGTTTTTAAAGTAAATATGTTTTATTTTTAACCTTCCTGTCGTCCTCCCGGGTCAAATTGACCCCGTCTGAAGACTGTTCCTTCCTTCCTTCCTTCCTTCCTTCCTCTCTCTTTCTTTCTTCCCCTTACCTTCCTTCTTTCCTTCCTTTCTCCCTCCCTCCTTCCTTCTTTCCTTCCTCTCGCTTTCTTTCCTCCTCCCTACCTCCTTCCCTTCCTTCTTTCCTTCCTCCCTTCCTCTTTTCCTTTCTCCCTCCCTCCCTCCTTCCTTCCTTCTTTCCTCCCTCTTTTCTTTCCTTCCTTCCTTCCTTCCTCCCTTCCTTCTTTCCTTTCCTCCTCCCTCCCTCCTTTCCTTCCTTCCTTTCTTCTTCCTCCCTCCCTCCCTTCCTTCCTTCTTCCTCCTTTCCTTCCCTCCCTCCTTCCTTCCTTCTCCCTCCCTCCTTTCTTCCTTCCTTCCTCCCTGCTTCTCTCTTTTCCTTTCTCCCTCCCTCTCTCCTTCCTTATTTCCTCCCTCCCTCCTACCTTTCCTTCCTTCCTTCTTTCCTCCGTCCTTCCTCCCTCCTTTCCTTCCTTCCTCCTTTCCTTTCTTCTTCCTCCCTCCTTTCCTTTCCTGCCTTCCCTCCCCCCCTCCTTCCTTCCTCCCTTCCTTCCCTCTTCGTCCCTTCCTTCCTTGACTCGAGGACAACAGTTTGGTTAAATCATATAGAGAAATTTGACGTATACTAACTTTTGATATGTTTTCATCAGAGATAACTCTAAAGATTTTAACTTTAATAGAACGTTTTCCCCTTTTTTGACTTTAATCAGGAGTAATATTTAGTGTGTGTGATGCTAGATACTTTTATTAGTACTCCAGTAAATATAATGACTTCTTCATTATCCATTTCCACAACAATCAGAAGTCTGATTTAATAGTCCAGCAGGTAAAAGATGTATTTGACAAACATTTTCTATTTTTTGTGACATCATAAGCGGATTTCACACCCCCTTATTCCCGCGTATTAATTTTCTATCCACTTGTCCACAAGCCTGTTTTTGACCATCTGGTTTTAGCAGCAAACTGTGTGAAGAAGATTTACCTGAAGGATTTAAAAGAGCTGAAGCAGACTCAAGATGTAAACACAAATAAACTGCAGTGACATCTCCAGGAGGTCTAAATACCATCACACAGGCAGAGAGAGAGAGACCTTTGTTTCATGTCATCCTCTCTCTCTCTGCTTTTCCTCTCTGTAGCTTCACCATCAGTCTCAAATAAGAAAGACAGAAATATCTCCTTCTTTGTATCTTAAGTTCATCAAAAGTGTTTTTTTACTGATCTCAGGTGTAAAATATGTGTCAGATTTTATTCAAAGGGCCACATAGAGACCATATTTGATCTGATGTGGGCTGGGTCATTAAAAAGATGGAGGGAAAAAAGGAAGGAAATAAGAAGGGAAGGAAGATAAGACAGACAGAGGGAAGTAGGGAAGAAAGGAAGGAAGGAATAAAGGAAGGAAGGACAGACAGACAGAAGAAAGGGAGGAACTAAGGACGGAAGGAAGGAAGGACAGACAGATGGAAGGAAAGAGGGACAGACAGAAGAAAGGGAGGAAGGAAGGACGGACAGACAGAAGAAAGGGAGGAAGGAAGGACGGACAGACGGAAGGAAAGAAGGACATACAGAAGAAAGGGAGGAAGGAAGGAAAGAGGGACAGACAGAAGAAAGGGAGGAAGGAAGAAATAAATAAAGGAAGGAAGGACGGACAGACAGAAGAAAGGAAGGACAGACGGAAGGAAAGAAGGACAGACAGAAGAAAGGGAAGAAGGACGGACAGACAGAAGAAAGGAAGGGAGGAAGGAAGGAAGAAAGGACAGACAGAAGGATGGTCAGACGGAAGGAAAGAGGGATATACAGAAGAAAGGAAGGAAGTACGGACGGACGGAAGGACAGAAGGCAAGAAGGAAGGACATAAGGAAGGAAAATACAGGTAGAATGGAAGAAAAGGGAAGAATGGAAGAAAGGAGGGAAGGAAGAAAAGAGGCAGAAGTGCAAAAACTATAACAGAGAATCAGAGCCACCATTAAAGGCCTGTGTCTAGCTGCGTCTAGCTTCAACTTCACAAAGACGCAGCATCAGAAATGCGTCTTTTTACTCTCCGAACAAAGCCCCTGCCCATCACTTCCTGTTTGCGTGTCAGTCGGCTCAGAAAGGAAACAGCAGGAGTGGGACGAAGCTCGGAGAAGAGCACATCACAGCGGAGCGCTCATCATCACGGTCCCAGTGAAGACGACATCACAGCAGTGCACACATCAGTGGGGTTGTGTGTCCGAGGCCATCTTGCAGATGTCTTTGTTGTGTCCTCGCTCTCTCCGGGCTGAGCTGGTCACAGTGTGTGTGTGATAGATACTGGGAGACACGGGGGGGGCCGCCTGTGATATTTCAGCAGCTGTTTCCTTTATGCAGCTGCATCGCCTCAGACAGGACACTTCAAATCATGCTCATCGCTGCCACCACTGTGTGTGTGTATATGTGTGTGTGTGTGTGTGTGTGTGTGTGTGTGTGTGGCAGTCCGAAGGGATCCCTGCTCAACGTCGCACTGAGACACAACAGAGGGCGGAGAGGAAGTCTACATCTATCACTATGGATATGATCAGAGGAGGAGAAAACAGAGAGGTCTACTGTAGCATGCAGGTCATGTGATTAGGTCTATAGGAAGAGGAAGTATATAAATGGCTGTGTTCATGTGGAGACATTTATTCCACTCATACCCCAAATAAAAGCTAATTCACATCATGGAAGCTCCTAAAACTATAGTCATAGAGCATTATCATCAATTGACCCTGTCTCTTTTGACTGTTCCTTCTTTCCTTCCTTCCTTCCTTCCTTCCTTCCTTCCTCCCTCCCTCCCTCCCTCTTTCTTTAATTTTTCCTTCCTTCTTCCCCTCCTTCTATACTTCTTTCCTCACTTCCTTGCTTCCTTCCTTATTCCTTTCCTTCCTTCCTCCCTCCTTTCCATCCACCCTTCCTTCCTTCCTTCCTCCCTTCCTCCCTTCCTTGACCTGAAGTCTACATCTATCACTATGGATACGATCAGAGGAGGAGAAAACATAGGTCTGCTGTGGTGTGCAGGTCATGTTTTTAGGTCTATAGGGTGTTTATGTGGAGGCATTTATTCCACTCATACCTCAGATAAAAGCTAATTCACATTAACAGTGCCTTGTGTAATCTCCTGCAGGAGCTATATACATAAAACTAATAATCTATTCAAAAGATTTTATGTAAATACTGCCACGTTCCTCTTTTAGTTTCATTGATTGTACAAACGTACACGTTTTAGTCTCGTGACATTTGCTTGTTTGCAGGAGATTGTGAATCTCTTTTAATATTTTATCCAAACAGCACAACAGTAAACAAATAAGAGGCCGTCGTCAGATAGAAAATAAAAGCATTGGTTCTTTGTTCAAACACTTAAAACAACTTATGTTCAGCACAAATCTCTGATGAGAACGTCTCGTGCAAACAGTGACTGTTGCCAAGCAGAGGTAAAAGTCTCTTAGGGAGGAGGATCAGGGTGGATGGAAGTTTTGGCAAAGTAGTTCCGCTGTTCATCATGATCACAGTTTTTCCTTAACTATAACCATAGACTGTATAAAGGTGTTTTGGTTAATACCTTAAAAGGTATTGAGGGAGCGCAGGTGGTCCAGTGGTTAGTGCGTATGCCATATATGCAACCCTGGTTCGAATCCCGATCAGAGGTCCTTTACTGCATGTCACATCCCCCTCTCTCTCCCATGTTTCCTGTTGGTCTACTGATAAATAAAGGTGTCTATGCCAACGAAATCTTTGAAAAAAAAAAAAAAAAAGGTATTGAGTACCGATGCCCTACCTTTTAACCTGGCCTAGTATTACCAAACCAGATATAACAGGTACAAAGAAAAGAAAAATCCTCCTGCTCACCCACAAATCACTTAACAACCTGGCCCCCCACCTACCTCACAGACCTGCTCCACCACTACACCCCCCCCGTGCCCTCCGATCCTCAGAGGGAAATCTCCTTGCCCTACCCCCTCGGACCAAGCACCGAACTTGGGGGGACAGAGCCTTCTCCGCTGCCTTGCTTTTAACCTGTAAACTGTTCTTTTATCCTCTTTTCATTTCATGTCTTATGTCCACATTGTTCTATATTTTTTTGTGTTCTTTGTAAAGCGTCTTTGAGCACTTGTAAAAGCTTAAAAGTTATAAATAAAATGTATTATTATTATCATTAAAAGCATATAGGTGCATATAAATAGATTTGTAAGGCAGTGACAAACAACCTATTTCTTATTGGAGTACCCGTAACCATTGACGACGGGGATGCTAACAAGACTGCATCTTTTGTTTGTTCAAGAAGCTTTTGATTGGTTTAGGACCAAAACTGAATTACAGTGATATTCTGAGACAGAGAGGACATACAATGCATCTTCCAGAGGTTTACATCTGGTCTTCAAACATCAGTCAGCTTTGGTTTCTTCTAAATATAATCATGATCTTTCTCTACATGATTCTTCACAGTTGTTTGCTCTGGTCTATAAAGCAGAGGATGAATCGCTACTTTGGCTGCATTTTCCCTTTTGGTCCAGATTGGGTTTCGCATAGAAAAAATTTCAAGCAAACCAAAAAATGTATTAACAAAAGCCATGTGGGAACTGTCACTACGTTCATTAATCAGAAATATTGTGGGTTTGGCAGGCAGAGAAAGGAGAGTTTGTGTTTCCTCTGGGAGAGTTATCCAAAATAGATCATCGGCAAAAAAAACTGGCATTTCTACATAATTGCACTCATCGTTTGGGCCATATATCAAGCCAAAATATGCAAGCAGAATGGCACATTTGAAGGTACTTGAAGGCAACATGTAGAGAGTAATGTGTTGCTTCATGCTCACACAAAGAAGAGATGTGTGTCAGCCATCTGAAGAGGAGACAGGAGGACATATTGAGCACATACCACCATATATATAAAGCTCGGAGCAGCTGGATACAGGAACAGGTTTAATCCAGAAAATGTGCAACGCTTCCTGCAGTTGGGTCAGATACAGGTCGGATATCTGATTCATAACTTTAACCCTCCTGTCTTCCTTTCCTTCCTTCCTTCCTTCCTTCCTTCCTTCCCTCCTTCCCTCTTTCTTTGCTCACTCCTCCTTCCATACTTCTTTCCTCACATCCTTCCTTCCTTCTTTCCTCCCTTCCTCCTCGACTTCCTTCCTTCCATCCTCATTCCTTCCTTCCTTCTTTCCTTCCTTCCTCCCTTCCTCCTCGACTTCCTTCCTTCCTCATTCCTTCCTTCCTTCCTTCCTTCCATCCTCATTCCTTCCTTCCTTCTTTCCTCCCTTCCTTCCTTCCTTCCTTCCTTCCTTCCTTCCTCCTTGACTTCCTTCCTTCCTCTTTCCCTCCATCCTTACTCCTTTTTCTTCCTTCCTTCCCTCTTTCTTTGCTCCCTCCTCCTTCCATACTTCTTTCCTCACTTCCTTCCTTCCTTCTTTCCTTCATTCCTCTCGTCCTCCTCGACTTCCTTCCTTCCTCATTCCTTTCTTCCTTCTTTCCTCCTTTCCTTCCTTCCTTCCTTCCTTCTTTCATTCATTCCTTCTTTCCTCCCTCCCTTCCTCTTTCCCTCCCTCCTTACTCCTTTTCTTCCTTCCTCATGTCATTCCTTCCTTCCTCCCTCCTTTCCTTCCTTCCTCCTTTCTTTCCTTCCTTTCTCCTTTCCTTCCGTCCTCCTGTCCTTCCTTCCTTCCTTCCTTCCTTCCTTCCTTCCTTCCTTGACCTGAGGGCAACAGGAGGGTTAAATAAACAAGTACCACATTTTGTGTGTAACTGTACTGAGACCAGCCCTTCAACAAGGTCTGGATTTGGTTGTTTTGCTCCACGATTGCAGTGTTCACACCTTCCCAAACGAACTGGGATTTAATTCAATGAGACGAAGCAACACTAAACAAGTAGGTCGACATCAAAAGTTGAACATGCAGGTGTGAAAATGCCCTAAAACAGATCTGAAAACAGCTCATATGCATCATTTTTGATAAGTAAAAATGCAAAAAGACCTACCTTCCTGTTAAGGTATGAAGACTTTGCATCATTTACTACAAAGACTTTGAAGGGAATTATCAATTAAATGACAGACCAAGTTAAAAAGTGTAGAAGTTAATGGTATTTTAGAGCAATTGGGATGAAAATATCTTGCTTTGTACATACAGTATTAAAGATAATTAGGGCTGTCAGCGTTAACGCGTTAACCGCGATTAGATTAATGCATCCATAACGCGTTAATTTTTTTAAAATCGCATTTTAATGTTGCAAGCCTTTTTGTCCCTTCTACTCCCCCGTAGACGGCTCCTCTAGCTGTAGCGCTATGCTTTGAAGTGGCCTCCTGCAGTAAACCTACCGCGCTGATGGAAAGTAAGAGAGCTACTGGACTTTTGAACGGCTTGTTTAACTTTAAAACACTTCCAGACGCTTCATTTGACAAGTCAAAAGTAAAATGCAACCTGTGTCAAACGGAGTTTAACTACCACCGGAGTACGTGGAGTTTGAGTTAGCACCTCCACGCTAAACACCCAGGTGCAGCCAAGCCAGCCTCAGCTCCACCAAAGGACCATTTTGGAGTGTGGGAGTCGCAGCAGAGCCGTGATTGATTCCCAGTTAAGACACTCTGGTAAGAAATGCTTTACATTATGGGCTTAAAACTGCCTTGAAATGTAAAATAACAGGATTTTAAACATGCAATTCAAAACGCGATTAACAATGGAAATGCTGCGATTAATCTCGATTAAAAAATTAATCGTTTGACAGCCCTAAAGATAGTATGATACCATGTCACTCATCTCTGAATCCTCCTTCCTGAGCTACTGTATTTAACATTAGTGAGGTCTGAAATTGAACAGTTTTCTTCCTTATTCCTACTATTTATGTGTTCAACTCCTCAAAATATCAATGAAAAAATATATAAAAGATATAAAGCATCCAAGTTTCCTTCTTTAATCAGTTGCAAACACTATTTCAATCATGTTTAAATCTCTTGTGATGGTCTGAATGTGTTCTCGGTCTACAATCTTTACATCAGAACAGTGCAATATTGTGAGTTTAGTCAAATTTCCGTCTCCCTGTGTCTGCTGGCTTGATAGTAAATTCATTCGTTTCAGCGATAGCCTTCAAAAAAACACCAGACCAGAGTAATCCCAATGTCAACACACGGTCCCATCTTTTATTCCCTTCATTTATTTTTCATTTGAAGCTGAAACCACATCGGCATGCCCATGAAAAATACAGATTTCACCCTTGTCCAGTTGGGGGGAAAAAGATCCAATGAGGCAGAAAGACAGACACATCAACAGGGAAGAGAGGGCAAGAGAGGAGACGAGGGAAAAGGGGGGGGGGTGAAACACACAGTGTGTCCATTGAGCCGGTGTCACCCTGCTGGGCGGAGTTTGACATTCAGACCATGCGACACGGCTCGACCCAGGGTGGACAGCCCCCCTGCAATATTAACTCTCATTTGGAGAGCAGCTGTGGCTATGAGCATGAAACATTGAAGGAAACAGCTGCCATGGATCCAGTGCCATCGCACCACCTCTCGCACTGTCTATTAAAGGGCCCTCCCTACTGTTCCCTTAAGCCTGCATGGAACAGCACACAAACTGGCTTTTATTCCTCATGTAATTCCCCCCTTTTTCTTTTTGACTGGGGGTCTCTTGGCGACTTTTGCGTGTCTGTGTGTGAGGTTCGAATGGCAGGGGAGATGTCGCCAACATCTGGACGAAGGAAAAGTGCTTTCAAGACTCCTCTTGTTTGTGGCAGTTCACTACTTTGTCTGTTTTGATGCGATGAAGGACATGACACAGAAAGCATCGTTTAAGGCCGAGGAGACAGAGAGTGAAAGAGTCTGGGCGGTGATGTGTTTCTGTAACATGCTGACATCTTAACACCGTAAACTGGCAGTAGGAGAAAATGAATTAATCTAAAACAGAAGCTGCTGAGTTATTTCTTCAAGGTGAGAGACAGATAGTTAAGGAATAAAACCTTTTTTATTATTTATCAAACATTAAATGGATCAGACTAACAAGTGTTGCCTGTGTAGCTAAAGCTTTAGAGAGTGTGTCCGTAAGTGTGTATAAAGATTGTTTGTAATTGTGATGTGAAGGAACCATTTTACTACATAAAGGTCACACTACGCTCTGTGGTGTCACAAAACATCGGTATTAAAAGTAAAATTGTGTGTGTAATCAATCCACATTGCTAGTGATAATGGGCTGCAGAATGTGTAAATGCATCTTTACTCACAAGTTTATATATTTCACTTTCATTCATTATTTATTCCACAGAAAGTTCTCAGCATGTTGAAGTCATTGTAGTATCAGTGGTAAAGGTTATTGCCTTGTAGCTGTTACATCCTTTCTTATGAAAACATTTGCACATATTGTCAAATCTGAAATGTTACAGACAGTACACAACATGTTGTCACTGTATAACATAGCCAGCCTTTGAAGCACTTCCATGATTCACCAGTGAGTGAGAGGCAGCAACATGGCGCAGGGCATGTAGCCTGCCGGAAATGAAGAAGAAGGAGAAGACAGCTCTGGCAAAAGAATGATAAAAATAGTACTTTTAATCAACAAGTCTTTAACCCTCTGTAAATGCCCCGCTAGCCGGCTAATAAACGTTAGCCCCGCCCCCAGTCCGCTGACGTAATCGGTTCTTGCTTTAAAAGTTGGAGTTGGTGCTTGCTCTGGCTCCCGTTCTGAGGCTCGGGGCTGGAGCTTTAGCGGTGGAAAAGCAAAGAACCGGTGCTTAGTCAGGCTCTGGCTCTGAACCAGCACCAGCTCCAGCTCGGTGGAAAAGGGGTTACAGATTTCCTACAGGGCAAGCAGATGAGTGGAAGGATGCTGCAGCTACTCTGTTAAATCTGATGCACCTGGAGGGATATAAGAACCATGCACGTTTGCATTTAATTTGACTTTTCTTCTGCTTTTCATTGTTTTCAGCCACATGTCCGTGCACACTGGCTCTTTAGTACAGTATGTTGGCTCACTGACAGATCTCAGAGGGTCAGGGTTAATGGAAACCTGTCTAGTAAACTCTCATCTTCCACTAGACCTCCTCAGGGTTGTGTGCTTCTAATGCTTTTATTCATTTTATATATACATGAGTGTCATATTTAAAGATTTGCTCTTAAGTGAACTAATGCATCTGTGATTGTGAGTCCTCTGTGAGGTGTGGAAGGAGGCCATGGCCCAATCCTTGATTCATTTGAGAACCACTGTGACCAGTCTTTCCTCCAAATAAATGGGGCTAGGACCAGTAAAATGTTTAGTGATATTTGGAGGAGGTCTCTGGATGCCCCTTACATTTCATCAAGGACACACCTCACCAAAAAACTGATGCTTTTCTCTCATTCTCCTCCAGAGTGAACTGCATGTCATCGCCCTAATTTGAAGGGACTGCCTTAAAACATACAACCAGACAGTCTCACATCAGTCTTAAATTGACATTATAAACAAATACTGTTATGTATCATTAAAATGTGCAATGCAAACATCAGATCCTGTGCAGGAGAATAGCAAAAATTGACAGCTAATCTTTAAATTTAAATGAAATGGATCACTATTATATTTATATTTAGATTTATTTAGATTTTTAAAAATACCATGAATCATTAATTATTCTTTAAGAGTTTCTCCTTGATGTTGCATTCAGGTACCTCCTCCAGTGTTGTAGCTATCACCGCCCATTCTCAGTCTCACATCAGTCTTAAATTCACATGACACAAAATTATAATATATTAGATATTTTGAACAAATGTACCAATTTCAGGTTTAATCCAATTCTTGTTATGTATCATTAAAATGTGCAATGCAAATATCAGTTCATGTGCAGCAGAAGCAAATGTTTAAATTCAAATGAAATGAATCACTATTATATTGTACCAATTGGAGAGAGTGAGGAACTGGCACTTATTTAGCTTTTAAAAATACCATGAATCATTAATTATTCTTTAAAGACAAAAAAATATTCAGTGTCATTTCCTCTGGACTGATTTTCAGTGATATGTTAAGAGTTTCTCCTTGATGTTGCGTTCAGGTGTCTCTCGCTTTTAACCTGTCATGCTCCTCCACCCTGCAGTGTTGTAGCTATCACCGCCCGCCCCGACTGTTAATCCCTGAATCACTTTGAACGCTACAGCGACTCTACTTCCATTTTACAATCGCACGTCGGTAAGACACGCTGTATTTTAAAAGACCCCTCCTCGCCTTGTAAAGGAGCTCCTCTGAGACACATGCTAATTTACTTTAGCTTCAGAAGGGATGGGCGAGGGGAGAGGCGGGAGGAGAGGGGAAAGAGAGGGGGGGGGGCATTAAAGGTCGTCAGTGATTCCGAGTGACAGGTTGAAAGTAAGTGTGCAGGCATCTGAACCTGAAGCTCCGCTGGGGCCCGGACCCCCTGGTGTTCTCCTAGTCGCTGTACAAGCTCCTGTCGTCCATGTAGTGTGTCGAGGACTGATTCAAAGGCAAATGGCTTTGAATAATTGATTAGTCAGGTCACCGCGGCTGTGGATTATAAACATGTGAACACTCTCTCCATTTCCATGTTTTGTGTGTTTTTTTGCCGTGATGGAAAAAACACAACAGCTCGGAAAGTGACAAAGAAAGATTGTTGCACTAAAAGGAAGGAAATGAGGAAGGAGGAGGAAAAGAGGAAGGATGTTAGGAGAGAAGGAAGGAAGGGAAGGGAGGGAGGGAGGAAAGAGGAAGGAAGGAAGGAAAGCAGTAAGGAGGGGAGGAAGGAAGGAAAGGAGGAAGGGAGGAAGGCAGGAAGGACGGAAGGAAGGAAGGAAAGGAATAAGGATGAAAAGAGGAAGGAAATTAGGAGAGAAGGAAGGAAGGAAGGAAGGAAGGAAAGAAAGGAAGAGAGAGGAAGGGAGGGAGGAAAGGAGGAAGGAAGGAAGGAAGTGAGGAGGGGAGCAAAGAAGGAGGGGGAGGAAGGAAGGAAGGAAAGGAGTAAGGAGGGAGGGAGGGAGGTAGGAAGGAAGGAATGAAGGATGGGAGGGAGGGAAGAAAGGAGGAAGGGAGGAAAGAAAGGAGTAAGGAGGGAGGGAGGAAGGAAAGGAGTAAGGAGAGAGGGAGGGAGGAAAGGAGGAAGGAAGGAAGGCAGGAAGGACGGAAGGAAGGCAGGAAAGGAATAAGGATGAAAAGAGGGAAGGAAATTAGGAGAGAAGGACGGGAGGAAGGAAAGAAAGGAGTAAGGAGGGAGAGGAAGGGAGGAGGAAGGAAGCAAGGAAGGATGGAAGGAGGAGGGGAGCAAAGAAGGAGGGGAGGAAGGAAGGAAGGAAAGGAGTAAGGAGGGGAGGGAGGAAGGAGGAGGGAAGGAAAGGAATAAGGACCAAAAGAGGAAGGAAATTAGGATGAGAAGGAAGGGAGGAAGCAAGGAAGGAAAGAAAGGAGGGAGGGAGGAAAGAAAGGAATAAGGATGAAAAAGAGGAAGGAAATTAGGAGAGAAGGACGGGAGGAAGGAAAGAAAGGAGTAAGGAGGGAGAGGAAGGAAGCAAGGAAGGATGGAAGGAGGAGGGAGCAAAGAAGGAGGGGAGGAAGGAAGGAAGGAAAGGAGTAAGGAGGGAGGGAGGAAGGAAGGAGGGAAGGGAAAGGAATAAGGACCAAAAGAGGAAGGAAATTAGGAGAGAAGGAAGGGAGGAAGCAAGGAAGGAAAGAAAGGAGGGAGGGAGGAAAGGAGGAAGGAAGGAAGGAAGGAAGGTAAGGAGGGAGGGAGGAATGAAGCAAGGAGGGAGGGAGGAAGGAAGCAAGGAAGGATGGATGGAAGGAGGAGGGAGCAAAGAAGGAGTGGAGGAGGGGAAGAATGTGCACTAAAAGAAATTTGGCGGAGGATTTGTCGTCAATGTAAATGAGGCCCTGACTCGTCGCCAGCGATGTCGACAATTAAAGCCGTTATTAATTATTCAAGAGTGGAAATAATTGATCAGCGAGGTTGAAGTGGCTGCGGATTGTATTGGCATGGGCAGCTCTACTTTCACAGGGGGCAATTAGCAGAAGGGGTAATTACACTCACAGGCCAATTTGTAATACCAGCATCTCTTAATGCAGCATGCCGACGCTGGTGTTGGCTTGTTTTTATCATGTTTTAACTCTCATGTCATCCTCCCCGGGTCAAACTGACCCCATCTCTCTTTGGACTGTTCCTTCTTTCCTTCCTTCTTCCCTCTTTCTTTAATTTTTTCCTTCATTCTTCCCCTCCTTCTTTGCTCCCTCCTCCTTCCATCCTTCCTTGCTTCCTTCCTCCCTCCCTCCTTACTCGTTTCCTATCCTTCCTCCCTCCCTTCCTTCTCTCCTTCCTTCCTCCCTCCCTTCCTCCCTCCCTCCTTACTCCTTTCCTTCCTTCCCTTCCTCCTTTCCTTCCTTCCTTCCTTCCTTCCTTTCATCCTTCCTTCCTTCCTTCCTTCCTCCTTTCCTCGCTCCCTCCCTCCTTACTCCTTTCTTTCCTTCCTTCCTTTCTTTCCTTCCTCCTTTCCTTCCTCCCCTTCCTTCTCTCCTAATATCCTTCCTCTTTTCGTCCTTATTTCCTTCCTTCCTTCCTTCCTGCCTTCCTTCCTCCCTCCTTACTCCTTTCCTCCCTCCCTCCCTTCACTCTATGTGTTTTCAATATGCCGAAAAGTCGATTATAGAGCAGTGCTACCCTAACTTTTTGGCGTAAGACCCTTTATAAATAAAGCAGAGTCTAACTGGGAGCCCTCATCACACATTGCATTATCTACCAGCTATACTAAACTATACTTATTTTGAGGTTTGAGGAAACTTTTCTGTTGTCCTATGCTGTACTAAACCACTGTGTTCATACCTCATATCTTGGGATGAAAAGTAAGGTAAGATCAATTCAGACTGCTTTACAAGAGCATTACAAATACATTAAAAACAAGACATTAAGAAGACATTAACATTACATTAAAAAGACATTAAAAAGCACAAAGACAAGAAGTCATTAAGGTTAACATTTAAACAACAACGAGACAAAAACAAGCAGATAGGTAGTTAAAGATTAACAGGGTTGGTACATTTCTAATTTACTGGAAAACTGCAGTAAATAATAATAATGTTTGGAGCCCCTGATTTTTAAATGAGCTCACAGTTTTGGTATCTCAGGTATTTTAAGAAGCTTGTTCAGCAGGTGAGGAGCATAAAAAAGTAAAGACAAGCCAAGATTCGGTTAAGAACTTAAAAAATCAAGTTTTTTCCTCAGTAGTGACTTATCAGCTAGAGACCTAACATTTAATAAAGCTGCCGTCATTGTATTGGACACAGTGTGTGGCTGAAGCACAATTGGAGTCAAATTGGATAAAGTGGCGGTTGTGTTTTGGATACAGTCTGTTCATACTGGTCAAAACAGGAATGGCAGAGATTGGAGCTAATCTTTCTGCTGTCTATCCGTATATAGGGAGGTGATTACTTGGGACTCTTAGTTCACCGGGGGAGCTATTGGGGATTGAAGGGGAGGTTCGAGTTTTTTGACGGAGGCCGAAAGTGACCAGAAGTGTTAGAGGGAAAGTTCAGTGTAATGCAAAACTGGACACAATCATTTCTCTCCGCTGTCTGCTGTCATGGTTTGATCCATCAGTAATATTTCCATATTGACTGATCACCTTGTTCAAATGGGTCAGAAATGACCAATTAGTCCCTAATTTCCTTTTGCCACAACGATAACATGAAGCGATGACTTGAATCATAAATGTGTCACTGCTGAGAAGGTGATTAACAAAGAAAAGGCCAAGAATTTACTACAGACATAGAAATATAGTAGTTTTACTTTTTACTGTTTATTTGGAAGTACAAGCCTGGTTGTATTTTAACCCTTTGTAGGTCCGCTCAACCATTTGATAGAAGTCACTTTGTGTCATGATATCTGCTCAAAAAACAAAATCTATTTAACCCATTTAACTTTTTGGGGCAATCTTTAGCACTTGTATGAGGTATGTAATGCACAGACCATAGACTGTATAAAAGAAATGGACGTAACATCCGTGACGTCACCCATTGGTTTGTGGACTGCCTGCTCAGAAGCCAATAATTTCGAATGTAGGCAGCGCCATCTTGAAAATTTCAGGTGCATGCTGGGAAAAATAAAAAACACGGATTCTACTTATATGGGCAATGAGGCGGGGCCATGGGCGGAGCGGGGAGGTTGCTATGGTTGCGAGGGCTGGATCTCGAGGGACATTGGTCAATCAACCTGTCAATCAGGACGTAGCCACGCCCTAATGCATACCCTGCTTTAATCGTCACATATAAAATCAGGGGAGGCCAAAAATGTCCCAAATGAACATCATACTGCATTGAAGAAGGCTTTTAAAACTAGCGATTGAGGACCATAAACACCATTTTGAAAACGTTTACTGAGGTTAGAAATCAAGTGAGAAGTTGGTGAATTCTCCATTGACTTGTATAGAGACGGTCGCCCCCTGGTGGCCTTTTGATAGAATGCAGTTCTAAGTTACTTCTGCATTGGCCTCATTTCAGAGGACCAGAACTCCCCGTCTGGCACAGACAGACCATCAGATTGTGTTGTGGTTGCTATAGATACAGGTTGTTCTATGGTTGCTATGGATACAGGTTGTGCTAGCTAGTGTATACAGGAAGAATAGCAAAAATCACTGCTGACATTAAGAGACATTATTGAAGTTTGAGTTTAATTTTTTCATCTTGTACATAAACAGAATGAGTCTCTAATATATTTTTTAAAAAGTTTTTGAACAAAATGAGATCTGTAGAGGTTTGTAAACATAAAATTTTCGGTCAATGATAAAAAAAATCCATGTTTTATGTTCAAAGGTCTCAAAGAGTTAGGAAAAAACAAAATCTTAAAGGGTTTAAAGACTAAATCCTCACAATACTACTACTATTATAGTGTATCTTATCAGAATATACAATCATTCAGCTGTATATTAATATTTCTATCGTCATATCAATAAATCACTGTTCATAGCCTGTGGCACAGCTGTAGGGATACAAAAGCTGAACAGTGGGTTGGTTTCACCTTTTTAGTCTCTCTAGATTGATATACTGAAGAAAAACTATTGTGTTGTTTGTCATGAGTATTTCATTTTACACTGTATGTTCTTTTAATAATGTTAATCATTGAGCAAATCATTGTTTTATTGCTGCACTCTCATATTTGATGCTCTATTTTAGTCTAGCTCTTTTATTTTTCTGTACTATTCTCTTTTTTTATTATAATCGGGGTCTTATTGTTTTTAATTCTTACTGTTTAATATTTTGTTTTTTATGTAAAGCACATTGAGTGGCTCCTGTGTATGAAATGCAATATATATAAAAAAATGTTGTATTCTTAAATATTCATGTCTCCCGGAGGATGAATGACTTCGCTAAACCTCTGACCTTTTGGTTTTGAGTGAAATTGGGCGAACAACTATTAGATGGATTGCAATGAAATGTGATATTACCCAGAGGATGAATCCTAATAACTTTGATGATCCTGCAACTTTTGATCATCTGTAATCACTTTGTCCAATGTTTTAGACTTTCTTGACCAGAATAAATGGTGTTCCCATCCCAGCTTCAGCTACATTTTGTGTTTCAAGATGGTGAAAATGAAGAATATTAGCCTACCTGCTAACTATCAGCATGCTAACATGGCTATTTGGAGCATGTTAACCTCAGAGTATAGTGGCTAGTGTGGCCTGTAGACTATGTTTCCTTTGTATTACTAGGTACAATTGAATACATCACATACATGAATCAACCTCTAGATAGTGCATAATAAGTCTGTTGTTGTTTGCTAGGAAGCACATGAAGAAGTTAGCATGAGACTTTGGTTTTTGAATGAAATTGGCGAACAACTATTAGATGGATTTGCAATGAAATGTCATAGATATTGTCCTGAGGATGAATCCTAATAACTTTGGTGATCCTCTGACTTTTGATCATTTGTCATCAATCTGTCAAATCTTTTAGACTTCTTGACCAAAGGAAATTGTGTTCCCATCCCAGTTTTTGGCTACATTTTGTGTTTCAAGATGGGTGAATTAGCCTACCTGCTAACGATTAGCATGCTAACATGGCTATTTGGAGCATGTTAGCTTCCTGACATTTACATATAACCTCAAAATATAAGTATAGTGGCTAGTGTGGCTGTAGACTATGTTTCCTTTGTATTACTGGTACAGTGAATGCAGAACAGACATGAAATCAACCTTTAGATAGTGCATAATAAGTCTGTTGTTGTATGCTAGGAAGCACATGAAGAAGTTTAGCATGAGCCCTTAGACCTAGCCTCTTTCATGCATGAATTATGATAACCTCAGTCAGCATTTTTATTTCTCTTTAGGCATAAAAAAATGATTTCAACTTTTAATTTTCAACTGATTTACAACCAAATAAGTGACTGCAGATGACGTGGTAGTATATGGGATGATGCACTAATGTCGAGTGTGGGAGCTGAAGTACAACTATGCCATTTAAATCCATGGATACGAAAAGAGCTTTTGTGATCACTATGCATGGAAGGGGCTAGACAGTGAGCATCATTATACTGTCAATTAAGTTAAACTATAGTGCTACTGCAACATGGATACAGATTAAATGCATAAAGAAGGAGCATCAGCTGTAAATGCAATGAAATTATAAGATATTTGAGCCTCTTAAGATAACATAGAAGGTTTTAGCTGGTTAACGTAAAGCTGTGAGTCTTATTATACCCAGTATGTTTGTTTCCTGGTCACTATATATTCTCTGTCTAGCACAACACCTCTCTCTACCTCTCTCTCTCTCTCTACCTCTCACTCTCTCTCTCTCATTTCTCTCATGATTCATTTACAATGTGCCCTTTGCAATTAAACCTGGGGGTTCCTCACTTAAGACAGACAGGCCCGGGTGGGCGGGTGTCAGCCGAGACCATCAGTCATGCATGGACGCTGCTGTGTGGCTCTGTGGATGTCTGTGATAAAAAAAGGAGAAACCAAAGCACTGCGCTGCAAACAACCGCTGGGCCGCTACACACACACACAAACACACACACACACACACACACACACACACATACACAAGCAGTCAATTATCAATGAAGTGGCACAACACCCTATTTCTTCTGTATACTGTTTCCCTTTCAGTTCCTTTCCCTTTCACATGGTGTTCCTGTCTCTCTTGTCTCACTGTCTTTTCTCTCTCTCTCTCTCTCTCTCTCCTCTCTCTCTCTCCTCTCTTCTCTCTCTCCTCTCTCTCATCTCTCTCTCTCTCTCTCTCCTCTCCTCTCTCTCTCTCTCTCTCTCTCTCTCGTCTCTCTCTCTCTCCCTCTCTCTCTCTCTCTGCTATCTCTCATTGCCGTTTTAGCACATTAATTGACTCATTATTCCATTTCGTACTCAGGGAAAGGGGGGAGGGGACCGCTGATTAACGGAGGCAGATGCCCAGTCTCTGTGCAGGGAGCTCTGGATCACTGTTGTTTGTCCCGTGTATGTTTACATGACACACGAACACACACACACACACACACACACACACACACACACACACAAATACATGCATAGGCTATATTGCACATATATAATTAATATATATCTGTTTTAATGTTGCGTTTAATGTTCATATTATTGTTATTTTGTGCTGTCCCTAATATTTAGACGAGCTGTATTTTGATGCTTTAGTAACATCGAAACTTTCATGCCAATAAAACTCACTGTATTGAAATAAATTGAACTGAATTGAATATTAGAAAAGCTTAATACTACATCTAGAAGGAAGACGAAAATATAAGTACAATGGTGAACTAATGCTGAAATGATTAGTCAGTTAATAAATTAGTTGAATTCACTAGTCTCTCAGTTAAATATCATTATTTATTAAATATTTTTTGGTGTTTTGTTGAATCAAGCAGTTTAAAGAACACCCATTTGAATTCTTAGTATGACCCCCATTTTTTACTATTTAGTATAATTCTGTGGACTAAATTATTATGCCTGTATTGACACAGATGGTGGTGGATTTAAATGACACCTACTGTATGCATGCTGAAGAAGTCTAATACTGAGTTCAGTAAACATCTGATGCATGTGTATGTTGGAAAACAGCAAGACCTAAATTAGCCTCAGCTAGTGCAGCTATCTTAAATAGGAAATTCTTAACCAGTAGCCTTGTCCTCAAGTCAAGGAAGGAAGGGAGGGAGGAAGAAGGAAGGAAAGGAAGGAGGGAGGAAAGGAAAGGAAAGAAGGAAGGAGGGAGGGGAAGGAGAAAGGAAGGGTGAAAGGAAGGAAAGAAGGGAGGAAGGTAGGTTGGAGGAAAGAAAGAGAGAAGGAGGGAAGGAAGGAAGGACAGAAGGAAGGACAAAAGGGAGATAGAGGGAGGAAAGAGAGGAAGGAAAGAAAGAGAGAAGGAGGGAGGGAGAAAGGACACATGGAACGAAGGAAGGAAAGAAGGAAGGTGGGAGGGATGGGAGGGAGGGAGGGAGGGAGAAAGGAAAAGAGGAAGGGGAGAAAAGAAGGAAGGAAAGGGAGGAAGGTAGGTTGGAGGAAAGAAAGAGAGAAGAAGGGAAAGGAAGAAGGAAGGAAGGAAGAAAGGGGGATAGAGGGAGGGAGGGGAGGGAGGGAGAAAGGAAAAGAGGAAGGGAGAAAGGAAGGAAAGGAAAGAAAAAGAAAGAGAGGAAGGTAGGTTGGAGGAAAGAAAGAGAGAAGGAGGGAAGGAAGGAAAGAAGGAAGGAAGAAATATTCAAATATTTCAAATTAGAAAAGAATAAAACAAAAAGCAGCCATAAAGTCATTTTCACAGCATCAGGTACAACAACAGAGTCATACTATACTCTGAGTTTCATTTTTTCTGACATAAAAAACTGTTTTTCATTTATTAATTGATTCTCAATCTTTATTTTTCTTTTCAAATGATTTTTTTCCAGACGTGTCACATTGAACTCCTTCCAGCGGCTCAAAGGCCTGACTTGTTGGTTTTTAATTGTGAAACATCTGGAGGAAGTATTGAGTATCAATGGTAATATGTTTTTAAAAGTAATAAAAGAAGAGAAATGGCAAAGTAGAAGTGACTGAAATGAGTTAGTGAATGAAAAATGATATTTCAGATTAAAAAGAGAAATTTAGTGAAAGCATTGTGTGATTATCTATTTTAACTGAATCTGCTGAAGCTCAACTCTCCAGCAGATGATTAGAATTAGGTTAAGAAAATGTTGTCCTCGACCTCGAGTAAAGGAAGGAAGGGGAGGAAGGAAGGGAGGAAAGGAAAGGAAGGAAGGAATGATGGAGGAAATCAGGAAGGTAGGAGGGAGGGAGAAAGGAAAAGAAGAAGGACAGAGGAAAGATGGAAGGGAGGAAGGTAGGGGGGAGGAATGAAAGAGAGAAGGAGGGAGGAAGAAAGGGAGGAAGAAGGAAGGAAAGGAGGGAGGAAGGAAGGAAGGAATGATGGAGGAAATCAGGAAGGTAGGAGGGAGGGAGAAAGGAAAAGGGGAAGGAAGGAAATAAGGACAGAGGAAAGATGGAAGGGAGGAAGGTACGGGGGAGGAATGAAAGAGAGAAAGAGGGAGGAAGGAAGGGAGGAAGAAGGAAGGAAGGAAAGGAAAGGAAAGGAAGGAAGGAATGATGGAGGAAATCAGGAAGGTAGGGCGGGAGGGAGAAAGGAAAAGAGGAAGGAAGGAAAGAAGGACAGAGGAAAGATGGAAGGGAGGAAGGTAGGGGGGGAGGAATGAAAGAGAGAAGGAGGGAGGGAGGAAGGAAGGAAGGAAGGAATTAATGAATGAAAAACAATATTTCTCTCCAGCAGATGATTAAAATTAGGTTAAGAAATTAGTTACTTTAATTTTTTTCTCAACTCAGACGAGCAAAAAGTCAAATATAGGAATTCACACAGATGACTCACGGCCCCTCCCCCCTCCTTTCCTCTCAATCTCACTCTCTCTCTCTCCTCTCTCCTCTCTCCCTTCCCCTTCATGTCTCTCTCTATGCGATGCTAGCATAAGATTTTTAGGCCATATCTTTAACCCCATTGTTCTGTGGTGACAGCTCAACATTTAGCCGCCCTGACAACGTCCAGTTAGCTACAAGCTCAAAGTTTACCTGACACAGGGTGGCCTACTTATTGCCTCTCACCCCTTTTTTCCTCTTCTAACCCCCCCCCCTTCCCACCACCACACCACCACCACTACCATCACCACCATTCAATCTCCTCCTCTGCCCCCCTCTTCCTCCCCCCTCTCCCCTCTCTGCCACCCTCATCATCTTCATACATCCTATTTGAGGGAATTAGGAGAGAATCAATCATATTGTCTGGAGCCTGCATGTTGTTGCATGCCCGGCCTTACTTTGCAGCCGGGGCATCTATCTCCTATCTCCAGGCGGAGGAGGACGGGGTGGCGGGGCAGTTTTTAAGGGAGGAGGGATATCATGTGGCGAGACCAGGAATTCAAAGTGACGCAGGTTGAAACTCTGGTGGCCATTGAGCTCCTCTGACAAACTGACTGCAACACCCTCAGGCTCTTTTTTACTCCCCTCTCTCTATCTGTCCGTCTCACTTCTCTGATGTCCCCTCTGCCCGCCGCCTACACTGTTTCTGTCATTCAGCCAGACAGGAATCCGCCACCATCATTGTCACCCGCGGCCAATTGGGAGGCTCGGGGAACACGTAGCGTAGTCTGTCTGCCCACTCGATATGTTCTTTAATTGTATTGCGTGCGGTTGGGATTCGTGGACGATGATGAGCAAGAAACACAACCTGCTCTGCTTTGCTCTTCTTCTCCGTTGTGTAAGCGCTTATCAGTCTGGATCAGAGCGATGTGCTTTGAAGGAGAAGAGAGAGGGTGCAATTACAATAAAAGTTGAGGCGGGGGAAAAGAAGAAGAAGGAGGAGGGGCATACGCTGGGGTTACGAGGGTCCCTGAGAGCGATGGGTTTTAACGGAGGCTGTTTCACCAGATCCACTTACAATTAAATTACAGTTACTGAGGGAAAACACGTCAGGATGGCTAACTCCAAACCTTTTAGGCAGTAGTTATTAAATAAGGGTCGGCAAGATGAGCAATTCAAAAATATCTTTAAAAATAGTTTTAAAAGCAGCATCAGGTTTGTTAAAATGTATATTTAGTATTTTTGTTGGTTTTGTGTCATTTGAAATGACATTTAAAACCTTTTTTTAACCAACAATAAGAATGAATGCTCCTGAATATGTCAAATGGTGTAACCACAAAAGAATGATAAATATTAAATATTTTATCCACCTAAAGAGAAAGAAAAGAAAGAAAGACAGAAAAAGGGAGAAAGAAAGAAAGGAAGGAAGAAAGAAATGTATATAATGCATATAAAATAGCAGAGAAAGAAAGAAAGAAAGAAAGAAAGAAAGAAAGAAAGAAAGAAAGAAAGAAAGAAAGAAAAGAAAGAAAGAAAGAAAAGGAGAAAGAAGAGAAAACAGGAAAAGGAGGAAATAGAAGAAAGAGAAGTAACCACAAAAGAATGATAAATATTAAATATTTTATCCACCTAACAGTGTATTTAAGTGTATATTAATTCATTTTAAAACATCAAATGAAAATAAAAAAATTTGGAGTATTTAATGCTGGTTACACCAATTGGACATACAAATAATTACTTCATTTAAAACAATGTTAAATGTGTCCTGATCTCCATGGTTACCCAGATTAAATGTAATATTTAGAACAATAGTATTTCCATTAGCTTTATTTAATATAAAAGTTATAATGTAAGATCATGCCAAACTAGTTGATATGCTGTTTTATTGACTATTTACTGTTTTTTAAGCAAGTTGGAATTAGTTTTTATGGTTACAACCACTTAGACATTTTTACCATAATCCTCTAATATATTCTCTCTAAATGGATTAAAAGCAGAAATTTGAAAAAAAACAACAACTTTAAATTTGACACACATGGACACAAAACACGTCATTTACCCTCATATGGACAGTTTC